>JAJOZX010002942.1:185000-372500 GCA_023014485.1 Bathynomus jamesi | reverse complement strand
TACCTTTTTTATGAGTTTTTATTTTTCCAAATAGTCTGCATCCTTTTCTACGGCTTTCCTCCACCTCGAAACAAGGGCCTTTATTTTTTGCTGGTAAAAGTCCTCTGTGTTCCGCTGGAGCCACCTCTTAACCTCCTCAATAACCTCATCTTCACTCTAAAACTCTCTTCCATGAATAGCATCCTTCATTGGCACAAACAAATGGAAGCCTGAAGGTGCAAGATCCGGGTTGTATGGAGGGTCGGGTAACAGAGTCAAGCGCATTTTTGTGATTGTCTCTCTTGTTTGCAAACTGTTGTGTGGTCTTGCGTTATCGTGCAAAAGGACAAAAGAAGGACGTCTTCCAGTTTTCTCTCCGGTCGAACTCGCTTTATACGTCTCTGGAGTCTCTGTAGGGTAACAATATATGCCTCTGAGTTCATTGTTTGTCCTTTCTTTAAAATGTCCACCAGAATCACCCCTTTCATGTCCCAGAAGATGGTGGCCATAACCTTTCCTGCAGGGAGAGCCATTTTGAACTTTTTCTTGCGTGGGGAGTCTGCGTGATGCCACTTCACGGATTGGCGTTTTGTTTCAGGTTCAAAGTGGTGTACCCAAGTCTGATCCCCAGTCACAATTCGTGAAAGGAAGTCATCCTCTTCTGTCTCGTATCGAACCAACGAATCAGAAGCAATTTCTTTTCTTTGGGCTTTGTGATCTTCAGTCAGTTGGCGAGGAACAAACCGTGAACACACTTTTGAGTATCCCAGTTGCTGAATTATCGTATTCACACTTCCTTCACTAATTCCTAGCTTCAGTAATAGCTCCTTTTATGTGAGGCGCCGATTTGACCGAATGATGCATGCTGTAAGCACGTTGCACAGTGTGAGATGTCACATCCGATGCCAGGCGACCACTGGGTGGCTCATCATCGTAGCTGGCTCTCCCCCTCTTCGATGATGTCACACATTTAGACCAGAGTCCAACTATACTTCGATCAACAGCAGCATCTCCGTAAACGTTTTGTAGACGTTTGTGAATATTTCCAACTGTTTCCTTCTCTGCGGTTAAGAACTCGACAACAGCTCTCTGTTTCCGACGCACATCACTATCAGACGCCATTTTCGAAACTGCGTTAACCATCGGTTTCGTGCAAGGGCGTTTAAAAGCGGTTTTATACAAGGAGGGGAGGTTCAAACTGGAAAAATTGAGTACCCCTAGTATTTATTAACTTTATTAAGTGAAATACGTAGCTTACATTTTGTAGGTGCTGATGATATATTTTGGAATGAACGTGATGATACATGCCTTCTTCTGAAATACTTAACTTCTTTCATTATTTTACGACTAAGACGACATCTTATCCAGTTCTTGAATGATTTTCTAAAAGTTAACTAAATAAAAGTATGGCTTGAGAAGTTTGTCCTTTTTCATGGAAAGTCACTTCTAAATTTTTTTTAAAAAAGTGAGCATAGCCAACAAGCCAGACAGCAAACTTTGGAAAGCCTGATCTGACCCTCGGGCAACCATTGCCAACGATTGTCTGATGAAGAGCATTATTTTTAAGAGAAGTGAACGTACTGTTTCAGAAGCATTAAACATTATAAATATAATAATAATAATAATAATAATAACACTGGCCAACAACTATTTTTCATCAGATATAATTATGGGTGGGCTGATAGCTGTTGGGACGCTGATTCCAAATCTGTTTTCAGTTTTCATCTAGCACGTCTAGTTTTCGAGATGAGACCGATCATAATATATATAATAAATATAATATACTGTACAATGAACAGTGAAGACGAGGTTTATTTCCCATGAAGTTATACATTTTCTGTAAGCTCTAGTGCTACACTATATCAATTTATCTATAAAAACATTCTTTTAAATGATATATTTTATTTTTTGCCTAAAAATGTTATTGTTTGACTCAAAAAATATCACCTAAAATACAAGTGTTTCACAAAACTGATTAACCCTTTACCTTCAGATGTTGCCTCTCGTTAACTTTTTAAGTACATGCATTTAGACTTAACCCTACAAAAAAGTTCGGCGTTAAAGGGTTAATATGGGTTACAGAAAAACTAATTTCAAGTACAATAATTCAGGTATTTTGATACTCCAAGCACTAATACATTATGTTGAACAAAATGAATGCCATATTAAAATGTTGAATCACCATACAAAGTACTATGCCTACATGGGTTAATAATGGGGATCTCTGTGCGCATGCCAGCAGAAAGGTTTATCGTTCAGTTATGAAAAACAGGCAAATGTGGGCATGATTACACTATATATATAATAATGTTGCACTTGAAAATAAAATTTGAATTCTTAACTCTGTGAAAGGACCGATATTGAGATTTAAAGAACGTCAAATTTTGTAAAACAAAAATTAAGTTACTATACATATATCGATGTACATAACAAAATCAACTAAATCAACTAAAATCAATTAAACCAACCAAATTTTAACAATTCTTATCTTTATGAAGCAAACTAGTAAATAACTTTAGCGCAGAAATCATTACTTAAAATTGGAATCTTTCCACTAAACGTCTCAACTTGTCTTCCAATTACAAAGCTGCATGTAAGTCAGTGCATACTGTATTCGGTGACTCCGCATACTGGGGAATAACTCACGTTGTAACAGCATATATAAAACACTAATAAATTATTAATGCACAATGCTATAATATGATTATTCATCTACCTCATCCAGCCGTGTTTTTGTGATGGGTTTCTTCATTCATGCAGTCCTCAGTAGCCTTGCAGACGCATTCCCCTGTGCATGCCATATCATTCGTTGCAGAACTGCAGTTCTTACTACATTGTCTGCGTCCACGGCATGAGCACAGAAGCTCATCTAATACTTCTGCAGTTGTTGGTTCATCAGATAACTTCAACTTTAATTCAGCACCCTCTCTTTGCCACCCATTTCCATCTGGTGAAGATATATCTGGTTTAGCAACGTGAGCCAACATCCAAATGCGGGTCTGAAATGATGCTCTCTTAAAGTGTTGAAGAAAGCCAGGTTCTGATGGGGGTAGTTTATGTAATGGTACATTCTTGTCAGCAAGGCGGACTCTCAGAAGATTCAAGTCATTACTGTATGTTCTTTATATGCATCCTTTGGATCGTATAGAGCAGCAACAAACTGTCGGGCTGCATGTTCGGCCTCAACTCTGTTGTTAGTACCCAAACTAAACTACCAAGGAGTGGAATCGAACCTTTCTTCTCCAATGACTACATGGTTTTCACCATTTTCTTTTTTCCTATGCACAGAATGATGAGACGCTATCACATCCTGTCAAAGCATGCATGGCGGGAAGTAGACTAGGAACCGCAGGACTTAATTCATTGCATATGCTGTGAACAAGAATATGACGCTGGAAATCAGCAGTAGCGGTCACCTTTCCTGTTTCTACCCAAAAAGATGGTGTACTTTGCATCTGAGGAAAATAATGCACAGCTACTGTAGCACGAAGACATCTGTTTCTGGTGACAACTATGCTTCCTTGGATATTGGAAGCAGGAAATTCATCATCTGCCTTCATAGCATGGAAAAGCATCCTTGTATCTGCTTCTTCATGTGAGCAAAACAGATCTTCCACTGGTGTCACGCCTTGGCTAGAAATACAGACCGCTTTTTCTCCATCACTGAACCCACCTGCAAGGTAGATCTTATGTTCGTGGTGTGCAGCAAGTTCCGGTGTTCTTGGTGCATGTTCAGTTACTGTATGTAGTTGCACAAGAAGTCAGTCACTGCTGCTTTATTCGATGAGAGAGCCATGAACTTCTGCCATGGCGGAAGTGGGCGTCCGGACATCACCTGATATTGCTTGGCTCCACCTGCAGTTGCTATCCTTCTGCTCCTTTCTTCAACTCTGATCCAGTCTTTATAGTCATACTGGTCGAACACATCTATTATGGTGTTGGCTTTATGCGTATTAGTCAACAACCGAGTCATGCATCTGTTGGCAAGCTCGCCAAATGTAGATGTGTTGCTGCTGCCTGTCATTGATTATAGTTCAGTCATGGCATCTCTGATGTAGACACAGGTTGCACTATCAGTAGCTGTTGGAATAGGACCAACCTCTACCTTCTTCTCCAATATGTGTGTCAACTCAGCCTTATGTGTTTTTCTCATTGCACCATCCATCTTCATGAAACAAGCATGTTGGAATGGATATGACTGGCTGCCTCAATATATGAATCATTGTTATATCTGGCCGTGCCTGTGAGATTTTAAGTGCTCTACGAAACACCATTTCAGCACTGTTATTAACCAGCTTTTTCTTGCCTTGGATCAATGGATCTAGTCAGAGGACTGTATAAGCTACGATTACCTCCAGTGGACAAGGTACTCCCAATAAATTCGTACATTTCCTTATCACCAGCATCGATGGCAGATAATAGCGACTTCTGTACATCTTGGTCAGCAATGACTCCACTGGAAATGTTCAACAGTTTCCCATTTGGGTGGACATCTGACTGAAATGGATTGGTCATATTGTTTTCAAGATGGTTGATCATATTTTTTACATCATCATCATCATCATCTCGCTTGAGAGCAGAGGGTTTTGCTTGCTCAGGTATAGAATATTCTTCAGCAACTATTTCAGTACGTTCTTTCATACTCTGGGCATATTCTCCTAGTGACGTTCTAGTAAGCATCCAGCGGAGAAGGGCTGGTTCCTTTCGGGTGAGCCCAACAACACCCCATTACTCTTGGCATCTCGTATCACAGTTGATTCAGTACCCATGTCACTCCAAATACCATTGAAACGACCTGGTCTCAGGCGAGCTGCAAACTCATCATCACTGAATGCTTGAGAGACGTCTTCAGGAAGTTCCATCATATCAAGGAGATAAATGGGTACCCATTGTGCATAATTAGTACGGTTTTCAGCGAAGAAGTGTGGCGTCATTGCAAGTTGTGAGGACAGATGTAATGACCAGTTACCTTCACGTTCACTGCGTATGTAGTTCAATAGTATTTGAACTGCATCCAGCAACATTAACCAATATTTAAATGTGGGTGAGTCTGCACTACGTTCTTGTTTGAATTCACTTGGTAGTGGAAGAACATCATGAGCAAGTCGATCCTTCAGTTCACTTGTTACATCTGCAGATTCTTCATCACCGCCATTCTGAATCGCTTCATAGGTATCCTCAATCTGTTGTCACACCTCATCTGGGATATGTCTTTGTTGGTCGGCATCACACCACTTCACAAATTCTGTCAAGAACAACTGTAACAATGCCTCATGAAAGGGTTAGACCACGGACAGATCTGTGAAACTGCTTCCCAGCAAGCATCATGTCAGCTGTGTTTGGGGCATAAGTCCCACTATCCACTAGCAGATCCCTCAGTCCACCACTTCCCCATAGTTTTCCAATGACAGCAATGAAGCAGCATGCACTATGGAATCCATCAAGGTGAATTACATGATTGGAAAAGTCGTCTGGTTTGCTCTATTTCACCTGTTGAGCCACTGCATAGAGCTGTTGGTCCATAGTTTGGACTGTACTGAGTTGTCCCATTGTTTTGTCATTTCTTGACTTCTGATCATTGTTGTGTAGACAGTTGATGGATCGGCAGGCTTTGCATCTATAACTGGAGCATAAGTGGCAACTGTGCGAGTGAGTTGCAGTTTTGTATCCAGTCCAGAAGGGAACTTTTTCAGTTGTACTGTAGTCAATACGTGGAGGAACAGAAAGGTTACCACGCGGAATCGCTCTCAGAAACATCCAAGCAAGATCCGCTACCTGCATGTCTGATCCAGCAATATGTAGTGATTTCACCTTGATCTTCACATCATCACGGCGAGGTGGTTCTGGTGATTTCCTGGGCTTTTCATAATGCATAAATTCTTCAATACCTTGGCATCATTACAGTCGAGAGACAATGACTTTTCTTGGCCAATCTTCACTCTGTCGACCAGGCCAGTCCCAACTGTATCAATAGCCTGTTCCTGAAATACAACACGGACCATGGTATGAAATGTTCCTTTTCCATCAGTGGTTGCACAGTTGATATCAATATTGTCGTCACCTTCTTGAATCAGCTTTCCTCCATGTTGTCGTGAGACTAAGCCGTGTGGTATGTATATGCGATCTTGCATTCTTTTAAGCTCATCTTTTCCTAGGGTAGTTAAAAAACGTCGAAGATGATCATAACTTATGGTGAAACCATGGACATGGAGAGTGTCTATTATATCTCGTTTTCCATGATCATGATGGAGTCGCGCTGCAAGTCCTAGATGAAGGAGGTTATAATATTCCTGTCACTGCTATGAGTAACACTTTCTGCAAGAGCTAAGACTCTACGTTTTAATTTTTCTGCTGGCTGGTAATTTGAATCACACGATTCAAATGCCTCTTCGCTCAGTAACCAGAGAAACGCCTTCTGTAAAAGTGCTGGAACAAATTCTTCAGATGTTTTCAGGCCGATTTCAGAAGCTGTGTAGTACTCAGTTGGCTTTTCATTTGCTATTTCTTGTCTAAGCATACCAATGGCAGAATGAAGTAAGCTTTCTGAATTCACTGGAACATTTGATTGTTCTTCAGCAGAACCAAATGTCATCTCATTAGAATTGAAGTCTTCCTTCAGTTGAGCAAAGGCTCTGACAGCATCTGCTAAGCTGACACTGCTACTGACAACAACGCTTGACTTGGACTGTCCTCGCTGGGCATGAATAACAGTTATCACCATAATGCTTCATGAGACGGCACTGAAGTTTTTCCGCAGGGTATGCTTGGGTATCGATGTGGTCAGGTAACAGCTGTTGGAATTTGTCTAGCAAGGTTTTCAACTTATAAGCTTTTCCTTGTTGTAGATTAACAACTATTTCTCCTACTACTGCCAGAAATGCCTTCTCGTATATGTTCTCTCCGTCTTCCACTTTCCTTGAAGCATTGATGTTATGCTTGCTTGTATAGCTTGCCATGCAGGATTTGTGGTAAACAGCATCAGCTGCAATGAGGTCAGGTTTTCTCCTTCAATTTTGGCAAGCATAGAAATGTCCTTCCGAGTTTGTGCTGCTTGATAGAGATTACTCTTTCACGTAGTTGTTTGTACCTTATGTATGCTGTCCCTCTTTCGCGCGTTGCGTATTAAACACAATGAAAACTCTGTAAGCTTGGATGTTTGAGCTCGTGTGCGAACACTTTGTTCTTCAGTACCATGTGATACCGAATCATGCGTGCTACATTTTGTACTAACATGATAAATGTTTTTCTTACTTGTAAATGATTGATAACAGTTACGATGATATGTAACAGATATACTATGTAATTTTGTCAGGTCATCAAACTCAGATTCAAGTGTTTGTAAAAGGTCATCCTGCCGTAACGGTGGCCGGACAGTTCGTTACTGGACAGTTCGCTACCGGACATTTCGCTACTAGGTCTGTCCCTTACTAGTTCACTTCGCTACCATTAAAGGTTAAAATCATTGTTATATTATTTTATACATAAAGCTGTGTTAACAATATTTACATAGGTAAATAAACTGAGGTATATTTGTTGATGTTTATTAAGACATAAAACATAAGCACACCGGACAAAAAATTAGTCACCCCTAATAGCACCGATAGTAGGAAGTTCAAGGTCACACAGAGGGCGCTGATGTAGCATTGGTAAGTGACAAGTAGCGGTGACGTAGCACACAGGATCAGATCTGTTTCGTGAGGTGGTGAAGAACAAAGTGTGTGTTGGATATAGTCTGCAAAATGGGTCGTGAGGCAGACGTTACTCAGTGGCAAAAAGGAGCCATCGTGCTTGGCAGAGCCCACGGACAAAAAATGTCTGAAGTAGCCCAATTTGTTGGTGTGTCAACGCGTACTGTCCAGCGAGTTTACAAAGAGTGGTGTAGTTCGCAAGCAACTGAAAATCGACGGCGTAACTGTGGCCGGGAAACAATTCTCGACAATAGGGGCCGCCGCCATGTTTCCCGTCTAGTAACTGCAAATCGTTTTCAAACCAGAGAACAATTGCTCCAAGAAACCAATGAGGTTCTCCAGCGACCAATTTCCGAACGGACATTGCGACGAGAACTGCATGCGATGGACATCTGGAGCAGGGTACCACGGAAGAGGCCGCTGTTAACAGCAAGTCACAAATTGGCACGTTATAAATGGGCTCAGAGGCACAAAAACTGGACTGCGGCAGATTGGAAACGTGTAATTTGGTCCGTTGAGTCCCGTTTTTGTTTGTTCTCCAATGATGGGAGGCGACGAGTACATCGCAGGTCCAATGGAGCCTTTAATCCTGAATGCGTCGAAGGTGTTGTTCAGGCTGGAAACAGAAAGTGAAGCGCAGGAATAGACACCCACGGACTCTGGCGGAACTTCGGGACCGGCTGATGAACGAGTGGCAGCAAATCGATGTTCAGTACATGCACAACCTCGTAGAGTCTCTGCCTCGCCGGATTCGTGCGGTTAACAAGGCCAGAGGCGCCGTCACACGTTATTAGGTACATCCTGAGAGAGGTGACTAATTGTTTGTCCGGTGTGCTTATTTGTTAATGTTTATCAAAAATTATTGATTAAAATTTCTTAAAATATCCAAAATATATAAGAAATATAAATAAAAAAATACAATGTTTGTCATATAAACAATTGCAAACGTGAACGTAGGAAACATGTGTCATATAAAAAATACAATAATTAGCTAAAAATATTTAAGATTATGAGCTATTGCCCGAAGGAAGTCAAGTTTGTTTCCGGAATCATAGGTTTCCAGCAATCTTCTAATTCGCTGTTCGCAGTCCCTGTACTTCTTTTTCTTTGGAGGGTTATCACCACGATTCAATTGGGCTACTTTGGTCCTTGCCAATGCTTCTTCTTGTTTCAAGGCATTAATCAGAGTCCAGATATTTGGATTTAAACTTGTCACAGAAAGTTTGAGTGCACTATGAAAACCTTCCAAGTTGTTATTTGTTCGGGGCATTCCATTTACAGACCTTTCATAAACGTTCCAGGAATCAATAGAAAACAGTGGATCTAATCTCCTTCTTCGCGGACCACGACCTCTCACTCTTATATAATTAGTTTCAAAATAGGAGACAATTTCTTGTGGAATGTCATCATCATCAATGAGCTCTTCAAAACCTTCTATGACATCATTAATTGGCAGAAAGGCAAGTGCAGGAAAACATCTAATCTTAAGGCTAAAATCACCATCTTCATGGTATCTTTGCTTTAGACCTGCTTGTACAACTTGTTTGTAGGTATTCTGTGCTAGATGGAACAAACAATACGTAATATTCGCATCAGGAAACACATTTACGAAACTATTAATTGCTGCCTTTTCAAAATCCATTACCATATGTGCAGGTTCATTGTTTTGTAGCAATTCTTTCACTTTATCAAAAAGTCGTTTGTAAGTGTTTTGATTCTTGTCGGGAAGTAGAGCAAACTGTCGTGGAACACTGAAGTCTTTGGCTTGAATGTGAAGAGTAATTGATAATATATGTTGGGACTACACTTAAATGTTCCATCTCCAGCCCAAGTCTTGAATTTCTTAAGGTCCTCAAGAGCTTGATCTGTTGCAAATATTAAAATTCTTTGTGTATCGTCTATCCCCACTATCATACCGGAGGAATGTCGAGCCACAATTGAGTGTAGAATACTCATTCGGAATGATAACCATGTCGTGTTTGTGGGATTGGAGGAGACTGGTTTTGTACTTGTCTCCAAAGTCTGATACTGCGGCTTATAGATGATACCATGGGAAGTTCTGCTAAAGTACATTGATTCAAACTTGCCGTTTCACGGGATATAATGGTCCGAGAAGCATCTTGAGTAGAAACTGATTTTTCTTTTATGTTTTGCTGTGCAATTCTTGCATTTCATGTTGAAGCGGTTGCACTGTGGTTATGCTTGCCAACAGTCTTAATAATGGTATATTCTTCGTCGTCTGTATAGGTGTGTACCCTGGCCTTACACGTGCGATTCTCGTACATCCAATACTGCTTCGAACCATCAGCATTCTGTTTATGTTTGTCATAGATATAGTTTAGATCGTCAATCAGTTTTATTCTATTCCTTTTTGAAGTCAAGATGCGTGGCATATTAGCTGTTAAGGGCAAATCAGCAATTATAAAACTAAATAGGGTTGAATGGGCACGAACAAGGCTGTATATAAGTTATTTGTTAACACTTGCATTTCTTAGAATCGGGCAGTATATATTTTCAATTATTTTGTACACTTGTGAGTTCTTAGAAAGCACAGTTATATAAGTTATATAAGTTATATAAGTTATATAAGTTATTTGTTAACACTTGTATTTCTTAGAATCGGGCAGTATATATTTTCAATTATTTTGTACACTTGTGAGTTCTTAGAAAACACAGTTACAATCACTTTACTTGTCGTGAGACTGGTACAAACGAAACTGAATATATCTAAAAAATTTGAAAAACATTAAACTTGCGTAAACCACGTGGCGTGACCAACTAACCAATTAACCAACTAACTAACAAACTTTTTTGAATATGGTAGCGAAGCGACCTAGTAACGAACAGACCTAGTAGCGAAATGTCCAGTAGCGAAATGTCCGGTAGCGAACTGTCCGGTAGCGAACTGTCCTAGCACCTGCCGTAACAATGATGTTGACAATAATGTTTCAATACCCACTTTCATGGGTACAAGCAGTTTTTCTTTGCAACTCTGCTGATATATAACGCATTTCTCCCAATTTGTTGACAGCCTCTGTTTCTTCGCCTGTACAAATTTTAATGGACTGGAGTCAGGTTCTGCCATGCTTGCAATAGATGAGCGTCTGAAATAAAAATAACAATAATTAAACTGTGATTTTCAGCAATACCACACATTTGCACAATATTTGTCGCAGCACACATTTGTCTTATTCTAATATTGTGATAATAAATGGAGGAAGTAAATTTAAAACTGGACCTAACCTATAACAATACATGATTGTATTACGTTCTACTATAATGTGATAATTCAATAGTGTATCTAGATAGTAAACACTTATAAAAAACAGTATAGGTTGATTAGTTAACAGTATTTCAGTTCGAAACTAAAACAAATTATCATCTGGATAAAGTTTCAGGTATTTTCTCGGTGTTTGTTTATTGGCGTTTCCATGGCAACCGCATGTCAAAAAAAGAGGACAACATTTAAAAATGTATTCACTGAACACTAAGGACTAATAAAAAACATATTACAACTTTCTGTACAATATATAATACTATATATACACAATATATAATATGCGTCCTTTATATAATATAATATATATATATATATATATATATATATATAATATATTATATATATATATAATATATATATATATATATATATTATATATGAAAATTATTTCACGAAAGTAACGTGAAAAATATTTATGATGAATAAAACCACGAAGGAAAGGAAACACAAAATGGTGCTCAAGCGCTTTCGTCTAATGACATCCTCAGGAACACTGAAGTACATAAAAGGGTTACAGCCTATATATAGGTTACAGAAAGAAAAAAAGAAAAAAGAAAAATAAATAATATACATATATATATATATATAAATATATATATATGCAATAAACGGAGAAGTAAAAATTAAAAATTAAAGGATTATCAGAGAGGCATACAGATTTGTAAGGAAAAAATATCGATTTTTAGCACAAGATCAAATGAATTATAAAAATACAAATTTATACTGGAAATCTGCCCGGGTTTTAACACTGCCTTTTATGGTTAAGTTTCGATGTATGTAAAAATAAAATGAAAATTAAAAGTTAATAAAGTAGCATACAAGTTTACCAAAGATTTAGCGTTCTACCCTTCTTATCTAAATCTGTTTTGAAGGAATTCAAAACAACAGGATCGAGTTGAAAAAGACCTTTGCTTATGTTGAAGTTATTACTTATAAACTCTCCAAATGGCTTGTCAAAGTCTTGTCCCCCATTCTCGGAACTATCTCTGATTCACATGTAAAAAATTCCATGGATCTTACTGAAAAATTGAATAATGCACGTACTGAAACTAACGATAGATTGATCAGTTTTGACGTTTGTTCATTGTTTACAAAAGTGCCGATTGACGATATGCTTGACTTTCTCTCCCAAGAATTAAATAAGTATGACCTGCCACTACCTTCACACATTGTTTTGGAACTTATTAAGCTTTGCATCAAAGACTGTAAATTCACTTTCAATAACGAGTATTATCAACAAGTTTTTGGGATGGCCATGGGCAACCCCTTATCGCCCCTCCTCTCCAATATTTATATGGAGTTTTTCGAAATTACTTACATTCCGAGAATCCTGGGGGTTGGCATCCCTTGGTTGCGGTACGTCGACGATATTTTGTGTATCTGGCCCATGAATCGTGACCTGGATAACTTCCTCCTTCAATTAAATGATCAAGTCCCCTCCATTAAGTTTACTTTAGAAGTGGAACAAGACAATTCAATCCCATTTTTGGATGTGCGTGTACATACGGAAAGCCCAGGTTTTAAGTTTAGTATCTATCGGAAAACAACAAACAATTTGTCCTACGTACACTTTTACTCGGGACATGACACCCCCACTAAGAAGGCCATTTTTCCATCAATGTTTCTCCGCGCCCTTAGGATCGCCAGTCCGGAATACATCGATGCCGAATTGGAAAAAATCAACGGTATTGGAAGTGATCTGTGTTATCCATCTGCGTTTATGGAATCTTGTCTCAACAAGGCAAAACGAACTTTCTATCGTGTCAATAATAACACTCGTACTTTGTCAAAAAATATTTTAGTACTTCCATTTTTCCCGGTCTTTTTAGGCATTGCTAATGTACTTAAACTTTTGGATATTAATGTAGTATTTTCATATAACAATATTGTGAAAAATATCATAGTAAAAAATAGCCCTACCAATAATTCAGGCATTATCTATAAAATTGGTTGTAAACAATGTGATTCCTTTTACATAGGTCAGACGGAAAAAGGATTTGCACACACGTATCAAACAGCATCAATATTCCGTTAGAAAAGGACAGTTGTCCAGTACCCTTTTTGTCCATTTGTCAGAGTTATCCCACGGTATTGATTGGAATAATGCTTCAGTTTTATTCCACTCTAGCAACATTGTTAATAGAAATATTCTTGAGTCTGCCATTATCCAACTTTCAAATAACTTCAAAAAGCAAAAGGTCTTTTTCAACTCGATCCTGTTGTTTGAATTCCTTCAAAACAGATTTAGATAAGAAGGGGTAGAACGCTAAATCTTGGTAAACTGTATGACTTTATTAACTTTATTACTTTTATTTTCTTCTGTTATTTTACATACATCGAAACTTAACCATAAAAAGGCAGTAGAGATCAGGTGTTAAAACCCGGGCGATTTCCAGTATAAATTTGTATTTTTATAATTCATTTGATCTTGTGCTAAAAATCGATATTTTTTCCTTACAAATCTGTATGCCTCTCTGATAATCCTTTAATTTTTAATTTTTACTTCTCCGTTTATTGCATATATATATATGTATATATATATACTATATATATATATATATATATGTATTATTTATTTTTCTTTTTTCTTTTTTTCTTTCTGTAACCTATATATAGGCTGTAACCTTTTTATGTACTTCAGTGTTCCTGAGGATGTCATTAGACGAAAGCGCTTGAGCACAATTTTGTGTTTCCTTTCCTTCGCGGTTTTATTCATCATATATATGTATATATATGTATATAATATGCATATAACTGTATATAATACTATATATACACAATATACAGTATAATATGCGTCCTTTATACATGCAGCGGAGTATTTTGTCGTTGCAGCTTAGGTGTAGGTTTTTGCTTTACCGTTTCTGTACCCTCATATATGACATTTTGTCGTTTCAACTTAGGCTTTTCGCAGGTTGTCTTGTGGTATTTTAGGTGAGAGCAGTTGCTGGCAACAAATTTGCAAACGTTGCACATGTACAATAGGGTGGATCGATTTTACATTTCTTTCGATTTCCATATTCTAATAGAGACAAAAACTTGCGCATGCATGAGAAAATAGCCTCTGCAAAATCTTAGCTTAATAGGTAATCATCTTCTGCCCCCGGCAGAGCGATGAAAATCATATTTTAGTAGTCAAAAACGTATTTTTCTTATAATTTTTAAAATATTTCAATATGCATCAAAATTATTCCTAATAACTATAAAGTCGATGAAAAAGACTTCATATGATCGTTTTTCCAAGCGCGTTGTCCTACGTTAATATCTTTTGCCCCCGGCAACAACGTCAAATGTTGAAAAAATAGGTAATTTATATACATATTTTCAGATCGGCTCTTTGTCTTAAATAATGCATTTATATATTTCCCATAGCATTTATATCGTTGCTTAGGCATGAAATAACACACGCAAAATTTTATGACTCTTGGCTAGGGTTTAAAGGTCATCTCTGGTGAGTGCTGCCAGCAGCAGCTGCCACTGACGCGCCAGTACGCACTGCGTACTGGCGTATGATTGAAATGAAACTACAAAGGCCAGTTCAGTGGATCATATGCCTATTACACGGTAATGAATTATCACTGCGACACCTCATTCAAGACTTGGACGGCAAAACAACTGGGCCAATGGGCTTTACTGGACCAGTTGGAAAACAACTGAACGACTGCGAAAAACTTCCAATTACAGAATTCGATGCCATTCCATCTCCCGACATTGACATAGATGATGCCGAGTTGAGCACTGACCAAAAATATTTGTTAGGCATCTACAGAGCAGTGTCGAGCGGTAGCTGCTCTTCAGCTCTCGCGGCTCGAAATCCAGGTAAGATGGCGCATTCCAGGTGGCTGACAACAGAAAATAGATTTCTGCGCCTCTATGTTTCAACCAGTGAACCCTCCAGCACCTTCAACGACATTGTGCGATTCATTATGACAGTTTACGCACCAATTTGGTTTAAGATAAAGAAAAACTCGTTTCACTGAGGGCGCAAAACATTTTTTCGAAATGATGCGTCTCTCTCAGACCATCCCTCAAAGATCTAAGACAATCGCCAACAAAGTCCTCCGTAGAAATTCTTTCTTTGCTCACCCAGAAAATATTTTGATCTCCATGCTACATGCCGATGAGCAACACATAAGAGAATTGGATGGAGAAGAATATTAAAAGCACGATCAAAACAATCACCAGCGGGGGAAATTCGAGCCTTCGCCATGCCTGAGCTGCTCTACGATAGTCAAAACTATTACGAAATGATCAACTGGCATACGGCTGAGGTGACCGAACCCCCCGTTACAAAAACAATACCTGATACCCGAATAAAAGAGTTTGTTGAGACGGGAGACCAGCCTGATGGACTGATCCCACTATTCCCTTGTCATACTCAAGCGGTCGAGAGACTCATCAAATTAGTAACCGAAGCCTCTGCCAGTGTAAGTGGAATAGAAGAGAGGGACGGATTCATCCGCTCCCGTCTTCACTCCCGAACAAAAATTCCACGATTTGATTCTAAGAAAGATTACCGTATGTAAATCGACATGCAGCCAAAGGAAGGGTGGTTGGGGCTGGATAGGGTGGAACTCGACGTACAGCCACCTCCTCGTGGTGAGTTCTGGGTTGCTAATTTTATAAAATTAGCAAGCGAGGAGCTGTACTTAGTACTTATAACATCGCATTAACGTAATTATAATCCACATTTAGACTTTTCTCGGGGACATAAGATATTACTCTAGAGTCATAAAATTTTGCGTGTGTTATTTCATGCCTAAGCAACGATTTAAATGCTATGGGAAATATATAAATGCATTATTTAAGACAAAGAGCCGATCTGAAAATATGTATATAAATTACCTATTTTTTCAACATTTGACGTTGTTGCCGGGGGCAAAAGATATTAACGTAGGACAACGCGCTTGGAAAAACGATCATATGAGGTCTTTTTCATCGACTTTATAGTTATTAGGAATAATTTTGATGCATATTGAAATATTTTAAAAATTATAGGAAAAATACGTTTTTGACTACTAAAATATGATTTTCATCGCTCTGCCGGGGGCAGAAGATGATTACCTATTAAGCTAAGATTTTGCAGAGGCTATTTGCTCATGCATCCGCAAGTGTTTGTCTCTATTAGAATATGGAAATCGAAAAAAATGTAAAATCGATCCACCCTAATGTACACCCTTTTATTCTTTGGCGTAACAGTCACATGTGTAGTTGTGTGTTGTGTTTTTTGTTTTGTGTCGCCCACTTACACATTTTATTTTTTTAGGTGATTTACATCAACCCACTCATCGAACATCATGCCTCGAAAGTGTAAAAATCACCCTGACAATTTCTGTTATGTACGGCTCGTTCGCGACTAAATCACAACGGCGTACAATCACGATGGATCTTCGGAAATCTTACCGGTTATACTTCGGCTGTCCACTAGGCGAGCAAGATAAGCGTGGGCGACACATGTTATCTGCACCGCTTGTTCGAATGGATTACGTGACTGGTTCAACCAAAGGAAAAAGTCGATTCCGTTCGCTATACCTATGATATGGAGGGAGCCAAGAGACCATCTTGGCGATTGTTACTTTTGCAATGTTAACATAACTGGATTCTCCGTGAAGAATAAGCATAACATCGTTTATCCGAACGTAGACTGGTCCCTTACGATGACACGATGCCGATTCCGGTACCTCCATAGCATGGACTCGATTCTTTAGAAGACGAAAGGGAATCCGACGAAGGCGCGATTGGCAGAGATGCGGGACCTTCGGCCGATCTTGACTACACACCTGACGAAAAGCAATAGCCGGAGAGGCTTACCCAAAACGAGTTGAATGACCTCATTAGAGACATAGCCCTCTCCAAAGAGAAATCAGAACTTCTCTCCTCGAGACTCAAGCAGAAACACTTACTTGAGAAGAACGTTCGAGTGTGTCACTATCGAAAACGAAACCATGATTTGGCGATATTCTTTACAGTAGACGGTCCGCTCTGCAATTGCTATGATATCAATGGACTTTTCGAGAACTTGTCACAGGTACACACACCATCTGAGTGCGTCTCTTCATTAATTCCTCACAGCGAAGCTTGAAAGCGGTTCTTCTGTATAACGGGAAGTTAAAGCCGTCCATCCCGATCGCTCACTCCGTCCATCTAAAGGAGACGTACGATAACATTAATATACTACGCGAAGCAATCCAATACAGCATTCATCAATGGCATATCTGTGGTAATCTCAAAGTCATTGGTATGTTAATGGGCATGCAAGGATGGTTCACGAAATACTGTTGTTTCCTATGCCTATGGGACAGCCGTGCTCCCGCGAATCGTTACATCAGACGTGACTGGCATCAAAGAAGCACATACGAGCCAGGAACGGGCAGTGTCCAATGTGTTCCTTTAGTTGATCCAAAGAAGATTTCCCTGCCACCTCTCTACATTAAGCTCGGCTTAATGAAAACTTTTGTGAAAGCTATGGTTAAGGCGAATTCGAGAGGGTTTCGATACCTTGTTGAGAAATTTGCAAACATCATTGCCGCGAAATTCAAAGAGGGAATCTTTGTAGGGCCCCAAATCAGAGAGATTCTGCAGGATGAAGGCTTTGAAGAGAGCCTCAACAGTCAACGCTTTAGAACTAAAAGCATGGCAGGCTTTCAAATGGGTTTGTGGAAACTTCTTGGGTAACCACAAGTCTCCCACATACAAAGATGGAATTCAGAAACTGCTCGTTGAATATCAAGAAATGGGCTGTCGCATGTCGTTGAAAATACAATTTTTACAAAATACAATTTTTACATTCGCATCTAGATTTCTAGATTTCTTTCCCGAAAATCTTGGCGCGGTGAGTGACGAACAGGGGGAACGCTTCCATCAAGACATCCAGTCAATGGAAAATCGCTATGAAGGTTTCTGGAACGAATGTATGCTGGCAGACTACTGCTGGATACTCTACCGCGACGATCTGGACAAGGTTTACAAAAGAAAATAGTACTCGCAACGTTTTTAGGTTGGTGTACATTTCTTTTTATCAATAAAGTACTTTTACGATAAATTGTGCTGAAAATAACGGTACTATTATAGTATTACACCCGTCTAACGTCCAGCAATTATTATATATTCATTAGGTAGAACTTTTAATTCTAAGACACTTTTCTTCTATAGCGTTTTCGTCGCAAATGCTTCGTTTTCGAGATATAAACGTTTTTTGGTGTGTATCTAGTGTGTGTTCGTACGTTCGTTTGTGTGTTCGTTTGTGTTGTCGTCACATGTCTGCCCAATCACTGCGCTCCATCCATTTCGAATTTGAATTAGTTTGCTACCGGAATGGCTTCGTGTGACATGTGTTCGTTCGATTATTACCGCTGTATTGTCGCTTTCTATGAAAATTTAGAAAAAAGTGTTGAGTTTCTGCGTGCTCACGGTGTTCTACCGACAGTAGTGAAGTGTCCACATTGTAAAACGGAGTGTACGTATCGTCAAGACCAGAAACTGTGGCCTTGTAGAAAAAGTTACGTTGTGCCTAAAACGAAGAAAAGACCGTACTGTGATTATTCTGTATCAGATTTTAAAGGTTCTTTTCTAGACAATACTAATATTCCTCCGTGGAAAATTGTTATTTTTGTGAATCATTTCCTCAGCCATTTATAAGACCACAGAACTGTGATGGAGTGCCTGAACCTGTCTCCAAATTCGTCGGTAGACTGGCGATCGTTCTGTAGTGAAGTTACAGACGATTGGTTTTCTAGACGATAGGTTAGGATAGGTTAGGTTAGGTTAGGTCAGGTCAATTTTGAAGGTGAAATTTGTTTTTCCTATGGTTTTTGATGTGTTTTGAACGAATCTGACCTTCAAAACCGTCGGAAATGACTCGTTTTCGATTGCCGGCTGGGGGGAGGGGGGTTATCTCAAAAACGAGTCATTTCCGACGGCTTTGAAGGTCAGATTCATTCAAAACACATCAAAAACCATAGGAAAAACATAAATTTCATCTCCAAAGGGAGACGGGTGTAATACTATAAATTTACCAAAATAACACCAGTCATATTTCGATAACTACATGTGCTAGAGGAAAACCGAAAACAGATTTGGAATCAGCGTACAAAACTGGTCTAGGTTTACACAATGTTGGCATTAACATTTAATTTTGTATTTTTAGTGAAAATTAGCTTAATTACAGTATTCTTATCTGAATATGCCGTTCGGAAACACGACAGCTTTTCAGGCAAAAATCTTTGAGATTCATTTCTATTTTTACAAGGAAAATAAGAAATATAAAATTAATAGAATTAGCAAAAATAAAGTTGCATTTAGATAATTCTGTCATTATAAATGAAATCTGAAATAATCTTCGAAATAATAGAAACGGAAGTGGTAAACAATACGGTATGATAAAAACAGAAATAATAATATAAATAACATAAAAGAAAAATGGTAAAAAGTGCGGTAAACAGGACATGTTGAAATACCAATAATAGTTCATTTATATTATTACAAACTAGCTATTTCCTGCGGAAAGCTTGGAGCCCTCGGCCAATTACTTCATCTGGGAAATGAATTTTCTTACCTGAAGGTATTATTTCCTGTTATAAAATATAAAAAAGAACACTTCATCATAAACTTATCTTTATTTCATTACTGAAGAATCTCCTTGTAGACATAATTGTCAACAAATACGCCCTTTTCATTTCTTTCTGTCAGGACTTTCAGCAAAAGATCGGCGGTACGCCCTGATTTCGCTAGATCTGCGGTACTTGGGCATTCGGCCCAAACCGAATCAAATTGTGGGCCTACGGCGTATTTTATTTTGAACATCATTCCTATCCCTCTCACCTTGGGCCTCAGTAATTGGGGTGCCTGCGGCGCCCAAATTACTGTCGGTTCAATTATTTGGTCAATAAAATTATAGAAAAGAACGCAGCCATGAAAATCTAAAGCTTCACAAATCTTGATACAATGAGCTCAAATGCGAAGCTTAAGATTTTCATGATTGCGTTCTTTTCTATAGTTTTTTTTTGGTTACATATATATATCGCACTTACCTCCATTATAATATAATATAGATTAGAAATTATGATACAATCTTGAAGTTACAAAAATACAGATAAATGAGGCACATTAAAACTATGGCGTAATATAATGGAAACTTTTAACATATAATTTATTTTGCTTATGATTGCACCCAATCACAAGCCGATTCGCCTATTATATATTGCATATATAATAGGTGATTTTCTTTGTTTAGTAATATTTACAAGTTGCAATATACATTATAGTAGCAAAGCCATTGGGGATGACACAGATGCTACGTGCCATTCTTACGATCTACGTTACTTAATATGTTTTGGTAATTATTAACATATTAAATATTGTTTTAGTGGCATAGACAATTAACATCAATAAATATTTTTTCAATTCTCAATTTTTTTCAAGCTCAGTTTCTTAAGACTTGAAGAATTTAATGATTTTTTAGATTTTTTAGATGTAGCTTGTAAATTTGTGTTCCCAGTTAACTTGCGTGTGCGAATATGTTTCGTGTTTGGCACAGTGTGTGTGTGTGTGTGCAATGAACCCTTTTCGACTGACATCACATTTCTCTCCTACCAAACAAAAGGTTGGATATTTAGTTTGTAGTTAAATTTCCTATCTTGACAAACAAAAGGCTGGCAAAATATTGCTGAGGCTTCGCGTGTTACTGTTGTTACCGGTAATGACAGGTAGGAGATAAGAATGCTTTTATAGTGTAAGTGGTACTGTTGCTGTTGGTGGTGGAAGTATATATATATATACACACACACACACACACACACACACACACAGGGTGTCCCATAAGTCTGGAACCATAGGGTAAAATAAGTAATTCATGTTTTTCCGTTTATGCAAGTGCCCATGATGTCTTTGAGTAAGGAAGAACGCATCCAGGTAATTCTGCTCGTAGGAAATCGGAGTCAGAGGAAGGTCGCTAAGGAATTTAACAGATTGCATCCGGACTGCGCGCCGATAACACACAGCTGTGTCGGCAAACTTGTAGCAAAGTTCAGGGAAACGGGATCCATAAGAGATAAACCACGCAGTGGACCTCCGAGGACATCCACCGACGATGACACAGCCGCTACCATCCTCGCTCATTTCACAAACAGTCCCCAAACGTCACTTCGGCGTTTTTATTGCCGTTTTTATCATTTTGCCCTATGGTTCCAGACTTACGGGACACCCTGTGTGTGTATATATATATATATATATATATATATATATATATATGTAATACGCCTCTCCCTGAGTTCGGGAAAAGTCAGGATGTTACAGATTACTCGAGAGAGGGTATTACTTAAGCACTTCTGGATGCAGAAATCGTTCAAGTTCGAATTCCCACAATCGAAGAGCGCTCAGTGGGCTCGTGATTTTCTTTTTCCCAGTTATTAAAGTCCAAAGAGTGAGAAAACACAACGGCTTATACGGTCTTTAATTTGAATTTAGGCGAGATAAAGTTTAATCAGTTATGGTGAATCAAATGTTTCTTTTACACAGAACAGATAGTTAATAATGATAATAATAAAAGTTTCATAAATATAATACTAGTTACTTCTTAATTGTAAGATATTAAATAGTCAGAGACCCCTCTAAGACACCCTTGTCCGTTCTGAGTCTCCAAGTTTGTGTGAGTCAATTGCTAAGCTACTGCCTTTTCCCTACAGTCAGATTCTAATTGAAAACCCATTAATCTTCCAATTCCAAAAGCAATTCCTTAACGAGCTGACCTTTGCTCGTCAGCCTGGAGACGCGTCTCCTCGGAATCTGCCTTAAGCGATCACTTCAAGAAAAGGTCAGACCAAATCTTGCACACTATTTGAGGGTGTATGAATTTTTCCCTGGCACCCATTGCCATTGGTACCTCCTCGGTATGGGTCGCAAGGCCTTTTGAGGTACTACTTTTCCTTGTAACTCTCTCTCCTATTTCTCTTAGGTTAGGTTGATTCCCCCTAGCTTGTGGCAGCTGTGGGGAATCTACCTTTGTTCTTTTTCTTTTTTATTATTGGCACCATGGGGGGGTTCTTGCAACAAGGGGGAAGGAGAGGGGGTCTTGCAACATTGATCATCATTTGCAACATTGCAAAGAATTTTACGGGAACAAAAACTTTACCCATATCACATAGAAAGAGTAAAAGGTCTTACTGAAGTTGATTTCCCACCACGAGAGGCTTTTTGTACTTGGTTCCTTCAACAGTGTGCTCGCGATCCTCTTTTTCTATCCTCCGTGTTGTTTTCTGATGAGGCTGCCTTCACAAAAAATGGCGTGATCAATTTTCACAACACTCATCACTGGGCCGAAGAGAATCCGCATGCCATCATCCAGCCAAGGCACCAACAACAATTTAGTATCAATGTATGGGCAGGACTTATTGCCAACAACTTCATAGGTCCTTTTGTTTTGCCTGGAAAATTAACAGGAGAATCCTATTCCAATTTTTTAAGGAATGATTTAAGCGATTTACTTGATGAAGTTCCTCTTGGTGTCCGACGTCGTATGTGGTTTATGCATGACGGCTCTCCGCCTCATTTTAGTCAAGTAGCCAGACACTATTTGGATGACCATTTCCCTGATAAATGGATAGGCCGTGGAGGACCCATTGCGTGGCCTTCTCGCTCCCCGGACGTGAATCCACTAGATTTTTACCTGTGGGGTCATCTGAAATCCACCGTTTACGTGACACCCATTGACAACGTTGAAATGCTTCGCCAACGTGTAGAACAAGAATGCCAGAAAATCCAAGCAATACCTGGAATGTTTGAACGCGTCAGGCAGTCTATGACGAAGCGTGTTCAGGCGTGTATTCAAGCGCAAGGCAGTCATTTTGAGCACATCCTTTAAAGGTAAGGCGGATACTTGCTTGAACACATAATGGGTTTAACTCGGAAACAAAGCGATTTCCGGCATATATTTATATAAACTTTTTCATTGTTTTCAGGTCCTGAATCCATCCTGAAAGTGCATCCCACATGTTATGATATGAAACATCCTGTATTGTTGGTAGTGACTGTTTGATCTTGGAATCGCAGCTGCCGTATTGTTTCCAATTTTTAAAATAAAGTGTTTAATAAATCAGCCATGTCTTTGGGATAGCTGTAAAAAATTCCATCCTGTGATAACAAAGTTACTATATTTGTCTTTTCTTTTTTTGCAACATGCAACTTAAAATAACAAAACACACACCCACACACAAAAGAAAATAAATGTATTTGTACACAGAAAATATAACTGTACTTCGTCTCGTTTCACTAACATCCCTGGTGAACAAACCTTCAACTTTTCCATCCTGAATAACAAAGAACAGATTATACATCCAACTCGTATCCCTGATCGCCTTCGAGATAAGCTCGAAGTTCTGGATTTATTTACCACCTCTAATCCTTCTTACTTTGTTAAACTTTTTTATCCGTGGTGCTCCTCCGACCACAATCCAATATCTTTTTCTCTCCCTATCACTTCAATTCGGCCTTTGAATCCTCCCAAGAGAGGAGGCGCCTTTGGCAATTTGCCGCCGCTAATTGGGAGTACATTAAGCAGCACTTCCGTGATTTCCCATAGAGTGATTACTGCTTTTGTGCCCGTGGCCCCTCCGGGTGTGCTGGGCACATCACGGTGGTGATTCTCTCGGGCACAGAGGGAGGCGTACATTCCATATTCTATACCTACTATTAATGCGAAAAAAAAATATTTAAATTTGTTTTTTCTAGTGCTATTCGCAACAGAGAAGAGACTTTTAGAAGGTACAGTCGCCACCGAACTCCTGTCTCTCACATACCTTATATTTCCGCTCGAAATCGTGCGAATTCTGTTTGTCGACTCGCCTAAAATTCCTTCATCAGACAAAAATATGAAAACCTATAAAATTCTAATTCTTATAGCAGTTTTTAGCATCTACCCAAGAACCTCTCGAACAACATTACTTGTCCTTTCCCTCCTCTTTTCCATTCCGACGGATTAGTTGCCGTCTCTTTCCCCAATAAAACTGGACTCTTCGCTCAAACTTTCGCCTCCAACTCAACCCTGGACGATTCCAGTGCTGTTCTTCCATCCCTTCCTACCTCCGACTTAATTGTGTCTGAAATTAGAATCTCTTCCGTACGGTCTTGATAGTGTTCTTCCTGTTGTTCTCAAGAAATGAGCTTCTGTGCTGACACCCTGTCTAGGCAAACTCTTTCGTCTTTGTCTCTCATCTGGTACATTTCCTTCCTGCTGTAAGTTCGCTTTCATTCACCATGTTCCAAAGAAGGGTAACCACTCTCAACCCTCCAACTATCGTCCAATTGCTTTGATTTCTTGCCTTTCTAAAGTTTTTGAATCTCTCCTTAATAGGAAGATTCTTAAACACCTCGCTTCTCACAATCTTCTTGGCGACCTTCTTGCACATCTCTCTGACTCTTGGTCATCCTCCTTTCGGTATTTCGGTAAAACCTTTGGTATTGCGTTACAGATGTCAAAATTTTTTGATATAGTCTAGCACAAATCTTCAATTCCCAAACTGCCCTCCTTCGGTTTCTATCTTTCTATTGGTGCCTTCATCTCTAATTTACTTTCTGGCCGATCTATAGCTGCGTTTGTAGATTGCCACTATTCTTTTCCTGAAGCTATAAAGAGTGGTGTTTCTCAGGATTCGCTCCTTTTACTCACTCTTTTCCTTTTGTTTATCAATGATATATTAAATCACCTTTCCTGCCTTATCCACTCCTATGCCGATGATTCCACTCTTCACTTCTCCACCCGCTTCCCAAAGCTTCCCTCTTAACAGTTAGTCCATGCTTCGCGTAGGACGACTATGGTACACCTGACCTCTGATATTTCCACTATCTCTGATTTGGGCAGAGAAAACCTTGTGGTTTGTGCCTCAAAAACTCAGTTCCTGCATTTCTCTACTCGTTACATTCTTCCACACGACTTTTCCCTTACCTTCAACAGTACACAATTCAAACCTTCCACTTCTCTTAACATTCTTGGCGTTTCCTTTTTTCGTGATCTTTATTAGAAGGATCAGATATACTCTCTTTCCAAAAGAGCTTCTAAGAGGTTAGGTGTGTTGTACCGCCTCCGCTGTTTCTTTATCTCCACACAGTTGCTGTCTCTGTATAGGGGTCTTGTCCACCCTTGTATAGAGTACGCTTCTCATGTTTGGGTTGGCTCAACCCACACAACCCTACTTGAAGGGGTGGAACCAAAGGCTTTTCTTCTCATCGATTCCCCGCCTCTTACTGACTGTCTTAAATCTTTCTTTCTTCTCCACAATTTTACCTCACTCTCTCTTTATTATCGCTATTATAATGGACATTGCTCTTCTGAACTTTCCAACTGCATACCTCCATTATTACCTCCTCCTATAAGGAGAACGCAGTATCAGACTTTCTACACATTTTTCTACACATTTCTACACAAGAGTATGTTCACTTTTCTTAAATTTAATGCTCTACATCAGACAATCGTTGGCAATGGTTTCCGAAGTTCAGAGCAGGCCTTCCAACGTCTGCGCTCTGGCTTGTTGGTTCTGCTTACTTTTTGAAAAAAATTTAGAAGTGACTTTCCATGACAATGGACAAATTTTTCAAGCCATACTTTTATTCAGTTAACTTTTAGCAAATCATTCAAGAACTGGATAAGATGTTGTCTTAGTCGTAAAATAATGAAAGAAGTTAAGTATTTCAGAAGAAGGCATGTATCCTCACGTCTCTTTCCAAAGTATATCATCAGCTCCCACAAAATGTAAGGTACGTGTTTCACTTAATAAATTTAATAAATTAAATAAGGAATGGCCCACCTCCGAATACGTTTGTAGACTCTGCTCTATGTGTCTCAGTATGTGTCTCAGTATTTGTTTTACTTGTTTTAAGCAGTTTATTTTCTGCATTTCAAACCTTGTTCTGTTGTTTTAAACTATCATACATATTTTATGGATCCAAATGTTTCTAAACATCACGTTTTGTGTCTTAGTTTGCATATATGTTTTGTTTGTCTGACCTACATGTTTCTCTGTTCGTTTGATTTTTCGCAGTTACTGAGAGGATTTTACAAATAAATAGGAGCGTCTGTTCGGGAGATAAACTTATCGATCCTCTTAATTCGCTTAACAAAGGCATCTTCAATCGGCCTCCGATATTTCGGATCTCGTCAATAAGTCCTTTTGTTACCAGAGAATTGTTTTCTTTCTTCGATGGACCGCTTTATCAAAAGAGAGAAAAATAAAATAACCTTTTTCTTCCTTTTTTTAATAAGACTCTTATTTACAGTTTGCTCTTTCATTTATGAGAAATTTATTTACGGGAATTATGCATAAAAGTGTGCTATATAGCATTTTTATTTTAAATTATAATAAAGTTTATTGGTCATCTCATATATATATATATATATATATATATATATAAGCAAACAACCACAAGGAAAAGGAAACACAAAGTCCGAGCGCTTTCGTGATATATTCCTCCTTGATAATGTGAATATATCACGAAAGCGCTCGGACTTTGTGTTTCCTTTTCCTTGTGGTTGTTTGCTTATTAATAAGGTCACGTGTTATTTTGTGATTCTAGTGCATATATATATATATATATATATATAATATATATATATATATATATATATATATATATATATATATATATATATATATATATTATATATATATATATGGGATGAATTTCAAATCAGACATGTGAAATGAATGAATGGTGCAAACCACAAGGAAAAAGAAAAATGAATCATTTTTCTTTTTCTTTGTGGGTTTGCATCATATATATATATATATATATATATATATACATATATATATATAATTATATATATACATTATATATATACATATATATATGTGTGTGTGTGTGTGGCCGTATTTGAGGGGGAATTTAACTTTTTACTTTTTGTGTTCACTTTGAAGCAAGTGGGTGCAAAAAGTAACCACCACCCTCGGAAGGAGTTTCATTTTTCTCTGAGAACATTGAGACTGGTTTAAGCTACTTGGACCATTTGGATATGGTCCAGCTTTCATTGGTGATTAGACGTAGTTGGGAGATTTAAATGTTGCAACGCTCACACAATATTTCGTTCGGTTCCTTTCAGTATTTTATTAATGCATCGGCGTCTTTTTCACTATAAAGTTGTCATTTAATTATTACAGCTAAAACCAATTAATGAGTGAAGGTAATTCTCGTATAAAGTATTTTGGCCCAAATCTTTAACAATTTTATTACCTTACTGAATGAGGAGTATGATAAACAATTCGGTTAAAAGTTCAGAAAAATGTAATTAAAGAAAAAAGAGAAAGTTTCAACAACTCTTTCTTCAAACACTTCCAACAAAAAATAATTTTCAAAGATATAAACTTTAATTTAATATTCAAACAAATTTTACTAAATTATAAAATCGAAGACTGCATGCGCAAAATTTATGGCAATAACCAAGCAACGTAACGCTAAATCACGAAATTATTTACAGTTAACGGAGGAGCGTTTTAAGCGCAATATATTTTCCCAGGATTCTTCGAAAAAAAAGCTGTTCACTTTATGATCCTTAATCCCTATTCATTGTAAAAGTTACGCTAGCAATACCCGTAGTAGTGGGGTACACCAGTACCCTTGGTCGTGTTTAAGGATAAAATACACCTATAAATCTGGCTGAACTAAGTGAAAGTGACTACCTACAAGGGGGGACTAATTTATGTACAACAAATCATTGGATTAAATTTCGACAGTTTCGGCGAAACAACGACTGTAATTGATATATCTTAGAATGGGTGGGAATCCCTTTAAACCAATGGAAGTACGTTTAACCCTTCCTTACCCCCTTGTGGTCAGTATGATCCGACGCAATTTAAGAAACATTGTCGTTCTTTCCGCGCGATTAATGAAGGGTTCAGAATGTTCACTCAACAATTTAACTATGAAATTATCGAAAATTTCGTAAATTCGTCTCTTGCGAAGAACGTGGACAGTTCGGTACATTTGACTACAAAATTGGAGCTTTTAATTAAATTTTTATAGGGGAGTCCATGAACTGGATATAAAACATAAAATATAACACACTTTACTTCCTCTTCTTTCCCTCCTCTTTTCCATTCCGACGGATCAGTTGCCGTCTCTTCTACTGACAAGGCTGAACTCTTCGTTCAACCTTTCGCCTCCAACTCAACTCTGGACGATTTCGGTGCTTTCTTCCATCTCCTTCTCCTCTGACTTTATTATGACTGAAATTAGAATCTCTTCCAAAGATGTCCTTTCTGTTATATCTGTGATCAACATTGGAAAGCGTACGATCCTGATAGTGTCCCTCCTGTTGTTCTTAAGAACTGTGCTTCTGTGCTGACACCCTGTCTAGGCAATTCTTTCGTCTTTGTCTCTCATTTGGTATTTTCCTTCTGGTACTTATCCGAAATTAGGATGGAAGTAGTAGTATTGATTTAGATGACGCCTTCGTTCCATTAGGGCTCTTGCTACAGTTTCCGAGGTCTGATTTGGAATGGCGACTATTTCGCTGTAACGCGAGAAATGGTCCGTAAACACAATGATGTACTGGTTTCCCTTTGATGTTTTGGGGAATGGTCCCAGTATGTCCATTCCGGTTCTTTGCCGGGGCCGTTGGCATACTGGATATTTATGCATGGGAGGTGTTTCCACGAGGTCGTTTCCATCTTCGTTCGTAAAATGTACGAGCCCATCTTTTATGTTCTACTGTTCTTTTAAATTAGATGGTTGCTTTTGTTCCAGGCAAGCCCGAAGGTTGGTCCTGTTGTTGGGAGTATTGCAGACATTCGTAGTCGAACATTGGAAGAGTCTCTATCTTATTCACTTGGGTGTCGGGCTTGAGTCTCGAAAATCCGTCTGGAACAAATTGAAGTTTTCCTAGTTTGTATATGATTTTTGCTACAAAGTCCTGAATCAACAGGGCCCATCTACTCAAACGTCCTTCAAGTAGCTTGTCCTTGAAGAGATACGTGAGTGGCTTATGATCAGTTTTGATGGTTACATCGTAGCCGTAGACGATATTTCGGAATTTTTTCAAAGCCCAATATACCGCTATGGCCTCTCGGTCCGTAGTGGAATAACTCCGTTGAGGTGCAGAGAGAAGCTGACTGGCATAAGCAATGGGTAATGCCACACCATCTACGTCCTGTAGTAGGACGGCTCCTAGTCCATAGGAGGAAGCATCTGTGGCTAGGACAAAGGGTTAGTGTAATCGGGATATTGGAGGATGGGATAACAAGTTAATTTACCGATTAAAGTCTCAAAAGCATTTTGATCAGATTCCCAATTAAATTTAGCATTTTTCTGGAACAAATTGGTAATGGGTTTAGCAATGTTCAAAAATTGGGGGATAAAATTTCGATAGAATCCAACAAATCCAATGAATGCACGAGCGTCGTCGATGGTTTTAGGTACAGGGTACCTTTCAAGTGCTTGAAGTTTGTCTGGATCAGTTTAATTCCAAAGGATGATAGTAGAAATCCTAAGTATACCAGGAATTCCTGTAAAAAGTTGCACTTTGCAAGTTTCAGTTTAAGGTGTGCTTTTCTCAAACGTGATAGCACATTCTGAAGACGTTGAAAGTGTCTTTACATATCCGAACTATAAACGATAATATCGTCAAGAGAGACGAGAGCTTCAACACCTATTAGGTCGGAAAGGACTATATTCATCAACCTAGAGAAATTATCAGGCCCATTTCGGACTCCGAAAGGTAAAACCTGGAATCGTAATGGCCTCGATTAGTGGAGAAAGCAGTCAATGCCCGAGATTCGGGACTGACCTCCATTTGCCAATAACCGAATGCTAAATCGAGGGATGAAAAGAAGTTAGCTCTCCCTACGTTCAGAATTGTTTTCTGCATGTTTGGAATAGAGAAACGGTCTATGATGGTAATGTGGTTTAGGCGTTTAAAAGGCCGAGATGTTCCGTCCTTTTTGGAAACAAGAATCATAGGAACGGACCAGGCACTAGCTGAAGGCTGAATGACATCCTGATCCAACATGTCCTTGATGTGTTCCTCAATAGTTACTAATTGGGAATGTGGAACCCTATAGGGAGGAATGAAAATGGGAATGGAATTGGGTTACAGCTTAATTTCGAAAGGGACCAAATTAGATCGGCCAAGAGGATCTCCTTTTAGGGCAATCACATCTCTATTTCTTATCAGGAAATCGAGAAGTGATTCCAGTAGTTTGGGATCCTGTAAGGGTGGTGACTCCTGAAGGAAGTGCTCCAGACATTTCTTATCTTCTCTTAATGCTGAAGGGTTTAATTCTAAGGAACCTGAAACACGATTTATAGTACTGGTGGGGAAATCTGATTTATTTCCACTGTAGAAACAGTTCCTATTCTCTGATTTGAAGTTATTTCAATAGGGCTTTTTCCTTTGTTTAAACAAACAACAGGGATAGCTGAATTCTGACTATGACTAAGAACTTGGGCAATAAGAACATCTCTCTTGAAATTACTTTTCTCTGTAATAAGCGTACGATCTGACTCTAATAGTTTTTCTTGACCGTTTACTACTCTTGCTAGGAAACAAATCTTCTCATAAGGTGCTACTGTTATATGCTCTGTAGGGCATATGAAACATCGTGAATCTGACTCTGGTTCGGTGATTAAAATTTGCATTATTGGCTGAAAAGTCGTTTCAGTTGGATTTCGAATCTCAACTGCTGAGTTAACTGAAACTGGCTGACTGGAAACTGACTAACTGGAAACTGACTGACTGGAAACTGACTGACTGGAAACTGACTGTCTGGAAACTGACTGTCTGGAAACTGAATGACTGGAAGCTGACTGTGTTGATCCTACTGGTTTCAACAACTGGAACTGATTACTCTGGGGCTGATTTCTGGTGCGGTTGATCATCTGGATGCAACCGACTGACTTGAACTACCATAAACTGGAGTGGGTTTCCTATTTCTTTCGGAAATCCGAACTAAACTGAGTCTGTTAGCATTAGGCTGAACGTGCGGCACCTGTCTATTATTCTCATGGAGAGGGTGTGTCCTATTTCTACCCTTAACTAATTTTCCGGCTGGATAAATTTCCCATTGATTCCGGTTGGAGAAATCCATACCTAGTAAGCAGTGGCGTGTACTCCTAAGACGCAAGGTAAGCATTGCTTACCCTATAAAAATTATTCCCTTCCAAATTAAAATATCTTTGTTTAGTTAACATATTATTTATTTTAATTGTATATAGAGCATTCTGCATTTTTTTTATTTAAGTCTCAGTGAATTTATACCTGCTGTAATAGGAGTCCAAACTTTTGAAACTTGCAAGACGGGCGTTTGCCGCTTGAAAATCTGTCCCTCAAATACGCAACATTCAATTTGCAGTAACCTCGTTCCGCCTCTTGCAGAATAAAATGATATGCCACTGCCAGACGTAAGATGAAAACTATTAATTTAATTTATGTTACTCCCCTTTTTCCCAAATCCATGTAAATAAGATTCACATCAATCTAATATGCTGTGGAAAGCATTCTGATGCTAGAATGTTCCCTCAATAATATTTGTTGTTAAATTGGAAGGGAATAATTTTTATAGGGTAAGCAATGCTTACCTTGCGTCTTAGGAGTACACGCCACTGCTAGTAAGATATCTGTATGAAAGGTGGCGACTGCGTCCAGAATACAACATTTTGCGGGATATACCGCATGACTAACTTCTACATATAATTCGGTTTCTCCATATGTAGGTATGGGTGTGCCTGTAACTCCTCTGAGTTGGCAGGAAGATGCCTTAATTTCATATTTATAATTAGTACTCTCAAGTAACTCATCTGTACATTTCTTAATTAATGTTCCATGTGCTCCTCTATCTAGGAGAGCGGTTAAATCTCGGTTATCTCTGCTGCAATTCATTATTAAATCTAGTAGGTTCGCACCTATTTTCCTGATGGATAGTTCATGTGTTTATGGGGGTTTATTACTGCTATTTAGGAGGGAGGAGGTTGAACTGCTGCCTCCAAAGTGGGATCTAAAAAAAGAACTTGATTTGACTTCTACGGGAGGACCTGAGTCATATTCTACGGGCTCACCATACACTGGAAGGTCTTCTTGAAAAGTGTACTCTGGGGAAACTGATTTTTCAACAGGTACGTCTACGTACCGGACCATCAGACCTTGCTGATTATATTGGGGTGTGTACATCGGGTAATAGTGTGGTGGACCTTGTGGTCGTGATCTATTTGGTTGTTGGTTTGGTTGAGGCAGGGAATTGACTGGTTTCTGAGAATTGGAGGGCTTTTGGGAACGTTGTTGATTTGATCTCTGGAAGTGGGGCCTGTACCCTGCAGGGGCTTTGTCAGCACATTTTTTGTCGGTCGCCACGGCGATGACCATGTTCATGACAGTGGGAGCAATAAGGAGAATGACTTCATTGACTCATCATGTGCCCAAAACTATCACAATCACTGAGGAGGAGGGCGTACATTCTGGGGTTGTGGGGCTTGTTTCTGAGGTGGTGTTTCCTGCAACGGCCTCGATTTATAGGGTTGTTGTTGTTGTTGTTGTTGTTGTTGTTGCTGGATGTAGTGTATGGGGGTCTCTCTACCCTTTCGGTTGTTCAGGCTTGCTAAATGTGGGTAATGTTCCCTTGTTTTATTTATGGCCTCACTTACTGGTTTATCAATATTTAGACACTCTTGAAATTTCTTTTTAGGTGTTACGATAGGTTTTGGTAAATGGATGTCTGCTACTATTAGGTTTCTTTGCTTTGAAGTGAATGTAATGTCGCATGCATTTTCTTCGGCTCGGAGGGCTTCTCCTACGAGTTTGTGTGTTCGTGTAATAAAATTATTTAAATCTTCATGTTCTTCTTTCTTCCATTTTGCTTGGAAGACAGCTTTTAATGTGGCCAAAGGTTGTGCCAGTGTTATTTTGAAAAATTCTAATAAGTGTTTTTTAAAATTGTCCCAAGTTGTAGCTCCGCTAATGGATGGGACGTATGTAATTGTATCATGGGCATTCCCCTCTTTAGGGTCGATAAACCTTTCAGCTTCTCTAATCTTTGTATCATCATCTGTGATGCTTTCGCTTAAGAAATGCTGTTCTAAAGACTCAATCCAAGGTCTTACGCGCAGTTCAACGAAGTTATAATCTATGGTTTCTTTAAAAATTAGGACAGTATGGGGAAAGTTTACAATCTACCTAAGTTAATGTATGCTGGGGGAGCGGCTTAAGACATGTTGGCTTGTGCTTGATCTGAAGTTTGCGTGTTTGGAAATATGTTTGAAGGGCGCGGGGTAGGTGGAAAAATGGGTGATGGGGAATTTTCAATGTCAGAAAGTGCACCGTCTGAATCGCTCATACTGTATGTGAAGATACTGTTATTGTATTCTAATTTGTTCTGCTTAACCGTTTTTAATCTATGGAATGATCACTTTAGTGGCTTTCCTAACTACTCTTTCTAAGAAATACACAAATAAATGCACAACAATTTGCCTAACTAGGGAAAAATTTTAAAAAAATGCAAACAAAATAACAAAAAAAATTTAAACAAAATTTCACTCGAATGTATGTGAATGTACGGTAATATTATTATTTGCATATTAAATGAAATTATTCTATGTTAAATATAATAGTAGAAATAACTCCGTTTCAATAAAAAGAAATGTATCAATGGTATATAGAGTGTTCACTGTGTTTTGTGTTGATTCTGGCTTGATACTAATTATTAACTGTTAATTATACTGTCTTCTCAAATGTTTAGTAATTAATTTGATAAAAGATCTGTAACTACTTGGAGTCATGACACACTGGGTTGAATGAGGGACTTGAAGAACTGGAAGTCGTGACACGCCGGTCAACTGAATGTTGGTTCTAGTTCCAGGGTCTAGAAGGCTGGAAGGATCTTCTTGTAGTGGATCGGAGGATTCTGTGGAGCTTACTAAATTCTCTGAAGGTTCCCCGATTCTTCTTGTAATGTATCTGGAAATTATTTCTTTCAATTTAAGACTAAGTTCTCTGAAGAGAGCAAGGCTCGAAAGAGAAGACAAAGATATTATCTTACTATAATTTACTGCGAAAATGTTACAGGTAATGCTCAGCCTTTAAGTTGGATCAGACAAATCAGAATAATCATTTGAAAAATTGTTTGACTATTTATACTGAATGTTTGGTGACATCACTATTATTTAATTTTGACCTATTTTGTTTTTATTAACAATAGACTGAATTATTTTGCAAAATATTTGAAAATAAGGTAAATATTTTAGCTGTAGCAATGTCTAAACAGATAAGCATGATATTTGGAGATGAAGTCATATTTTTATTTTAACCGCCTATTAACAGATCTGATGTTATCATGATCTGCCGAGTTAACTGAAAGTGGAAATCGAAATATGCATTAGGGTGGCGTGAAAATTTTTTTTTAATTCCAAATGCTTGGGATCGGGAAAGTTGCGCATTTATGTCAAACGTACTGTGTGAAATTTTTGTAATCGTACGGCTATAATTAAACTGTACACACTGAACTCAAAGTTTTTAAAATTTGGCAAAATTACTAAAATTTTGCCATTTTTATTTTGTTTTTTTTGGATACGTACTGTGTGAAATTTTTGTAATTTTGTAATTTAATTTAAAAAACTGAAAATAAAAATGGCGAAACTAGTAATTTTGCCAATTTTTTAAAACTTTGAGTTCAGTGTGTACAATTTAATTATAGCCGTACGATTACAAAAATTTCACAGTACGTTTCACATAAATACGCAACTTTCCCGATCCCCAAGCATTTTAAAATTTAAAAAAAAAAAATTTTCACTCCACCCTAATATGCATTTTATTATGAATTACAATTAAACATGCATATGAGCAAAAATTAAATGCCTAAAATTTAAAACTAAGTGTTCAGCAAGCAAGACATGACTTTATCTTTTACAACGAAGAGAGAATGTATAAAGAAAATGAACATTGCAGAATTTAATAAGATTACATTATGAAACTAAATCTAAAAAAATTAAGTAAATTAAAAAGAAATAATTCTTCAATTATCTAGCAAAAATAAAATAGAAAGAAAATCAATAATTTATCCAAACACGTGTCAGCGTTATGCGAATTTGGACTCTATATGTGAAAATTAATATAAGAATATATATACACTGTATATATATATATATATATATATATATATACAGGGTGGCGCAAAATTCATGAACCATGGGCACATTTTATTAAATTATAATAAATGTTGGAATTGGTGGCCTTCCACTTGGAGACACTTTCTGACCCGTTGAATGCATGATGTTTGAACATTCCTTAACACACTGGTACTGATTTTGGCACACTCATTTGTATTTTTATCCTTTAGAGAATGTATGCAGGCCTGGATTACCCAATAGGCAGACTAAGCACGTGCTTAGGGCACCAGCAAGGCAGGGGCACCAAAAAAAAAATGAGAACATTTTTTGGAAAGAGTTTGATATTTGATATTTCAAAGAAAGCATAGAAGTAGTCATCATGGGAAAAATCAAAATTTTGTTAGACTTCCTTACACCACTACACACTCTTCCATTTTTCTTTTCTCTTTTTATTACTTATCCTCACCTAAACCAGGTTTGCATTAATCAATATAAAATTTATGAAGCTGTATGTGTGTTTTCAATGTACATTGTGTACAATTCTGTAATGTAACACCACTTTTGTTAGTGGAATTATGTCACTCATGTATGTGGGAGCATGGAATTGGTGAAAGTAATAGATATCATATATGTATTTTTTTAACATTGATGATTACTAACTGCTCAGCAGAACGCTCTTTTTCGCTCTTTTTCTCAGCTGAAAGGAATAAAAAACCCTCAGAGAACAACAATGTGTCAGGACAGACTTGATTCACCTTCCCTACTGTGTATAGAAGTGGACATGCTTCGTCGAGTCAGCTTCGATGAAATTATCCAGGATTTTGCAATCAGAAAATCTAGAAAGAAGCTATTTTAATTTCAGCACACATGGAAGTTTTGTTTCATTTCGAAAGATAAAAATTTATTTTACGGTTTAGTATTGTTTTTATTTTGAATTACATATATATATGGGGGCACCATAATCTTTTCAGTGCTTAGGGCCTCTAAAGGTCTTAATCCGGCCCTGAACGTATGGTTCTGGGTCGATCAGCATAGACTACCGACTTGAGATGACCCCACAAGAAAAAGTCAAGAGGCGTGAGGTCTGGACACCTAGGTGGCCATTCGACGGCCCTCGCCGTCCGATCCACTTGCTTGGGAATGTTTCATCTAAAGAGCTCCGGACGATGGTTGCGAAATGTGGTGGTGCACCGTCCTGCTGAAACTACATCTCCGCCCATTCTGCCAATGGAATGTTGTCCAGTATAGGCATTAGAGATGTTTGCAGCATATGCAGATATGTTTCACCTGTTACATTGCCGTCGAAAAAGTACAGACCAATTAACCGATCCCCCCAGAGCGCAGCCCACACCATAATTCATGGATCGAATTGCACATATCCTTCTTACATTCAGTGGGGGTTCTCATTGGCCCAATAGCGTGCATTATGCCTATTGACACGACCACTGAGGTGAAATATCTCTTTGTCGCTGAACATGATCCTTCGTCGAAGCTGTCGATGTTGTAGAAACCACTGGCAGAAGTCTACACGACGGTTTGTGTCGTCACCGTGCAGTTCTTGAACGAGTTGGACTTTGTAGGGGTGGAAACGATTTGTTGTAAGAATTCGTTGAATGGATCTTCTGGAGACCCGTTTCATGGGATAACTTTCTTAAGGACTTACTTGGGCTGTTTTCGAGGTGATTGAGTACCGTTAGTGATGTTGCTGCATCGGTTGAACTTTTTGGCCGGCCACTACGCGGCCGATCATGAACACTTCCCGTTTCTTTGAAACGAGTGAACAGTTTTCCAACTGATGCCTCAACAACTGGCGGCCTCTCAGGGTGTTTGTCATTAAAAGCAGTAGCAACTGATCGGTGTGTGTTATCACGCCTTGCACACATTAAAACTATCTCCGCCCGTTCATCTATTGTCAATTTCTATGCCATAGGTTCAACAACAAATCTGAAAAGAACAAAACACATATTAAAACACAAATTATTAAAATGTGCCTTTGGTTCCTGACTTTTGCGCCACCCTATTATTATTATTATTATTAAAATTACATATGTAAATAAATTATATAACAAAATTAAGCAATGCAATGCAACAGTAAAATACAAAAATACAACAAATAATGCAATACAAAACAATAAGTCTTTTCACTTTTTTTCAGGTTGTTGGGCAATGGGGTGAGTTTTCGATCGCTGCACTATAAATTTCGACTCGGAGCGTCAACCATAGCGGAAATTGTTTCCGAGACCTGCAATGCAATTTGGCAAGCCCTTTCTCCAATTATATGGCTAAACCAAACCGTGAGGAGTGGATAAGAATCGCAGGCCAATTTTTGAAATTGTTGAACTTTCCTAATTGTACAGAGGCTATTGATGGGAAACATATAAGAATAAAGTGTCCTCCCTCCGCAGGTTCCACCTACTACAGTTACAAGAACTTCCACTCAATCGTTCTTCAAGCTGTTGCGGATGCTGATGGAAAACTCATTGCTGTAGATGTGGGTGACTGACTATCAAGGGTGTCATGCTGCGGAAGCGCACGTGAGCGCCGCTCCCGCACCTCCATTCATCTAAATTATATTTATTTATTTTTTTTTAGTTGATAGTTCGAAGTTGGGAACAAACAGACTGAGATGAAAGCACTGGCTTCCAATTGTGATTTAAAATTTTTAATATTCCAAGCCTAAGTGAAGTATTATTATTATTATTATTATATATTCCTTAGAGCTCCTGCACCTTAAAATTTGCCACTACACCCCTGGTGACTATGGTCGGAACAGTAACGGTGGCATTTTCATGGAATCCAAATTCGGCAAGTTATTTATGACCGGTGGTTTAAGCCTCCCTGCAGAGAGAACCATATGTACCGAAAGTGAAAATCTGCTTTTTTTGTTTTTGTAGGCGACGAAGCCTACCCTCTTATAAGAAACTTGATGCCACCATTTCCTCGGAAATCACTTGCAAATGAAAAATGGATTCACAATAAGAGTCTATCTCGAGCTCGCCGAAACGTAATGTGCGCATTCGGGATGCTAACATACAAGTTTAGGGTTTTCGAAAACGTGATGAATTTACCACCACAGAAAGCCGAAATGGTCACTGGCTGCATACGTGCTTCACAATATGATATGAGAAAAGGAAGGCATTATTTCAGCCATTCATTAACAGTTTGAATCATTGCAGGCAGGCTTTTAAGGCCATCCACAGCCGCAGTTAATGTCTGCATGCAATTTTTGAATTATTTTAATACCGATATTGGATTTGTACCTTGGCCAAATAAATACGCCGATTGCTAAAGTGTATGTTCTGCAATCTATGTCGAAGTTATATATATATATATATATATATATATATATATATATATATATTATAACTGCAAACACGCAGTATAATTAACGTAAAGAACGACGCTTTGTATAGGAGACTTATCCGCGCAAGATGAGAGCGAAAGAACGAAACAATTGAAAAAATGAGGTACCCACCCGGGAATCGAACCCGGGATCTTCCGATTGCCCGTCAGACATGCTAACCACTACACCATAGGCCTCACCCAAATAAATGCTCGTAATTCCTCTACATAGCGCAGAAACCAATGCCCCAAAGGGGCACCTCCCGCATGCCGTAACATTTATACATTATAACTGCAAACACGCAGTATAATTAACGTAAAGAACGACGCTTTGTATAGGAGACTTATCCGCGCAAGATGAGAGCGAAAGAACGAAACAATTGAAAAAATGGTTTCTGCGCTATGTAGAGGAATTACGAGCATTTGATGGAACCATGTTGGGAAATTTCCTTCTTCGTTCAAGACACTTGGAAATGCTTCTTCCCTGAGCATACGTAGGTAGGTGCCTCCAGTGACATGTTCATCGAAAAAGAGGGGGCCTATGATGCGATCCTTCCAAATGCCACACCATACCATCACCCGAGATGCACCTTTTTCCTCTGAAGAGGTATATCAGTGAGGGTTGTTTTGAGACCAGTAGCAGGTGTTCTGTCGATTTACCTCACCATTTCCATAAAAAACAGCTTCGTCACTGAACAGAATGGTGGACGGGAAATTGGAATCCCGAGCATAAGAAAAATATGAATTATGTTTGTAGAAATAGAAAAATATGAATTTCTCCTATGATGCCGGACTTATTGGACACCCTGTATATTATTAATAGTGGAGACACCCATCTACCAGCCAGTTGAAAATTACATATATTAATTTATCCCCAAAATAATGTTATTTATATATACACCCACCAAAGCAATTAAATCAAATAATATCCAAATGAATTATATTAAACACAACTACATTATTTTGTTTATGTAGTCGCAAAACAAATCCATGTTAACAATTATTTATTCGAAAATAAATATATAGGAAATAAATATACCATCAAAAATAATAACAGTATAAGAAATCTATATACACAAAAAAAAACAGGTTAAACGAGGAATATAAATACAATAAAAAATAATATGATAGTTCAATAGAAATCTATATACACAATTAATATATGTACAAGGCATCCAAAAATACACAATTAATATATGTACAAGGCATCCAAAAATACACATAATTAATATGTGTACAAGCATCCTTGTAAGTTCCAGATATTTTGTACACAAGTAATTAAATACCTTTTTTACAAGTTTTTATTTTTCCACATAGTCTCCTTCCTTTTTTACGGCTTTCCTCCACCTCGAAACAAGGGCCTTTATTCTTTGCTGGTAAAAGTCAGCTGGGTTCCGCTGGAGCCATCTCTTAACCTCCTCAACAACCTCATCGTCACTCTGAAACTTTACTCCACGAATAACATCTTTCATTGCCACAAACAAATGGAAGTCTGAAGGTGCAAGATCTAGGTTGTATGGAGAGTTGGGTAACACACTCAAGCGCATTTTTGTGATGGCCTTTCTTGTTTGCAAACTGTTGTGTGGTCTTGCGTTATCGTACAAAAGAAGGACGTCTTCCAGTTTTCTCTCCGGTCGAACTCGCTTTATATGTCTCTGGAGTCTCTGCAGGGTAACAATATATGTCTCTGAGTTGATTGTTTGTCCTTTTTTCATAATGTCCAGCAGAAACACCCCTTTCATGTCCCAGAAGATGGTGGCCATAACCTTTCGTGCAGAGGGATCCATTTTGAACTTTTTCTTGCGTGGGGAGTTTGCGTGATGCCACTCCATGGATTGGCGTTTTGTTTCAGGTTCAAAGCGGTGTACCCAAGTCTCATCCCCAGTCACAATTCGTGAAAGGAAGTCATCCTTTTCTGTCTCGTATCGAACCAACGACTCAGAAGCAATTTCTTTTCTTTGGGCTTTGTGATTTTCAGTCAGTTCGCGAGGAAAAAACCGTGAACACATTTTTGAGTATCCCAGTTGCTGCATTATCGTATTCACACTGCCTTCACGAATTCCTAACTCCAGTGATAGCTCCTTGTATGTGACGCGTCGATTTGATCGAATGATGCTGTTAGCACGTTCACAGTGTGAGATGTCACATCCGATGCCGACCGGCCGCCGATCGAGGCTGGCTCTCCCTCTTTCCGATGATCTCACACGTTTAGACCAGCGTCCAACTTTGCTTCGATCAACAACAGCAGCTCCGGAAACGTTTTGTAGACGTTTGTGAATATTTCCAATGTTTCCTTCTCTGCGGTTAAGAACTCGATAACAGCTCTCTGTTGACGACGCACATCACTGTCAGATGCCATTTTCGAAACTGCGTTAACCATCGGTTTTATAGAAGGGCGTTTAAAAGCGGTTTTATACAAGGAGGGGAGGTTCAAACTGGAAAAATCTGGTTATGTGAAGCGCAGAAAGTTCAAACTTACGGCCCAAAAGAGATTTCAGACCCATGGCCTATTATTTAGCTAAGAAAAAAGGTTGGTGTAAAATATATTGAGTGCCCTTAATATATATATACGTCAAAAATTCCTGCTTTTTAAGTTCGACAGCACTTAAATAAAATACTAAACTCACAAGTAATCGAATCCACATTTACATCCTCATTGCTTTGTACTTCAAAATAAATACGATTTAACATTATTTCACCACTCAAAGTAATGGGAAGTCTGTATTCTATATAAAGGGCTTTCAGCTCGTTTAACTATTTTTGTACCTACTTTACAATTGGGTGGCAAGTTGTCATTCTCTTTAAACACGGATAGAATACACTCAAAAGCACGCACAAAGAGGTCGTCGTTAGCCACAACAACATTATTAAATTCAAGTTTATAAATACTCCTTTCCAAACGCGGGTTTATTCTTTTCATTCCGAGCTTTTCAGCGGTGAATTCTTCTTCACTGCACATGACGACAATTGAAAGTAATCTTCTAAATCGTGCCGGCAAATGACATTATATAAAGAAAGAGTTCTTCAGGGTGAACAGTGTAGGTGAGCTCAGCCCTTTACCATTCGAGTGCTTTGTACCAAAGTTCATGATATATCGCGGAGTTTATGCCTTTTAAATAAGCATCCAGCTCCAGGTCATTCTCCCTTTGCTCCTCCCGACACTCGGTGAAACCGTCGAGCAGAGCGGTCTACGAGTATTCGAGAACCGTGTCAAAATAAAGCATAGCGGTAACACGCGCGTCTAATATAAGTTTCAGTTTGCGGAAACTGACGACTTCAAACATTCTATCGAGAATGAAACGGTTTCGCGTTGGGGTAAGAACGTTATTGTGTTTGGCATCCTTCCACATCAGCCGTATATCAATGCATGGTTGGTCACGTTTTATACACAACGTACAAATAACGGCGTATGACGGTGTATCACTAATCTGCTCTCTTTTTGTACCTACACCTGCAGGTATTTTATAACGATCCACCCCCGACTTCTCAACCAACACGAAAATTCTGTTCATCTCCTCAACACTTAAATAAATAACATTCCGTTTACCAGAGTTTGATTGTCTACACGACGTTTCAAATACATAATTAATAGCGCCCGTTTTACTCCTGAACACACGCACTGACTTCGTCACGGACAGATTGTATACGGCATTAAGGATACTGCTCATCGGAAGCTCCATCGTTTTCTATTGTGAGGAGAGCACGTCCAGTCGGGTCAAGCTCTGAGGTGACTATGAGCCGCAGGTGCGCCGTTCGGCTAGGCGGGAGGTGTGGGGGAATGAGTCACACGGTCGCGTCATACCATAAGTTAGTGATTCGTACACGGAGTTGTTCCAACGTGAAAGTGCCGAATATTTGAAGTCCATTATACCCGGCAATCAGAATTTTTCCGATACATGAACATCGACTTCAATGTTTTATCGGGATCATACATATTCGTTCATCTCAATCCACACATTAACACTCCGGCGCTCTATTTGAGAGAAACATGGATCCATATTTATTCTTTTTGCTTATCAAGCGATACTCATCCCTAAATGCTATTAAAAACTCGCACAGGTCTTTAGCCACAACCTCACTGCGAACCTCGTCATGATATATACGAACGTAATGATAAAAATATTTCAAGTTGTCCATGATGACAAGATTTATATTTTCAACCGCAGGGTATGCGTACTCGGTATGCTGCAACATGACATAATACCGCTTGTCCTACCAATCATCAACAAGGTTCACTGCCCACACCCACTGCTTCTCTTCTGCTCGTGTTGTTTCTTTCACTTCGCGGTATACGTGCGCCTTTACGCAGTTTAGTCCGACGACGTAGTCCATTACATCATTTGTGCCACGAAAGCCCGCAATGCTCTCGTCAGAATATCCATAGAGTATTTGAACCTCTTGCTCCTCACGTTTCGCACGGTTCAAGTGACCTTAAAAGCCTCAGAAGAGGCAGGATCGAACTTTATCGAATACCACTTCATGAATGTCGAGCGCGCAATATGAAAGGTAGCCTTCACTATTTTCCGTCTAAGCGAGAATTCTTCAAAATACACGTCTGAGATCCAGGTCTTGCTGAGGTCAACTGAGCAAACAGGGATAGAGATATGACCACACATATATAACAAACATTAAAGCACCATGGTACCCAAAGGGTACAGTGCCGTAGGTGCCAGGCACCTGGTATCGTTTCCTGTAGGTGTTACGACAAACCTTCGTGCCCCTAAGTTCCTTCACGCCCCGTAATTTCTGTGCTCTGAAGTTATGAGTCCCAACAACCAGGTGGTGTGGTTGCCGATTACCATCGTCTTCTAAGCTCACTAGATCTTTGAGCGATTCAAAGTTAACGATCTGGCAGTTGGCATGTTTAAGCGTGATACCTTTAGCCTTTACGATGTACTTGTACTCATCCCCCACCCTCAAGCGTACACCGTAAGTTTTTGGACCTGTTGAGACAAAAGAGTCGGCGTATGCGATGTCGCCATACTTATCCTTGATCTCACCAGTCAACTCCCCAAGTAATTTCCCAATAGGTGGCATATATTCACCTGCCCTCTCCATGAATATCACACTATCTGCATCAGAGTACAGAACCCGTTGTCCGAGAGAATGCAACAGATGCCACAGTTTGATACGTGCGTAGGCTGTTATGAAACTGGCTACAGGTATGTTTGTGACACGTGATTATCTGTAACCAATTCAGTCCGGTTGTAACTTATTATGTACGCATTAACTACATTCACGATTTCCATAACTTCTTTATCGTAGGCGTATGCATAATCCCAGACTTCACTATAACTTTTAGATAAATGTACATTCCCCTTGTCTGTATTCTGAGCAAACTTGCCCCAAAGATTATTTAGGCACAACTTTGCACTAAGCGCTTGCCAGGGTTCCTCACAATTTGGGCACGGTTAAATTGTATCTCTTCACGATCATGGTATTGCTGAACATACACCGTTTTCTCATTTCGGTCTCAACTCCTTGTGGGTACCCTTAGGCTTCTACTTTATCCTTCAAAAAAGTATTTATATATGGTGTGAAAAGGTTGGGTAGCTTCTGGAACTTCCACACCTCATGTATCTTTAGTATTCTGTACCCGTGACGTAGGGCTAGGGACAGTTCAGGACTTGTATACGCCTCTGATCTTCCTCTGGTTGATCGTGTGATTACAGTTCCCATTACTCTCCTCTGAACACTTTACACACAGAGGGAACATGAATTTGTGGTCTATAACAACAGGCAATATCGTCATCCTTAAATCGCGAAGGGAGAGGACAGCTACGAAAGAAAGCCCAAAGTATCGCTCACTCAAGTAGCTGAGAACTCCTCGATGGTAGGCATGGCAGGCCCACAAGTTTTTTAGGCGCACCTACAGGGTAGGCGGAAAGTAAAGTTCAAACGAGTTTGTACGTCCTCCAAACAAGCTGTCACCGCATTTGAAGGGCTCCACCATCATTGTATGTTTGATGGCCCTTATTTCTTCACGATACTGCTCAATAGTTTCCATCCAGGCACCATAGTCATGCTCCCACAAAACTTTGTGGGTGAACTGTGAACTTATAAGCTGGTCACGGGTACGGGTCCATGCGAGGCTGTCGGCGGGGAATCTCCCATGGAGGTCCCCTGTGACGGCACACTCAGGTCGTGGACATCAATACCAGCAGCAACCGTTAAAGGAGTACACCGTCTTCTCACCAGTGGTTAGACCCTCACTTAAGCCGTCCACCCAAAAAACACGGCCATTGATCTTAATGGCAACTTCCCCCGTGTTGCGAGCGTGTTTTATATATACACCTGCTGTTGTATGTGTGTGAGCCAGTAAATAGCCTTATACCCATAACTGCGCGGCGGGTTTCGAAGAATGACGGCCAACGTATCTTTAGGCATGAAGTTATTCTTGAATACAGTAAAACATAATGAGGCGATCGTGGTTGCAGTTTGTAGTGGATCACAGTTGAATCGGGTTATCTATATTCATCTAAAGGTTTGGGGGGTGGTCCGACGTAATTTAAAGTGTCTTGACTGAGGAATGTGTAAGGGAAGTACCCTTTTGATACTTCTGCGCCTACACACATGACCTTGGGTAGCTTGGCTAATTTACAAGATGTGACCAGCAGGGTGTCTTTAATCTGTCCATTTCACCTTATCTGCATCTGTATAAGCTTGTTTCCTCTTTTCAAGTGGTCACCCGTGAATATCTCTGATGATTCTGCTCAAGCAGCTCCTTGTAAAGGAACTGTGTGTCAAATTTTCCTGCGTTGTGGGCAAGAATATACAAAGTAATCTTTTGAACTGATCCGCGAGCTTGACAATATAGTTCACAAAGAGTTTCACGGGGTTATCTCCTGCAGACACCTTAAAAATGTTTGTCCGCTTACCACATTTGGGGCATTCATCACATTCAATGTTCATGCACTCGTCACAAATAGTCTGACGTACGAGTAAATGCAGGATAACCTGTTTTGTTTCAGGGTTTGTATAAGTTTCGATGTCATAATACACTGTTATACAGGGTTTATTTTTAGGCTTAGTATCTTCCGCCTTATATTTTTCATGACATGTAGAACAGTGAATTTCATCGCATTTGTGCTCAAACTTCTCCTAACTGTCCATTGTATGAAACATTCCACATTCACAAATCCTCATTTTCCTGCACATGCCATTCGATTTATGGTGAGCAAAACAGATGTTGTTGAAAAACATGCGCTTACATACATTACATTCGCACTTCTCAGTTTGAACTACCCGACTTTCACACCTGGGGCTCTTACACTGGTCGCAAACCATGTGACACTCCTTACAATGTTTCAGCAGATTATTCGTAAACTCGAGACAACCCTTACACAAATCGTGGTCTTCCATATTTTCGACTTTTATCATAACTAGCATAGAGAGCCCTTATATTATGGATGGGTAGATACGTTGCCCCAGATAAGACTAAAATAAGTAGGGGCTTTGTACGTTCTCTCACACCGCTTTTAAAAACATACACAGTCCTACGATTACCATCCAACCCAAACACAACTATACGTACAGCCATTACCTGCTCTACTCTTCGCAGCTCTTCAGAACCCATATTACAGTTAAAATCAAGTTTACAGTCTACAGGCAGTTTATGTGCACGCTCCACTCCCGTCGGCAACCAAATTTGCCTGGACCTCGTATTTAACACGGCCAATATAATTATGAGCGAGGATTACGGCTATAAATCCACAACTACACTCGGAGTTTATGTGACGTCTGTAAATAGCCTGAGAATTGAAGTTAAGGGTATAAGGCGTTGCGTTGTGGCCTTCAGGTCGGTAGACATGGTCTATATCAATCGTAAAATTCTCCAAATTAAGTTCAGTGCCGCTTTGTGCGGCCTGCTTTATGCGCCCTGAGATATACTCTACATCTACATCAGCTAGTCGCCTGTATGGTATTACTGCCCAAAAAAATCGTCTCTATCGGTATCAGCTGGCCCGAACCCGAGCGCCAGACGCGTCCTGATTTCACGCCCCCCTCTGCCCTGAAGGACAAACTCCACAATACGTTCAATCATGCGCTGCAGTCCGTGTTCGTAGCCGTCACTATACATGACTCGGGGGGTCGATCCTGAATATGTACTAAAAAGGAATTCTGAAAGTTACAAAAGTAAATTGAAGTCATTTCAGGAACATTCGGAACAACTATTTGATATTGCTTCTTGTAAATGTGGTAATTGGAATTCTTGTTTTTGCTGTAAAGAAAAAAAAGTGCCCCCAAATGAAAGAACATTTTTAGAAGATCAGCGTACAATGTACGCTGATCTTCTAAAAATGTTCTTTCATTTGGGGGCCCTTTTTTTTCTTTACAGCAAAAACAAGAATTCCAATTACCACATTTACAAGAAGCAATATCAAATAGTTGTTCCGAATGTTCCTGAAATGACTTCAATTTACTTTTGTAACTTTCAGAATTCCTTTTTAGTTTACCTGTTTTAAGTAAGGTCTTGTACTTATTATGATAGTTTTTGAGCATATCATGTATTCTTTTCCTTGATAAAGTTGGGATTGAAGCTGTGAGCCATTTCTCTTGAAGTTTGGAAATGATGTCATTGGCAATAATCTGGAATGGAGGATCTTGGCCTGTCGTTTTTCTGTTGTTGCGGTGCCAGAGATAAGCTCTTAGCACATCTCCATAAGTAGGTAGAACATTATTAACAAAATCTGCTGGTTGACCGATGCTATGGCATTTTGCTAACGTTCTGGTTACTTTTGAAGGTTTCTTTTCAGACATTATAAATCTATTTACGATATTTACCAACTAACTGCGGGTAAATGGTGATATACCACGGTTGATGAACAAGTTATAACACAACCTCTCGCCACACGTGACACACAACAACTGACAACGTCGCTTCCTTTCCCAGCTTATATAGGGTAGGGAACGGGGGATGTAGCAGTGTGCAGTGTGCAATGCACAGTGTGCATTTATATAATGTTCATTGTTCAATGACTGCTATTAATTTATTCAAGCCTATAATAGTGTTCTCAGGGTTGTTTGCACAGAAATATACCGGAATTAACATTTGTATAACATCTTGTTAAAACTTGCTTTAAATCAATATTTTGGATATTTTAACGGCTAAGACGCCACCGGAAGTTATTAACAGATTGTGCTGAAATTTTTATTGTTTATTTTGTAAGTCTTTAAAACCATTTTCCAATCTACCCCGTTCAAAAATACTCACAAATATAATTCTGAATATTTTTTTCAAATATCGTATTTTTATGTGTTTTTAGACCTATTTTTCGATTTTTAAGGACTCGCTGCCACCGGAAGGTATTGACGTAGATCAAAAAAATTTTACACACTTTATTTTCTCTCTAAATCGCAACTTTTCCGCACTACCCCAATCAAATATCGAAAAAAGTGTAAAAACGAGCCGCCCTAACGTGGAGGGTTGCGGTTCTATTACTGCGACTGATGACTTTATGCGTTTTGTCGGGAAAGATGTTTCATGCACCCACTTTCTTTTCCTAGAGTTGACGAGGGGGGATGCCACATATGTTGGGTCGCTGACGGGGTCTGTAACCACACTACTATCGTCGTCAGCAATGCCGATGGTAGGGACATGCTGCTGTACCTCGTCATTGACGGTTCTGGGGAAGAAGAAAAGCAAGAATATAAAGAGCAACATTTTAAATAAGGTTATATTTTGTAAAGGCTACACTTATGATTGTGTCGTGTTAGAGATAGATTCTGTAGAAAAATTCAGGTTCACAAGTCCTTCTACATGCATTATATCTGGTCCTACAGGCTGTAGAAAAACCGTATTTATGCTTAAAATAATTAAAGATAAGGACGAACTGTTCTCAGATTTTGTGCACAAAGTCATATGGTGTTATTCGACATACCAAGCCGTATTCAATAAGTACCAAGATGTCATTTTGTTTCACAAAGGTATTTATAATGTTAGTTCTATAAAAGGTGATGAGCACACAGTTATTGTAATTTTTTATCTCATGTTAGAAATGGACAAAATGTTTGCCGAAACATTTAGAGTATCCTCCCATCATCTTAACATAAGCGTGTTCTTCATCAATCAAAATCTGTTTTTCAAGAATAGTAGATACATGCGTGATGTATCGCTAAATACGCAATATCTAATCTTATTCGCACAGAGTAGAGATGCGGCACAAACTGGGGTATTAGCCACTCAAATGTTCCCGAATCAGCGTAAGGAGTTTATAGAAGTTTATAAAAAGTTACAAGTCAACGTTACGGCTATTTGGTGTGTGACCTTCACCCGCGAAACACGTTTAGGTTGCTTCTAAGAACGAATACATTCCCAAACGAGGCTGAAACGGTATACATCCCAGAATGACAAGGAGGTTAAAGAAATATCGGGAATTAATAAAGATCTACCAACGACTGCCACGCACTCTCCAGCGCCTTTTTTTAAAACATATTGACTCAGACTTTTTAAAATGCGTCTGTGAAATTTGCCTTAACGTTATAAAATGCAATGTACCAATGAAACCCACTCAGAAGGTGCGCTTACGTCGTTATAAGAGCATAATACGTGCACTCGCTCGTAAAAAGCAAAGTGTGGGAAAGAAAAAAAGAATTTTTGTGCAAAGAAATGGTTCGTTCCTCCCCATCTTGTTTTCAGTTTTGGCGCCTTTATTGTCAAGTATAATATAATGAAGAAAGTGGTCGTGCTTCCACACGAGGTGTATGCTTCGCTACAAAATACAAAGGAATCACCACTAGATCCGGAAAAAAATATACTTAAAAGAATGGAGAATGAATTGCTGAATCTATTAAACAACGAGAACCCCCTGAGAAGAAAAGAATTTTATATCAAGAAGCTCTACATAAATTTCTTCAAGAGCTCGAAGATTATAAGAAGCTGGTCGAGGTCCCCATAGCAAAGCTGGGCACTTGCGGTTTTTTTTGCGGTACTGCGGTACTGCGGTACTACCGCACTACCAACCCGGTACCGCATAACGCAGTACCGCAAAGGATCGCTGAAAGTACAGCAGTACCGCTACCGCATTTTTGGCGGTACTGCGTTATGCGGTACCGGTTTGGTAGTGCGGTAGTACCGCAGTACCGCAGTACCGCAAAAAAAACCGCAAGTGCCCAGCTTTGCCCCATAGTTACCAGACATAGCACCGATGATGATGATGCTGTCGGACTTAGAGCAGAGGTTAGAGACGAGCAGCCAAAGAACAACGGATCGCAACACATCGAGCATGTATTAAAAAGTAGGTTACCTCATACATTAAAGAATAAAGGAATAAGTCTTTACAATCTATTGAGTGAGGACCCCATAATACATTGGTCCGATACAGGCGAGGTTGTTGTTGAAGGGTCAAAGATACAGGGCTCGAACATCATTGATATCGTACATGATTTGGTGAGAAAGTGGGATAGACCTTCAACAACAGGATGGGAGCCTATTAAAGCTAAACTACAGTAAATAAACATTCCGAAAACGCTGATAGGTAACCAAAACAGGTTAAAAGACTTGGGGGAAGCAGTGCATGTACCACAACTGAAAACACCCTCACCTCCATCTGTAGCATCTCAGAAGAAGAAGAGCCCATCCACCAACGGACTACCCTACCCGCGCTCCCCTAAAATGCGTAAATGGCTAGCATATTAAGAAAACGTTATTATCAGAGTTCTAATCCGGCATCCTACGGTGGTATTAATAGATTGTACAAGGGGGTATTTGATGAGGGAGTAGAGAAAAAAGATGTTGAGAGGTTTTTTGCGTGAACAGGATGCTTTACACTACATAAACCGGTGAGAAGGAGGTTTAAAACTGCTAAGACTTTAGCAGCAGCGGTTGATTCTATTTGGCAGGCGGATTTATAAGACATGCAGTGGTATTCAGTGTATAATGAAGGGTAAAGATATACTTTGTTTATAATAAACGTGTTCTCCAGATACTTGTGGCTAGTGCCACTTAACCCTTTAATGCCCAGTGTGTGAAATTTTCATCGTTAACTTTGGAAGCAATTTTAGACCTTCCAGTTCCCAATGCGTGAAATTTAACACATTTCGTATTTTATTAATTATGAACAATAAAACTTTGTAAAATATATTTTTCAGATATTTTGGGTCCAATTAAACGATTTTTATATCCCAATTTTTTTTTTTACTTTTCGACTTAATTTGGGTATGAAAGGGTTAAGAATAATTCGCCTGAATCAATGGTTAAAGCGACCAAAGCGCTGATTTTGAAAGAAAACAGGATTCCCGGCTATTTTTGTACATATTTGGGAAAAGAGTTTATAGGCCGAGCTTTCCAGAAAATGTTGACGGAGTTTAACATCAGTTATTACACGTCCAATTCTATACATAAGGCATCTCTAGCCGAAAGAGTTCAGCGTACCATAAAGCAATTTATGCATCGTTATTTCACACATAAAAACACATACAGATATATAAACATTCTGGAGCCTCTGGCTTTATCCTATAATTGGTCACGGCATCGCATGATTGGTACATCTCCTAATGAGATTTTAAAGAGAGGCCACCATATAGAGCCTGATAACTGTAGAGCACCGCCACGCCCTGGTCGTTTCAAAATCAATGAGTATGTAAGGCTGTCACGAGCGGGAAATATGTTCGCGAAAGGTTTTAATCAAGGGTGGACTCAGGAGATTTTTAAAGTTAGCTCTGTGAGACCTAAAAACGATGTGATGCTGTATTACGGTGAAGATTTGAATGGCGAAGAAGTTGAAGGACGCTTTTATGGCGAGGAAATGCAGAAAGTGGCATTTAATTTAGGTAAAAATCGTTTAAAATTTAGAAAATTTTAGGCAGTAAAGGTACAGGGAAGAGAAAGATGTATCTGGTGAAGTGATTAGGGTACCCTGAAAGCTTCAACTCCTATATAAAAACTCAATCAATAATGAAACTTGAGTCGTATACAAGATGACGCCTAACCACTTCTACGTCACACTGCCCTCTTCTGCCTCTTTGGACGTGCATCCTGACAACACCCTGTCCAGCTTTATAACAGAATTGAATGGACCTATCGAATTGGGGAGTGGATCATACGAGGTTGGTTTGTGCGAATTTCATTTGACTCCCATGCTTTTAATATTGAGAAGAAACAGGCTGTTTTTCTGGTTGTTAGAAGAACCGATGAGTGTGAAAAATTAGGCATAACTTTAGATGATACTATACCTCCAGTCTGGTTTGGCGAGACACATTACTATAGTACAAAAGTAGCACTAGTCCTGGTCATTATGACACAGTCTCGGATATTGTGAGGGCTTTAAATAAGAGTCTTCAAAGGTTATACCTCACCGCCGATTTACTTTTTGAAGTCGTAAACATAGACACGCCGGCCCATACTTTGATGCTAAAATCAACGGCTAGTGGAAATATTAAGGACAATATACTGTTCCAAATTATACCTACGGACAGATACGGCGGGACCTTCTGAAGGGACACTTTTCTCGAGTTACAGCACGAGTCGTCCAGCTTATTGTACCAACAAAATTTGTCGAAATTAGTCTCTGGACCCCCTGCCCCGAGCATGTGTTATGTTTACAGTGATATCGTGGACCACCAATTTCCTGGGGATACCCAGGCGCGTTTGTTACACATTGTACACACCCCTGATCATAGAGGCAAGAGCTTAAGCATCACATATGATAAGCCTCATTATGTCAAAGTTGCGCCTAACCTGCTAACCGGCATCTCAATAAATATCATATAAGAACGACTGAGGGGAAAAAGTTTCCATTCGGCTACGGGAGCGTAACCGTGAAGCTCCATTTCCGGAGTGTTGCGACAGAATGACACAGAGGCCACTTTCCGTCTACCGAGGGATGAGGTACCTGCGTGGAGGTGGCATCGGTTAAATTTTTTCGGCTATACTGCGCACAGCTGTGCCCTTACTGAAAAGCGGAGACAAATATCTTGGAAAGAAGGCCCTACAATCAGGATTTAATAATTTGAAAATATAATGTCAGGCACCAAACCTAAAGAATCACTCAGAAAACACTTACGACGTACACGAGATGAAATCGTCGAAGATGCGAAGAGAAATATGCAAGGCGGAGGAAGAGAGAAAAAACAAAAGGTATCTAAAAGAGGAAGAAAATGCAGTGTACGACGAGGTAAAAAAAGGAGAGCTAAGCAGACAATTCGTAGTGTAAAGCGGAGAAGGACTTCAAAGAAATGTACTAAACGCTACAGAGGCCTCTCACAAGTGTTTGTACAACTGAAGTGGAAGGGTACATTAACGGGTACCATGACTCATTTTATTCACCCTCACAGTTCGGAATGCTGCAAATCCGAGTTAAATCTCTTTGATGTACCTCCGACGCAGACGAGTATTGTGGAGACTGAATTCGTCACAATTCATCCACTCAACGCTATTGGATCAACAACGGCACCTATAGAGTTCGTGATTTCTTCGTCAGGTAGCCATTTTTTCGACCCTTCCAACGTATTTCTTTACACTAAACTAAGAATTGCGCATTCGGACGGTACAGATTGTGAAGAGGGATACGCGGTATACCTTGAAAACAACTTCTTACACACGCTGATAAGTCAGTGTGATGTGTACCTGAATCAAACTAACGTTTCACCTGGAGCTAGCCATCATCATTATAGATCCTATTTAGAAACTGTCTTAAACTTTACGAGAGATGCAAAAGACACATTTGGCTGCTCAGTCGTATTACACCCCAAATTGATGGCCAGCGTAAAAAATATATTTAAAAATTCTAAAAAGAAAATATATGATTCCTTCGCGAGACTGCATTCGGATTTTTTTTCGCAAAATAAGCTGCTTTTGAATGGTTTTGAAATGCGGATTAAAATTACACATACAGCTCACGAGATATGTTTAAATCTGGATGAGGGTAGCGAATAATCTACCAAACCTGTTGTTGGACACATTTTCGATACGTATCTTAGAGTTCGTCTCGTGAAGCTAGCTGCTACGAGGCAGATGGAAATTGAAAAGCGCTTGCTGAGAGATACAGCTAAATACCCGATGAGGCCGGTGATTTTAAAAACGCATACCGTCACAGCGGGTGTAACCACTAAGCAGATAGAAAATGTAGCCTTGGGTCTTCTCCCACATCGTGTTCTTATTGGCTTGCTCGACCATAAATCCATTAAAGGCGACTATAAAAAAATCCGTCTCCAAATTCCAAAATTTCAGCTTGAAGCGCATAAATTTACATATTAACGGCGCGCCTGTTGATGGCGGTTTGGAGGTGAGATATTGTACAGGTTCAGAGTTTTTTTATGATCACGAGCGTACCATAATCTATCCCGCGATATTAATGGTTGTGATATTTTTGGCTCGGGCATCACTATAGATGAGTTTATAAATGGAAGTGCATTTTACGTATTTGATGTCAGCTGACGAGTGTGCAAGCGCGATCACGCATCTGAATCCACAAACACACGGTAGTCTCGAGGTAAGATTTGAGTTTGGTAAAGCTTTAGCCAGCCTTATAAGTGTACTGTTTTACGTGGAAAGTCAGAGCGTCATCGAAATTGATCGTTTCAGAAGCGTATCCGGCGATTTTAAAAATAATGGATGAAATGACTATACGCGCAGTTATCAACCAGGATTGTTTCACACGAGACATATTTATCGGGACTTACGTGAAAAAGAAAAATTGAAACATCCGATTACGAAAAAAAATGCTGCATTTAGAGTAAACACGGACCCACTTGGTAGCCCGGGTACCCACTGGTTCGCGATATTTGTTAAAAATAGAGAATGTGTCTACAGCTATGATTCTCTAGCAATACAATTGTGGCATGACCCCGTAATTATGGATTTTATAAAAAAGCTACGTGTACAAAGAGTTGCATAGAACCAGCAAAGATATCAATCACTTTTCTCAAATATGTGTGGACCCCATTGCCTCTGTTTTGTTTCATTTCTAGCTCGCGGGAACAGCTATTCGGACTTCTTAAAAAAGTTACATTTGTGTGATTATGAGGCTAATGATAACTTCATGTGTATATATATACTACGGGGCGATGCATTAAGCTGATATTATGTAAAAATGTGTTGTTAGAAGAATTATGTGTTAATTTTAAAATGTTGAATGATATTTTTCTCCGTTTTTCTACCCTTTAATTCTCCGATTTGTCTAAGTGTCATGGTGATATTATGTAAAAAATTGTTATTACAAGCATTGTGTTAATTTTAAAATGTTGAATGGTATTAATAAAGTTGTGAAAATATTTGCTTTATTCTTACCCGACTCACACACATGAAAAAATAAAAACACTAAATAGAGAATTATATATATTATATATATAAGTATATATTATAAGGCCACTTAGTGTTGCCAAACGACGTGTCAACCTCTGTGGCGTGATAAAAACGATTATCCTCCCATCCAATATGTATTTGAAAAAATAAAATGCTTCACACAAAAATATCCAATTGCAACATTACTTGACCCACAGTTTGGTCTACAGTGGGTGGACATTGAAGTACGAGCTGATAAAGATATTAAAGTAGAACTTAAAGAGGAAATAAAAGGTATGTTATAATTTCATTATAAATTTTTAAAATTATCACAGAATTCATTATACCGGTATATTTTTTATCATTAAAATTCATTATCGATCTCTTTGGGCTGATGGATGTTGAATTAATGTCATATATATATATATATATATATATATATATGCACTAAAATCACAAAATAACACGTGATCTTATTAATAAGCAAACAACCACAGGGAAAAGGAAACAAAGTCCGAGCGCTTTCGTGATATATTCACATTATCAAGGAGGAACAGAAAATATTTTCTGTTCCTCCTTGATAATGTGAATATATCACGAAAGCGCTCGGACTTTGTGTTTCCTTTTCCCTGTGGTTGTTTGCTTATATATATATATATATTATATATATATATATATATATATATATATATATATATATTATTTAGACATGCTAATTGTCATGCCTCTGTTCATAGTACCGATATGTCAATTTATTTTTCATAGAAATGGTGTTGGAAAAATGCTCTCCAGGAAACTCAAGCACGGAGAATGAGCAGATACAGAGAGACAGCGCTCATTCTCACAGCAGCGATGACGAAATAAAACAGTCAAACCAAAGTTCCGAGACTAATGGCAAAATATCAAAGCTATCGGTCCAAGCAGAAAAACGTTGAAACTGGGAAGATTTTGAACCGCAGGGAACAGTTGCGGCGGTACCTCTTAGAGATCGATGAATCTCATATTTTAGACAACTGCTCTCCAATAAAGTTTTGGCACCAGAAAAGGGATAAATTCCCATCACTGGCCAATATTGCCATGACTGTTTTAACAGTGCCTGCCTCTAGTGCTCCAATTGAGGGTGTATTTAGCAATGGAGGCATAATAATGAGGCCCCAGAGAAGTCGAACTTCAGCAGATCTTCTGAGCATGCTGATGTTCCTTAAGTGTAATGAGCACCTATCATGCTTTAAATAAAGTCAATAAAGTCAAACTGGGTGGGTACGTTCATTAAACCTTCTGTAACAGATATAAAAGAAGTAAATAAATAAAAAGTACGTGTATATATATATATTCATTTGTTAATTTATAGGCTACACTTTTTGCATTCAACACACTACATCTGAGAAAGTAGTTATTAGTTTATTAATATACCTAACATAGTCTAATTTCCATAGTAGTGTAAAACAAATTGAAAGGGCATGAGCTTGGTCTCGATCTCGGTCTCGAATTTTAAGGGTCTCGATCTCGGAAGGTAGATCTCGATCTCGAACCTTTGATCTCGGTCTCGATCTTGGTCTCACAGGATCAGGTCTCAGTCTCGGTCTCAGTCTCGGACTTGGTGGTCTCGACTACATCACTGGTCTTAACCACTAGGCCACCCATGGTACTCATTTATCTACCAATCACTTTCTTCATATTTAGTGGAAGAATGAACAACTGGGTTTTGCTGCGCACCGGCTGCCGTCACCTGGTCTCTATCCCGGGGCCGATGGATTTTTAGTCAGCGACGCTAACCACTACATCACGAGGCATCCTTAAATTCGAGTTTTTTTCTAAAATATGCATAGAAAACGTTATTTACTTTGGGCAAACTCTGCTAAAATGAAAAAAATATATAATAATATGGGAAGATAATGAATTTAATTTTTGAATTTAATTAGCTCTGAATGATATTACGAGAAAGGCTGATGAATTTAATTAGGATTCCTAATTGTGTGAAAGGTTTGTTAAAACGGAAAATATCATGTTTTGCTGCGCTTCTATTAAAAGTTGTTTTAATTAGCTCTGAATAATGAAGTATTTAAGTAGGATCGGTGAGATATGCCTATCGGTTGAATTCTTTGCAACCATATGCCTCGCGAGAACCATTTCTCTCGAAAGGGTTTCTTTACTTCGAAGTGATATTCCATAAAGTAAATAATCGGTTCTCGTAGCTGTGTTATATTAAGACGCTCAGTGAATTAAATCTCACGAAGTGATTCGCTATTCTCGAATTAAATTTAAACTCTATCCTAAATATAGTGTTAAAATGTCCCCGTAGAGAACATTTCTACACCATTCAAATATTTATAATGAAAGAATTCTTTAATGCATTATAAAAGGAGAAAAATCATATAATAATAATATTATTTATGCGTTTCTAGTGAATAATATTACGAGAAAGGCTAGTGAATTAATTAGAATTCCTAATTTTGTGAAAGGTTTGTTAAAATGGAAAATATCATGTTTTGGTGCGCTTCTTTTAAAAGTTGTTTAATTAGCTCTCAATAATGAAGTATTTAAATAGGATCGGTGAGATATGCCTATCGGTTGAATGCTTTACAACCATATGCCTCGCGAGAACTATATCTCTCGGAAGGGTGGTTTGTTTACAATCATTTGGCTACTGTATCATATCGTGTGTGTGTGTGTGTGTGTGTGTGTGTGTGTGTGTGTTTTACATTAGCGTGTTAATTCGCCGAGTAGATAAAATGCTTCAGACTCGGAGCAGCTGTTACAGTACAGATGATGTTATATTAAGATGCCTCAGATTTCGTTCTATATACTTAAAGAAAAATAATTCTTTTATTGGCGAGATTAAGGCCTTGTCCAAATGCTTCCTTAATCGTTTTATTATACAGGGTGCTTTTGGACGAGACATGCGAACTTTCCTTTTACTTTCTGTGGCATATTTGCTCGACGAAATTCGGTATTGTTTATAGATATATATAATATATATGGGAATGAACTCAGAATGGTTCCCTGAGTTTTTTATGATACACACAGACCGTGCATGGAACAAGGAACTCTTCTGGGATAATTAAATCCACTATAGTCCGAATAAGTAATGGTAAATGACAAATACCATAGTTTTTCTTTTTCATGATGCAAGCCCGACGTGGGCAACGGGTCTCTCGCAAAGAGGTCCCATAAATATAGCTTCCCTCACCAGCTATCTGCAAAGCAGACAGGATCCAGCTTTGGGACTTGGATCTAGGGTTTAAAGCAGCCTAGCCCCACTACATTTAGAACCTCAATATAAGTAAAAGACTCGTTGCATTCACGTCGGATTGAATAAATCAAAGAAAAAGGGGTAACTATTATATTTTTAGCCAAAACCAAAACTTAAACTTCAACTGGCAGAATTGAGCGTCCACTTTTCAAGGCACATAACATGTCCGTTTCATGATGGGAATAGCTGGTGAGGGAAGCTATATTTATGGGACCTCTTTGCGAGAGACCCGTTGCCCACGTCGGGCTTGCATCATGAAAAAGAAAAACTATGGTATTTGTCATTTACGATTACTTATTCGGACTATAGTGGATTTAATTATCCCAGAAGAGTTCCTTGTTCCATGCACGGTCTGTGTGTATCATATATATATATATATATATATATATATATATATATATATATATATACACTTAAAGATAGCTAAAGATACTTAATTCTTTGAGTTTTTCATGGCTTTTATTAATCGAATTAAATATAAACTCTATCTTAAATGTAGTGTTTAAAATATGGTATTGCCAAATAATAAATTACTGTACATGAACTGCTTTCAAGAATTTCGCAATATAAAGAGATCGTAAATGTTTCCTTGATAAAGAGAGTGATGCGGGATATCATTCAGGGGTGCCTTAAAACTTTCTCAAGAAAGATTGTAAAATGAGAACTTGTTTATGACTGGAAAAAAGAGAGGTGGCTTATTAACTCAAAATAAATATACAGTACAGTACTTAAGGATATCTAAAAATTTCTTTTGAAAGCTTCATTGTTTTGGGAAAATATTCCATTTGATTAATATAATTTATATACGAGATATTTGTCTAAATGATAACTTTTGCGGGTGTTTTATTGTTAAATGTTTGTTTGGGATTAACTCAAAATCTATATATACTTAAAGAAATATTATTCTTTTAAAATAATTGTGTTGCGGATTTAATTAACATAATTTTCTTCATTTTTGTATGCTTTAATTCTCCGATTTGTCTAAATGTCATGATCAGTGGTGTAGTTCGGGGGTAACGCAAGGTAACGGCGTTACCCCACTGGTTTTATTTTACTTTTAGCGTTACCCTACTGGTTTTATTTTACTTTTAGCGTTACCCTACTGGTTTTATTTTACTTTTAGCGTTACCCTATAGCGTTACCCTACTGGTTTTATTTTACTTTCAGCGTTACCCTACTGCGTTACCCCACTGAAGAAATTACGACTACACCACTGGTCATGATCCTTCTACAATTAATTCCAAAAATACTTGGATATATGTTAAATAATTGTTTTCATGCTATATAAATCGTTTGGCGACTGTTGGAATGGTGTGCTTATTGAATGCATATAAACGTTACATACGAAGTTAACAAGCGCTTTGAAGTGAATATATAAAGCGATATTATTAAACATGTGTTTTATTAAATGCATATAAATGCTTTTTCATACGAAATGTTTGTGTGAGGGTTGCTGTCGGGTTCTTCTGATAAACAACATTATTTTTGAGATAGCTGGTAGATGGGTGTTTCTACCATTAATAACATATGTATACACTCCTTCTAAGTCAACTGGATGTGATGCTAAAGCCGACCAGGGTGGCTGGGTTGACGCTTCATTATGTTATGAGACGTGGAAGTGTGAACATCTCTCTTTCGATTAATATCCAAAAGGGACAATAAATAGTACTGAATTATTCTAAGTCAATTATACATTCTTGCACCCTCTCCTCTCCTTATATATGTATAGTATATACACTCCTTCTAACTCAACTGACTGTCATTCTAAAGCCGACCAGGGTAGCTGGGGTGACTCTTTATTATGTTATGAGATGTGGCAGTGTGAACGTCTCCTCTCTCCATTAATATACTATACACCAATAAATAACAGAATTATTCCATTTAAATAAATAGTGCAATCTAGCAACCATTAAAATAAATATATATCTTCATTAATATATATGTATACATTCAGCCTTCTAAGCCAGGATTACACCTTCTAAGCCGACTAAGGCTGTAAAAAATTCATTATGCTACGAGATATGCCTGCGTGATCATCTCTCTCTCCTCGATACCTTCTTAGGTTACCTTAGGTATATATATATATATATGTTATTTATTGATAAGGTATACAGTATATATATATATATATATATATATATATATATATATATATATATATATATATATATATATATATATATGGGTGTCCCGTAAGTCTGGACCCATAGGGCAAAATTAATAAAATTACAAAATAGTCCAAAAATTTATTACATAATCTGTTCAAAGTGTCCGCCGTTGTGTCGCACACATAGTTCAAGACGCAATCTCCACTGCGACAGCACTTTCTGAATCACAGTCGCAGAAATTTCTTGACACGCCTCCACAATGCGTGCTTTAAGGTGGAAAATGTTCTGAATTTTGACCTCGTACACTTTGGCTTTCAAGTGGCCCCACAAATAAAAATCCAGCGGAGTAAGATCAGGGCTCCTTGGTGGAAACTCAACATGTCCTCGTCGTCCAATCCAGTGTTCTGGAAACTGTGTGGTAAGGTAATTTCTAACCGTCGTGGCGTAATGCGGAGGGGCGCCATCCTGCTGAAACCACTCCGGGTAGTCGCCTGCTGGGTTCAACATGCTTGGAAATGCTTCCTCCTGCAACATCTTCAGGTACGTGTCACCGGTTACCGTCTCGTCAAAGAAGAAGGGACCAACGATTCTGTCTTTCCATATCCCACACCAAACCATGAGGCATTGGGCACCTTGTTCCTTGGAAGGATCAAACCAATGAGGATTTGTTGGTGACCAGTATCGAGTGTTCTGACGGTTGACTACCCCAGAAACATAAAAGTTCGCTTCATCAGAGAACAGAATGTTTGATGGGAACGTCTCATCACTCACGCATTGTTCTTCTGCCCATTCGCAAAACTGAACTCGCCTATCAGGATCATCTTCACTTAAACGCGGATGGAGTTGCAGTTTGTATGGATGCCAGTGATGAAGTTTCAAGATGCGGTGGATGCTGCTCTTGGAGATCCCAGTTTCGCTGGACATGCGTCGAAGTGACTTCTTGGGACTGACAGCGAAGCTAGCCAACACATTGGTACTGGTTTCGTCTTCCGTAACAGTCCTTGAAGGTCCTCTGCGAGGCTTGTCAGCTACGGATCCAGTTTCCTTAAATTTGGCTATCAACTTGCCAACACATCTGTGTGTGATTGGTGCGCGGTCTGGATGCATATTGTTGAATTCTTCGGCCACTTCCCGGTGACTGCGGGTCCCGACCAGCAAAATAACTTGAACTCTCTCCTCTCTAGTCAGTGACATGGTTTACCTGCAACATAATAAAAAAATATATTATAAATCCCTATGGGTCCAGACTTATGGGACACCCTGTATATACTTATAATGACACCACCCATACCATGTGTTGCAGTCAAAAAATGAAATTAGTCAAAACCAGTTTTTACTAGTAAAACTCCGAAATGACTGATCTCGGCTTTTATAACATATACCATATTAACATGTAATATACATGGTGAACCATTTGGGTATGGATAAAATAAAATTGATGTGAAATGGAAAGAGTAACATTGTGTAGTTTAATATTTGGAAAACAATGCCCACAAAGATAGTAGATTGTGACAAACCTAATTAGTCTTCAACATGACCCCACCCCCTTCCGCACACGACAGAGGTCATAACAAGAGGCTATTTTTTACGATCACCTGTATGTGGTAAAGTGATAGACCCCGTTTTCTCCAAATGTGCGGCACCACTGCACTATGGAGTCGTATTTAGGAACTTTTCGAACACTATACACAGTGAAACTCACGCTGTAACGCTGTTACACACTCAAACTTAGCAAACCATCTGACAGAAGATGGCGCTCGTACGTCTGGCAGCAGATGGCATAGCCTCTTACAAACTCCCACATTCTATGACTACAGGTGCAACAGATGAACGCTGTATCACTTCTCGGCGTTTTTATTTTATCCATACCCAAACGGATCACCCTGTATATATGAACTTATAATTAGACCACCCATACTATGGACTTTTGCGTTACACTGTACGTCCTCTTCACAACCTTTATGTACTTCCAGTTACAAGTTTACTAATAATTAATAGACATATTCGAATAAAGGATATATAACTTAATCCTGACAAACCGAACCAAAGTTGGAAAGGTAGTGAAGCGATTAAATGATACCAGTAGTGTTTTGGTCAGACGTCGTAGTGGACGTCCTCGTTCCTGTATTGGCGAAGATAGTTCCGCAGCTGTTCTTGCTAAATATCATAGTAATTACGAAAACTTGGCCAGACAAGAGCACGAACTATTCAACAGTTAAAAGACAACATACAACAAAAATATACCATCATCAATAATGATTTTTACATAACAAGTCAACACCGAATAACATGCAATTTGAATATTTATTTTCTTCATAACAAATCAAAAATAATCTCTTACTATCACAAACTTTTGTTACACCCTGTCCAAATATGAATGGGTAAGGGAAGGAATTTTTTTAAGGCGTCTCTCGGAGGAACAGTATTCAATACCCATTTATAAAAAAAACAAGGCGTTGCACAAGGTTATTCTCGAACCAACTACACTGAAATAATTTTGAATCTCGAAATTTTCAGTATTTTTTCCACGCATTTTTCTTCGGAGAACTTTTTATGCAGTTGTACTTATCATATTCTTTATTAAAGATTTCGGAGTACAAAAAATATACTCACTCACGAATTCATTGCTTAAAATCATGAAAATTTCAAGTTACACGAGAAAAAAAAAGTCTCCTCCTACGCAAACTAACCAGCGAACAATACCTGCCTTTTAAGAAGTTCTTCGCATGAGGAGACATCGTTCGGGAATTCGGTTTCTTGAGGGGTCTGCGTGAACATCGGAAGGGCTCCGCTAAACTCCTGAATGTCCGCGTTGAATTTCTCCACCGCCTGTAATTTTTGAAGAGATCGTTACACATTTGCGGGATTGCAATTGGTTTACAGAGAATTTCACAGGAAAATCTTTCAAACTACTAACTTTATTAACTGTTATACATATAATTCTAAGAGAGTGTGTGACCAAATTAATTGTAACATTAGCTGAATTTAATTTTTTTTTTAAATAATCTATATACTTACAGCGTCATCTTACTTAAATAAAATTATCTTTTAGGGAATATGTATGCAAATTTATTAAAGTGTTTCAAAGCAAACAGTTTTTGGAGAATGATAGAAATTGCGGAAGGCGACATTAAATAAAACAATATGGAATTAAATTTATTGAACTGTACAAGAGTATGAAAATAGGAATCTGGTCCAAGCGTTGGGTTGGACATAAAAGGCAGGTTAATCATGTAACATTGGTAAACAAGCGGCAAAAAAAAAATTAATAAGCCCTATTTATATACAGTATAAACTGAAAAACAAACTGATAGCAAATGCTTGGCACAGGAAACTAAATACGAAGAAGCTGTAATTGGAAAGGGATCATTAATAATAATAATAATAATAATAATAATAATAATAATAATTTTCAAAAAACAAGAGAAGGGGAGTGTTAGCATAGCGCTCAAACTATAAAGTGTTGAACATGTCAAATATCATCGTTTAAATGGTTCTACGCTTATTGATATGAATCACTGTAATAGTTTTATTCTCTGTAATTCTCTCCTTTGAGGTGAGAGCCCACCAAGAGTCACAGCTGCGGTGGTTCAGCACTTAAGTTGTAACATGGAACTTATTAATACAAAACAATTATATGCATTTATGATGCTGCCTCAATACAAAACATTCTTCGTTTTTAAATAATATTTCTCTCACTGACTCTTTATTACTATATCAGTGTTGCTCATCTAGAAATAGCATTTGCTACGGATATAACAATGCCATACCAGTAGTATCCATTCAGCTGTCGTCCCTTTGCCAATTGGAAGATATTCTAAGCAGTGACGATGAAACCTACAGATACCCATCAATCTTGTAATGTTATAATGTTATTAAAATGTAATATTCATGAAAACATTGTTTTTTCATTCGTAAACTGCCGATATACAGTATAACACAAAATAATATCTGAATCTATGTTCAATATTAAATGTAAATAAATAAATAAATAAGCCAATTTGGAATTTGCTCAGGGCGCAATAATGCCAACCAACGGCTCTGTTTTCATACATCGTTCAGGATGACAGGCTTGCCCATACCATGAACACTGTCATCACGTCCGAAAGTTTTTTTTTATAAAAGACCGTTTTTTATTCACTTCATTGACATAACCCTTGTTAATATAAATCCCCTTCTTGAATTTATATTTAATTATTCACTTATGTTTCCTTAGTAATATGTAAACCAGAATGATGAATGGAAATAATTATTTCCTAAAGACATTTGGAAATGAGTCACCCAACCAATCAGCGCTAATCCCCAGATTCATTCATGAAATGTTAAAACCGTTTGTAGGACACATAACAAATATATGACAGGTGTCACTATCTGCTCTCAAGAGTGTCCTACGAATAATAAGCTTAACTGTTCATGCTTCTATACGTTTAGAAACAGACTCTGAGTACACGCACATCATTCACGCAATAAAGTTCACATTCATTCGATATATTGTAAAGATTGTCCTCATTAAAGTTATTGTAGTAGCATTCAAAGTCTTCATGCTCATCCCCATTACCTTGGGGAGCTTAAGGAGGAAATTGTAGGCACCAATCGACCAGGGAAGTACTCCAGGAGGAGACGTTAGAAAGAAGATAGGGAGTGCTGGACCCACCCACCCTCGTTTCTCCTGTCACTCTCCTCTCTAGCTGATACTTTTCCGTGCCTCATCTACTATGTGAGCAGTCAAGCATGCTCTCAAACTCAAACTTTTCTCCCTATTCCTCACTACATATGCATATATCTTATAGACAACATAATCTTTCCAAAATTAAAAAAAAAATGGAATCAACTTCAAGAGCCTCAGAATTCACTGGGGAGGGGACCATAAATTTCCCACTCCTGGCTACTCCGCTGCCGATACCGGGAACGCAGACTCGGGTAGCGGGGTTGGATCAACTACCGCACATTCGAGATATTCTGGGCCTATGTCTGATTCACTTTTCTTAAATTTCTGCAATATTCCTGGCCTTTTCTCAAATTTTCAATCTGTTGAACACCACCTCTCCTCCTCTAAACCTCATCTTCTTTTACTCACTGAAACTCGGGTGATTGGCACGACTGACAACAACCCCTTTTCTGTACCCTCTTATTGTGTATATACTCAATTTCACTCCAAAGGTGGAGGTCCGGTGCTAGTGTCTCCGAGCAACTGATACAATGAGCAAACCAACATAACTAAGATGTTGTGTATATGTATTCCAGAACTCGAATATCCCGAATTCTATACCCTCTGGCTACGGCTTACATGCCAATCTCAAACTAAATACATCTGTGCTGATTACTTTCCTCTAATTCTACTGACTATCCAAAATTCTTTGACTACCTCACTTCCAAAGTGGAATACATTCTTTCCCGCTCTCCCTTTGCTGAAATCTCCATTTTAGGAGCTTTCAATGTTCACCACCACCTTTGGCTTTCCTCCCATTTCATTGACATCCCTGGTGAACTAGCTTATAACTTTTCTATCCTAAATGACCGAGAGCAGATTGTACAGCACACTACTCGTATCCCCGATCGCCTTCGAGATATGCCCAACATTCCGGATTTACTTTTTACCTCTCATCCTTTTTCTTATTCTGTGAAACCTTTCTCTCCGATGGGCTCCTCCGATCACAATCTTATATCTGTTTCCTGAATCATCGCTCCAATTCGGCCTTTTGATCCTCCCAAGAGTAGGCGCCTTGGCACTGCGGCGACGCTGAGTGGGAGGCCCTCAGGCAGTACTTATGTGATTTCTCATGGAATGATTAATGTTTCCGTAGCCGGGGCACTTCTGAGGGTGCTAAGAGCATCACGGAGGTGATTCTCTCTGGCATGGAGGTGTACATTCCATATTCTATTCCTACTAATAATGCCAAATAAACTTGGTTTAACTTTACTTGTTCTAATGCTATCCGCAAAGGAGAGGATCCTTTCAGAAGGTACCATCGCTATCCACCTCCTGACTCACTCAGATTATATTTCTGCCCGAAATAGTGTAAAATATGTTCTTCTACTCGCCAAAAATTCCTTCATCCGACAAAAATGTGAAAATATATCCAATTCTAATTACACCGGTCTGCATGAAAATCGATTTCTTTATAATGAGTTGTGATTCTGAAGCAGTTCGCTGCGCTGAATTAAAAAATGCTACCAGTTTGTTTCTATCACCCACAGTTTTAAAGTTATTAGCAAAACAATTTTGGGGCGTTTTGTAATTTTGTACCTTTTTTATCTTTAATTAATTTCATTTTTTCATATTTTCCAGATAGATAATTTTAACATTACGTCTTTAAAATTTTAATAATGGCTTCTAGAGTATGTACCCATAGTCCAGACATATTTTGTTATATTTGTGGTCGGTATGTTGTTGTAAAACAAAGGACAAATGTAACGACCTTCATTAAAAGAGCTTATCATGCTTATTTTGGAATTAAATTAGGAGATCAAGACAAAAGTTGCGCTCCACACAAGGTTTGTCTTACGTGTGTTGCGGCACTAAGGAATTGGAGCAAAGGTATAAAGAAAAGTTTGCCATTTGGGATCCCTATGGTATGGCGCGAGCCTAGAAACCATACCGATGACTGCTACTTCTGTTCTTGCAATGTTAAAGGTTATAATGCAAAGAATAAAGAGAGCCTTCAATACCCAAGTCTTCCATCTGCAATAAGGCCGGTACCCCATGGTCCAGAAGTTCCTATTCCCCTCCCACCCGAGAGTCTGGGTCAATACAATTCAGATTCTGATTCAGCTCCAAATCCAGACAATGATGATGTTTATGAACAGCCAACAGCTGACCGAGATCCTCCTAAACCATTAACCCAAGCCGAACTAAATGACTTAGTCAGGGATTTGAATCTGCCTAAGGACTCTGCAGAACTTTTGGGGTCTAGATTGCAGGAGAACAATTTATTGGCATCCGACACATACTTCGCTTGGTACAGAAATCGTGAGAAAGACCGTGCCTTTTTTCGAAGAAGATGGTCCCTTGGTATTTTGCAAGGACATCACAGGATTAGTGTGCAAGCTAGGCATCGAATACCAAACCAGTGACTGGAGGTTGTTTATAGATTCCTCTAAAACCAGTCTAAAAGGAGTGTTACTGTACAACGGTAACAAATATGCATCATTCCCAGTGGCCCATTCTACTCATTTAAAAGAGACCTATGATAACATGAAACTGCTTCTGGAAAAAATTCAGTATGAAAATCACAGATGGATATTGTGTGGGGATCTCAAAGTCCTTTGCATGTTACTTGGGCAGCAATCAGGATACACTAAGATGCCATGTTTCATCTGCGAATGGGATAGTCGAGCACGTGACCAGCACTGGAAGAGGAAAAGTTGGCCTCCTAGAGAGAATCTTACCCCAGGATCAAAGAACATTTTACATGAACATCTAGTTGAACCAAATAAAATCCTCCTACCACCCTTGCACATTAAGTTAGGCTTGATGAAGCAGTATGTCACAGCATTGAATAGAGAAGGTGTGTTTCAAGTACATTTATTCAAAATATCCAAAGACTAGCTACGAGAAAATAAAGGAAGGTGTTTTTATAGGTCCTCAAATTAGAAAGTTATTGACAGACGATCATTTCCTGAACACAATTACCAATAAAGAAAAAGAAGCATGGCTTGGTTTCAAAGATGTTGTTGAAAACTTCTTGGGAAAATACAAAATACAAAATTGTGAAAGACTGGTGGAAAATATGCTTAAAAAGTTTTGCGCCTTAGGCTGCAACATGAGCCTGAAAGTTCACTTCTTATTTTCGCATCTTGACCGTTTTCCCGAAAATCTCGGAGATGTCAGTGAGGAGCAAGGGGAACGATTTCACCAGGACATCAAAACCATGGAAAGAAGATATCAAGCTTGGAAGATGGCATACAAATATGATGGCGGTTTAGTCGTCATTAGTCAGATCTACCTTCGTAGTCTTAAGTATTTGGAATAAGTCCTGAAATGTTTGCAAGTAAAGAAGGTAAATATATTTTGTTTCTTTCAGTTATTTTTTTATTCTTTCATAAACAAGCAATATGCTTGTCCAAGAGCTAGGAGCTATTTAATTCTGCTTTAATTAGGTTTTACTCTATCACCTAAAGATTTCATGCTACAAGGGGTGTTGTAATACCTCATCTGTCCCCAAATGTTAACCACCCATTGATGGGAGGGGAGAGAGTATTTTGCTGGGAACGGGACTGGTTGTTATATATATTTACCCTACATTATTATGTAAGCGTTACTGTAGTCTATAACAACAAAATTTATGGTTTAGCATGTGCAATCCAATGTTGGTCTCGATAAGATGGTTCACATTTGGGGATAAATGGGGGATTTATGACACACCCTGTAGTAAGAAAACCATACGTGATAGGGAAAAACTAACTATATTTTGATCAGCGCACTCAAATTATATAGAATCACCAACTAGTTTGTAAAAATCGATCGACAAGTTTTCAAATGTGTACTGGTGTTATTCTCGCTCTTTCTGGCATCTAGCTAAGAACCTCTTCAACGAAGTTACTTCCTCTTCTTTCCCTCTTCTACATTCGAATGGCGTAGCTGCCGTCTCTTCTCCTGACAAAGCTGAACTCTCCGCTCAAACTTTCGCTCACAATTTAACCTCGGACGATTCCGGTGCTGTTCCTCCATCTCTTCCTCTTAAATTAGAATCTCTTCTAAAGATATTTTTCCTGCCCTATCTGGGCTCAACAATAGGAAGGTGTACGGTCCTGATGGTATTCTTCCTGTTGTTCTTAAGAACTGTGCTTCTGTGCTGACACCTTGCCAAGGCAAACTCGTTCGCCTTTTTCTTTCATCTAGTACTTTTCCTTCCTGCTGGAAGTTCGCTTTTATTCAGCATGTCGCAAAGAAGGGTGACCGCTCTTAACACGCCAACTGTCGTCCAAATGCTTTGATTTCTTGCCTTTCCAAAGTTTTTGAATCTATCTTTAATAGGAAGATTCTTAAACACCTGTCTTCTCATAATCTTTCTTATCATCATTATGGGTTCTGCAAGGTACGCTCTACTGACGATCTTCTTGCATATCTCTCTGACTCTTGGTCATCCTCCTTCCGGGATTTCGGTGAAAATTTTGCTATTGCGCTAGACATTTCGAAAGCTTTTGATAAAGTTTAGCACAAATCATTAATTTCAAAACTGCCCTCCTTCGGTTTCTATCCTTCTATCTGTGCCTTCATCTCTAATTTTCTTTCTGCCCGATCTATATCTGCGGTTGTAGATGACCACTTTTCTTCTCCTAAAGCTATTAACAATAGTGTTCCTCAGGGTTCTGTCCTGTCTCCCCCTGTTTTTCTTTTATTTATTAATGATCTTTTAATTCTCATTTCCTGTCCTGTATACCCCTATGCCGATGATTCCACTCTTCACTTCTCCACCCGCTTCCCAAAATGTCCCTCACAGCAGTCACAACATGATTCGCGGACGATAGCTATGGGACACCTGACCTCTGATCTTTCTGCTGTATCTGATTTGGACAGAGAGAACCTTGTGGATGTTAATACCTCAAAAACTCAGTTCCTCCATTTGTCTAATTTTCACAATCTTCCACACAACTATCCCTTTCAATAACACATAACTCAATCCTTCCTCTTCTCTTAACATTCTTGGCGTTTCCTCTTCTCGTGATCTTTCCTGGAAAGATCACATATACTCTCTTTCTAAAACAGCTTCTAAGAGGTTATGTGTGCTGTAACGCCTTTGCAGTTTCTTCACCTCTATTAAGTTGCTTTCTCGTTACAGGGGCTTCTTCGCCCCTGCATGGAGTATGCTTCTCATGTGTGGGGTGGCTGAACCCACACAGCCATACTTGACAGTGTGGAAACAAGGCTTTTGCCTTCAATCTCTCGCTCTTCGCCGCAATTTTGCCTCACTCTCTCTTTACTATCGTTATTATAACGGCCATTGCTCTACTGAACTCTCTCACTGCATGCCTTCTCCTTTAAGGAGAACACGCGGCACCAGACTTTCTACACGTTCTCATTCCTTTTATGTCCAACTATCTAACGCAAGGGTTAATTGGTGTTTTCAGTCTTTCATCTACTCAACCGGTCAACTCTGGAACAATCTTCTTCAATCCATCTTTCCTCCTGTCTATGACATCCTATCTTTCAAACGCAAAGTGTCTAGGCATATCAAAAACCTCGGACCTTGATGTTGGCTCTCTTCTTCTATGGGAGGGCGGTTTTGCGGGTATTTGCCCTTGGCCTCTCCTACCAACATAATAAAAAGCTTAACTAATTTACAAGGAGTGAAAGCGTGTCTTTCAACTTAACATTATTCCTTATTTGTATCTGCATAAGTTTGTTTCCTCTTTTCAAAGGATCATCCGGAAATATTTCTGACGACTCGTGTTCAAGCAGCATCTTGCAAAGAAACTGCGTATCAAACTTTGCGGTGTCATAGGCAAGAATATATAGAGTCCGTTTTTTTTAAATGGCCCATTAATTTGACTATACTGTTCACAAACAGATTCATGGGCGAATCTCTTACAGTCGCCTTAAAAATATTTGTCCGTTTACCACATTTGGGGCATTTATCACACTCAATATTCTTGCATTCTTCACAGATAGTCTAGCTTACGGGTAAATTCAGAATAACTTCTTCCGTCTCTGAGTCCGTATCGGTCTCTATGTCAGAGTATACAGTTATACAAGGTTTATTTTTAGGTTTTGCATCTTTCATAGAACAGACATGTTTTACTCCATCCGCCCTATATTTCTCATGACATGTAGAACAATGAATTTCATCACATTTATGCTTGAATATACCGCTCTCACCCATTGTATGCAGCATACCACACTCGCAAATCCTTATTTTCCTGCACGCTCCATTCGTCTTATGGAAATCAAAGCAGCTATTATTGAAAAACACCCGTTTACACACATTAAAATCTCTCTTTTCAACTTCTGCCACCTGACTTACGCATCTAGGGCTTTTACATTGAGCGCACACCATATGGGATTCCTTACAATATTTAATCAGATTATCCGTAAACTCAAGGCACCCAACACACAAATAATGATGTCTTCCATACTTACGGCTTTTGTCATAACTCACATAAAGCGTTCTAATGTGTCTCATAGGAAGGTAAGTTGTTCTCACAGAACCTCGAGGGGCGGTCAGAAAATAAGTTTACACGGCGTATAATTTCGTAACTAAAGGAACTACATTGATTATGTTTGTACCAGGTGAATTCGTTAATCATTGTTGGCAACACTGCATGTCGATTCGGCTGCCATCTACCGTTCATTGGTTATATGAGTCAGTTGAACATGGCGGCTCGACTGGAACAGTGCCCTGCCCTACGGAGCAATCCAGGACGTTTTCGTTTAATGGCCGCTCGTAAACGTTCCAGTGTTGAACAATATGCAGCTGCATTGATTGTTGTGCTTTTTTGCATGAAGTCCTCGAGCAAGATGCCTTTGTGGTCCCAAAACACGGTAACCATCACCGCCAGCGGACCTCACAATCTTGAACTTCATTGGTCGCGGGGACCCAGGGTGTTTCCATTCCATGCTGGCACGTTTTGTTTCCGGAGTACGGTGATAAACCCATGTCTCGTCTCCTGTGACAATGGGTTAGAGAAATTCTTGACCACTGACAGACTCCGAATATCGTTGCAGAAATGACAAGGCACTGTTCCAGTTGAGCCGCCATGTTCAAGTGACTCATATAACCAATGTACGGTAGATGGCAGCCGAATCGACGTGCAGTGTTGCCAATAATGATTAACGAATTCACCTGATACAAACATAATCAATGTAGGTCCTTTAGTTACGAAATTATACGCCGTGTAAACTTATTTTATGACCGCACCTCGTACATACATTTTTCCACCATCCTGATCCAAACCAGACTCTGTACTCGTCAGCCATACTCTATACTGAACGGACGCATTTCCTGAGCGCTCTGATATTGCATCTACTTTTGTATATTGCTGAGAAATTTGCTTTTGGATAGTTTTGAATTTTATATACTTGCGTTTAAATTTACGTTGTTATAGTTAAGTAATTGAATATTAGTGGTTTTTAGCGATTTAGAAGTTTTCATAGCGTGCCGGCTTAATTTAACTTATACCTGTGACGGTTTAAACTAATTTTTAACTGCGCGATGCCGTCGCAGAAAGCGTCGTGTGTTAGGTGTAGGGTAAACCCGTGGTATTCGGAATTTAAGGATTATAACGGCGGTCCAATGGCGATTACCGATAGATCAGTTTGTTTCTTTTGCGAGTTCATGGAGGAATTAGTTGACATAAAACGCAGTGTACGTGAGGTAGCGGAAAGACTTGCAACGCTTGATGAGGGCAGGGGTAGGGCTACGGTTGACGGAAGCTGAACCAATACTAACGTTGAAGACGTTAGTAATTTGAAGGGTGAGGTGCGTAACCTAGTTTCTAGTTTAGGTAGCTTGTCGGGAAGGTTAGATAGAGTTGAGGAAGAGGTTAAGGTTAGTCCGAGAGTAGTAGATACCGAGGGATTTAGAGAGGTTAAGGGTGGAGCTAGTCCGCGTACGTCAGGTGATAGGAATCCCCCCCCTCTCGAGGTTTCGAACCCTTTCGCCCATTTGGAAAGGGACGTGAATGAGGGGGAAACTATTTTAATTGGGGACTCTTTAGTGCGCCACATGGACAAAGAGTTCGTTGAACGGCATCCAACCAAGAGGAGGAGGAGGGTCTGTCTCCCAGTGGCCAAGGTTGACAGAGTTACAGACGAAGTGGATAGGATTGACGTTGCCTCCCGTCACTCGATGTAGCGCCGGCCTTAGGATATTTCGGGCCCTGTGCAGAGTATACTGTACGGGCCCCCCATGACACAAGTCAAATTGTTTTTCATTGCTAATCATTTTATTTTAGTAGATTGTTAACAAGTACAACAAGTAAAATTTAACTATACAAGTGCACCTGTAACAGAATACCAACAGACCAACAGCCTTTACTATTATTACTACTTATTACTTTATTATTATCAAATATTTAAACTATCATAAGAGGTTTCAACCAGCGCCGGCCTTAGGATATTTAATTAGGAATAGGATAATTCAATTTAATTAGGATATTCAACAAAAGTAAATACAGAAAATAAAGTTTGTAAATACACAAAAAAGAAAATAACTTAATCAACTACAAATGAATATTTGGCAATTGTAATATAAGAATACTAAAACATAAAAGAATTAACTAGATTTAATAAAAATAAACATAAACCAATTGCAGGTATATATAAGTAACAAAAATCTTTTCATTAAAATCTATCTATACTGTTTTAAATGACAGAGAAGAAAAGAAAAATCAAGCTAATACACAAATATATATTACACAATATTACACAAATATATAATGTTACTTCTTCACAGAAAGGGAACTTTCCTTGCTTTCTGTGCTGCAAATTCTTTTATTAATTCACTGTAGTCGAGAGTTCGTCCAACTTCATGTTCAACTGATATCAGTGCCAAGCCAGTCAGCCGGTCCTAACATTGAAGAGCGCAAGTAATTCTTAATAAATTTCTGTGAAATTTTCGGGGCCCCCTAAGTTGCGGGCCCTGTGCAACCGCACGGTTCGCACACCCCTAAGGCCGGCACTGCTCGATGTTGGTGACGATGGTAGGAGGCAACTACTCGTATAGGCCCGATACGAGAGTGCCTGACCTTTTGGAGAGATATAGGGAGTTAATTAGGTCCCTGAAGGCGAGGTCAGATAGGTCTTTAGTTCTAGGTATTAACCCTAGGCACGGGTTGGGTCTTAGGATTACGTCAAAAACAATATTTTTGAATAATAAATTAGAAGAGATTTGGGATCAATCCCAGAATAGGCACCTGAAATCATTTTTAGGTGCTTAATCTGGGATTGAGGCAAAACACAGGTGCTTAATCTGGGATTGAGGAGAAAAAAATATAAACAGTTTTTAGAGATATAATTTCATTGTTTTTATCAGTATTTGAAAAAATCAACTCTAACCTAGCCTAACCTAACTTAATCTTTTGCTATATCTTCTGCTTTTTTGGTTAGTTTTGCTATTCGGGTTCATATTGCAGGAATTTATAATATCTAAAATTTTTCTTTATTCATTAAACCACTTTAAACCTTTTATAACTTTGCCTTTATTACATTTGTAATAAACTTTGTATAAACAATAAATTTTGTAATCATCAGGTTTTTTTTATTTAATTCCTTGCTAGGTGCCTATTCTGGGATTGAGGTTGAACGCAGGTGCTTCATCTGGGATTGAGGTACATCAGGTGCCTATTCTGGGATTGACCCGAGATTTGTGCTTAGGAAAATGTACTCTTCGTAAAGCTGTGGTCCGAATTCAGTGATCCTAGCCTTTTTATAAAAGATGGGGGTGCATTTTAATGAAATAGGTAATGCTAGGCTAGGTAGGTTAATAGACGAAAACGTGCGAAAGCTGTATAGGTCGAAGCCTTCTTTAAACGTTGTGGGTCCGGGGAACGCGGGCCCGACGTGAAAAATAGTTTAAAACGCGGGCGCGTGGTAAAAAATAACTTAAACGTCTTTTATTGTAACGCGCGTAGTATTAGAAATAAATTAAATGAATTTAATGCGATAATTTATTCCGACAACTACGATATAGTTGCTATCACTGAAACTTGATTAAATACCGTGACTCGGGACTTGTTAGGGGAACTTGATATACCAGGTTTTAAACTCTCTACTAATGATAGGTTACATAGGTTTGGTGGCGGCGTTTTGCTGAACATTCGTAATTCCCTTAGGGCTATCGAGGTTAAGTTAGATTTTCCGGCAGCAATTAATGCGATATGTGTTGAAGTTAGGGCGCGTAGTATGTTTTAATTTTGTTGTTGTTTATAGACCTCCCGTACAACCCCTCGATACTGATAGATGATTTTACTCACTTCTTGTAACTTTATTGACAATCGGAATAGTATAATTGTCGGAGACTTAACTGCCTTAATGTTAATTATGAGACTTTTACTGGTAATGAGGAGGGTTTGAGATTGAGTTTATGGAAGATAACTTTTTACGACAGGATAATATTTTAGATTTGGTGATGACGAACGGCGAGAATATAGTCGATGGTTTAGAAGTAGGCGAGAGTTTAGGATGTAGTGAGCATCAAATTCTTAGGTTTAAGTTATTGATAGAAATCACTAAGGATAGTAACGTAATAGAAGTCCCTGATTTTCGTACGACTAATTTTGATAGTTTTGCGGATAGGATGAGAGTAGTGGACTGGGATAACTTATTTATGGGTAATGACACAAATTTGCATTGGGTGGCGTTTAAAGAAAGTTTTAGGAATATTGAAAGGGAGTTTATTCCTCGTAGGCCCAAGCGTGCTAGAAATCATGGTAGGCCCAAGTGGTGGACTAGGGAAACAGGCGAGTTCATAAACGAGCGTAGTAGAGCGTATAGACTTAATAAACGCAATGGCACGGCAGCTAACTTTAATAGATATATCGAGCTTAGACGTCAGGTTAAAAGATCAGTTACGAATGCTAAGCGTAATTTAGAGATACTTATAGCTGCGGATAGTAAACATAATCCAAAAAAGTTTTTTGAATACGTTAATAATCGTAAGCCGATAAAGATAACATAGGCCCTCTAGTTGATGTTAATGGCGCCTTGGCTTCTGACGCTCAGGCGATGGCGGGTATTTTCAATAACTTTTTTGCGACAGTTTTTACTGTAGAAGACGTAAATAATGTCCCCGACGTGGACGATATCGTTCCATTTAGTAGCGAGACAATTTTGGATGAAATAACTGTTTACGAGAGTGAGATTGCGCATTATATCGATAGGCTAAAAGTTAGCAAGGCTCCAGGCCCTGACGCTTTTTATCCCAGACATTTGATAGACGTTATCGTAGGCCCCTTAACGAAGATTTTTAATCAGTCACTCGAAACGGGGTTTATTCCTGAAGACTTCAAATTAGCTAATGTCAGGCCTCTTTTTAAAAAAGGTGACCGCGCAGTAGCTAGCAATTATAGGCCCATTAGCTTAACGTCAATTGTTGATAAACTTTTGGAATCCGTAGTTAGGGATCGTATCATCGATCACTTAGAAAGTAGGGATTTCATTAATAGTAGTCAGGGTGGGTTTCGACGACATAGTCTTGTTTAACCAATTTGTTAGAATTTTATAACGAAATAGTGCGCGAATACGATAGGCATAGAGCGGCTGACGTTATTTATTTAGATTTTAAAAAGGCGTTCGATGCAGTTCCGCATAGGAGATTAATTGCGAAGGTCAAAGCGCACGGTATACGCGGTCAGGTAGCTAACTGGTTAGAAGAATGGCTTCGTTCTAGGAGGCAGAGGGTCGTAGTTAATGGTAGTGAGTCCGGGTGGTTGGATGTAGGTAGCGGTGTCCCAAAGGGTTCAGTGTTAGGCCAATTGATATTCGTAATTTACATTAACGACATAGATGTAGGATTGACTAGTAACGTGTCAAAATTCGCGGACGATACTAAAATAGGCGGTAAGGTTGTTAACGAGGACGATGGAAATAGGCTCCAAGACGATGTAAATAGGATTATGGAGTGGACGGATAAGTGGCAGATGCTATTTAACGTAGACAAATGTAAAGTTTTGCATGTAGGTTCTCGTAACAATAATTACACGTACACGATGGATGATAGGGAGTTAGCGAGCGTTGACGAGGAATTAGATTTAGGCGTACGCGTATCTAAGCATTTAAAGGTTAGGAACCAGTGCCTGGAGTCTTGCGCAAAAGCTAATAGGATGTTAGGCTTCATAGCGCGAAATTTCGAATTTAAATCGAAGGATATTATATTGCCCCTTTACAAGTCCCTAGTCAGGCCTCATTTAGAATATGCCGTTCAGTTTTGGTGCCCGTACTTGCGTGAGGTTATTGATAGGTTAGAAAGGGTTCAGCGTCGTTCCACGAAACTAATTCCGTCATTGCGCAATAAGCCTTATGAAGATAGGATTAAAGAGTTAGACCTGTATTCACTCGAAACTAGGAGATTAAGGGGGGAGCTTATTGAAGTTTTCAAAAACGTTAATAACATCGATAACGTAAATTTTGACAAATTGTTCACTTTCGATAATAATAATACTCGTAATAACGGATATAAGTTGCCTGGCAGACGTTTCATCACTATATCGCTAAAAACTTCTTTACGTTTAAAGTAATTGATAAATGGAATAATCTTCCCTCGCCCGTTGTGAACTCTACCAGCTTTAATGTGTTCAAGAACCGTCTTGACAGACATTTTAAAAATATTAACGTTGTTTAAAATAAAAAAAAAACAATTAGCAACAGGAGCTCTGGGGGTGGGGGTCGAGGATGAGTCTGTTGACGATAAATGCCAGCTTGTGACATGCCAGCGCGTGATGCCAGCAATAGAATTATTTAAAAAGAAGAAAAAAAAATTAGACTAACACGAACGTAGATGTAGCTCGTAGCGTACACTAACCCACTTTTTGTTTAACTTTACCTACTTTTTTTTTTCTTATATTCTCCTTACTTTGCATTTCTGTAACTCTCTTTTCTTGCATGTTTGTAGTTTGCATGGTATGACTGAGTTAAGACTGTGTTTGCATGGTTTGTAAGCGTTCTTATTTTACTTCTTTTCATCTTTTACCCCTCTCCTCTTTTCTCCGACTATTTTTCTGACTTGTCGGCAGTGCCCGGCGGATGATGATGGTGAGTCTTTTTTTCTCTTTTTCTGAATGAATGTTAACTCACGTGTGATAGGTGTTCCTCCTTACTTAACCCCTTATTCTCTTCTCTTCCCCCTACTCTTTCCTTTCTCTCGGGCTAACCTTAGAGTGGATCTTAGGGTCTTTGTTAGCCTTAGCTTCTATAGATCTGTAGAACTTTAATAGATATATCGAGCTTAAACGTCAGGTTAAAAGATCAGTTAGGAATGCTAAGCGTAATTTAGAGAGACTTATAACTGCGGATAGTAAACATAATCCAAAACAGTTTTTTGAATACGTTAATAATCGTAAGCCGATGAAAGATAACATAGCCCCTTTAGTGGATGTTAATGGCGCTTTGGCTTCTGACGATCAGGCGATGGCGAGTATTTTCAATAACTCTCTGGCGACAGTTTTTACCGTAGTAGACGTAAATAATGTCCCCGAAGTGGACGATATCGTTCCATTTAGTAGCGAAACTATTTTGGATGAAATAACTGTTCACGAGGGTGAGACTGCGCATTATATCGATAGGCTAAAAGTTAGCAAGGCTCCAGGCCCTGACGCTTTTTATCCCAGACATTTGAAAGATGTTATCGTAGGCCCCTTAACGAAGATTTTTAATTAGTCACTCGAAACGGGAATTATTCCTGAAGACTTCAAATTAGCTAACGTCAAGCTTAATTATAGAAAAGGCGACCGCGCAGTAGCTAGCAATTATAGGCCCATTAGCTTAACGTCAATTGTTGGTAAACTTTTGGAATCCGTAGTTAGGGATCGTATCATCGATCACTTAGAAAGTAGAGATTTGATTAATAGAAGTCAGCATGGGTTTCGACGCCATAGGTATTGTTTAACTAATTTGTCAGAATTTTATAACGAAATAGTGCGTGAATACGATAGGCATAGAACAGCTGACGTTACTTATTTAGATTTTAAAAAGGCGTTCGATACAGTTCCGCATAGGAGATTAATTGCGAAGGTTAAAGCGCACGGTATACGCGGTTAGGTAGCTAACTGGTTAGAAGAATGGCTTCGTTCTAGGAGGCAGAGGGTCGTAGTTAATGGTAGTGAATCGGGGTGGTTGGATGTAGGTAGCGGTGTCCCACAGGGTTCAGTGTTATGCCCTTTGTGCCCATTGCTATTCGTAATTTACATTAACGACATAGATCTGGGATTGACTAGTAACGTGCCAAAATTCGCGGACGATACTAAAATAGGCGGTAAGGTTGTTAACGACGACGATAGAAATAGGCTCCAAGACGATGTAAATAGGATTATGGAGTGGACGGATAAGTGGCAGATGCAATTTAACGTAGACAAATGTGAAGTTTTGCATATAGGTTCTCGTAACAATAATTACACGTATACGATGGATGAGAGGGAGTTAGCGAGCGTTGACGAGGAATTAGATTTAGGCGTACGCGTATCTAAGCATTTAAAGGTTAGGGACCAGTGCCTGGAGTCTTGCGCAAAAGCTAATAGGATGTTAAGCTTCATAGCGCGTAATTTCGAATTTAACTAGAAGGATATTATATTGCCCCTTTACAAGTCCCTAGTCAGGCCTCATTTAGAGTATGCCGTTCAGTTTTGGTGCCCGTACTTGCGTGAGGATATTGATAGGTTAGAAAGGGTTCAGCGTCGTGCCACGAAACTGATTCCGTCATTGTGCAACAAGCCTTATGAAGATAGGATTAAAGAGTTAGACCTTTATTCAATCGAAACTAGGAGATTAAGGCAGGAGCTTATTGAAGTTTTCAAAATCGTTAATAAAATCGATAACGTAAATTTTGACAAATTGTTCACTTTCAATAATAATAATACTCGTAATAACTGATTTAAGTTGCGTGGCAGACGTTTCATCACTAATATCGCTAAAAACTTCTTTACGTTTGAAGTAACTGATAAATGGAAGGAATAATCTTCCGGCGTCAGTCGTGAACTCTACCAGCGTTAATATGTTTAAGAACTGTTTAGATAGACGTTCTAAAAATATTACGTTGTTTAATATAATAATAAAACAATCCCCCTTTTCCCTCTCAGCCTCCCCCTTTTCCCTCTCAGCCTCCCCCTTTTCCCTCTCAGCCTCCCCCTTTTCCCTCTCCCTCTTTAAAATTATTATCGTTGTTTAATATAATAAAACAATTAGCAACAGGAGCTCTAGGGGTGGTGATCGAGGATGAATCTGTTGACAATAATGCCAGCTTGGGATATGCCAGTGTTTGATGCCAGCAAAAAAAAAAAAAAATTAGAATAACACGATCGTAGATGTACCTCGTACTGTAAACTAATCCACTTTTTGTTGTACTTTACCTACTTTTTTTTTCCTTCTTATCCTCTCCTTACTTGCATGTCTGTAGTTTGCATGGTATGATAGTGAGTTAAGACTGTGTTTGCATGGTTTGTAAGCGTTCTTATTTTACTTCTTTTCATCTTTCACCCCTTTCCTATTCTCTCCGTCTATTTTTCTAACTTGTCGGCAGTGGCCGACTGATGATGGTCAATATTGACGTGGTCAGTATTCATCATGAAATTTTCCAAAATAAATTTTGATCCGCTCTGCATGTCGCCCTCTATTCGGATTAGGATATAGTCAATATCTTTGGCCACCAGCCGCCTGTAGGGTATTACTACCTGAAAAACATCGCCATTTGGTTCGAAACCAAGTGCCAGCCTCACCTGGGACTCACATCCCTCATTACGCTAAAGAGCGTACGTTTAAATTCACTGAACTACACTGCGTAGTCCATGCTTTATACCGTCAGCATATATGATTCGTGGGTCAAACCTAACAGCATAATGATTTCTAGGCAGTACGGGTGTGTTGGTTCTATTACGTATCAGCACGAATGATACGTCCCCGTCTGAAGCAGGAGTTCTACATCTACAGAACTACAGAAGCTAAGGCTAACAAAGACCCTAAGATCCACTCTAAGGTTAGCCCGAGAGAAAGGAAAGAGTAGAGGTTTAAGAGAAGAGAATAAGGGGTTAATTAAGTAGCAACACCTATCACTCATGGGTTAACATTCATTCAGAAACAGAGAAAGAAAGGCTCACCATCATCATCAGTCGGCCACTGCGGACAAGTCAGAAAAATAGTCGGAGAGAAGAGAAAAGGGGTGAAAGATGAAAAGAAGTAAAATAAGAATGCTTACAAACCATGCAAACACAGTCTTAACTCACTATCATACCATGCAAACTACAGACATGCAAGTAAGGATAGGATAAGAAGGAAAAAAAAGAAGTAGGTAAAGTAAAACAAAAAGTGGATTAGTTTACGCTACGAGCTACATCTACGACCGTATTAGTCAAATTTTTTTTTTTTTGCTGGCATCACTCACTGGCATGTCACAAGCTGGCATTATTGTCAACAGACTCATCCTCGATCACCACCCCTAGAGCTCCTGTTGCTAATTCTCCTTAGGGAGAAGGGAGATTATTTTATTGTTATATTAAACAACGTTAATATTTTTAAAAAGCCTATCTAAACGGTTCTTAAACATATTAACGCTGGTAGAGTTCACGACTGACGCGGGAAGATTATTCCATTTATCAGTTACTTTAAACATAAAGAAGTTTTTAGCGATATTAGTGATGAAACGTCTGCCACGCAACTTAAATCCATTATTACGAGTATTATTATTATCGAAAGTGAACAATTTATCAAAATTTACGTTATCGATGTTATTAACGATTTTGAAAACTTCAATAAGCTCCCCCTTTAATCTCCTAGTTTCGAGTGAATACAGGTCTAACTCTTTAATCCTATCTTCATAAGGCTTGTTGCGCAATGACGGAATCAGTTTCGTGGCACGACGCTGAACCCTTTCTAACCTATCAATATCCTCACGCAAGTACGGGCACCAAAACTGAACGGCATATTCTAAATGAGGCCTGACTAGGGACTTGTAAAGGGGCCATATAATATCCTTCGATTTAAATTCGAAATTACGCGCTATGAAGCTTAACATCCTATTAGCTCTTGCGCAAGACTCCAGGCACTGGTTCCTGACCTTTAAATGCTTAGATACGCGTACGCCTAAATCTACTTCCTCGTCAACGCTCACTAACTCCCTATCATCCATCGTGTACATGTAATTATTGTTACGAGAACCTATATGCAAAACTTTACACTTGTCTACGTTAAATTGCATCTGCCACTTATCCGTCCACTCCATAATCCTATTTACTTCGTCTTGGAGCCTATTTCTATCGTCCTCGTTAACAACCTTACCGCCTATTTTAGTATCGTCCGCGAGTTTTGACACGTTACTAGTCAATCCTACATCTATATCGTTAATGTAAATTACGAATAGCAATGGGCCTAACACTGAACCCTGTGGGACAACGCTACCTATATCCAACCACCCCGATTCACTACCATTAACTACGACCCTCTGCCTCCTAGCACGAAGCCATTCTTCTAACCAGTTAGCTACCTGACCGCGTATACCGTGCGCTTTGACCTTCGCAATTAATCTCCTATGCGGAACTGTATCGAACGCCTTTTTAAAATCTAAATAAATAACATCATCCGCTCTATGCCTATCGTATTCGCGCACTATTTCGTTATAAAATTCTAACAAATTAGTTAAACAAGACCTATGGCGTCGAAACCCATGTTGACTACTATTAATCAAATCTCTACTTTCTAAGTGATCGACAGTTTTTACCGTAGAAGACGTAAATAATGTCCCCGGCGTGGACGATATCGTTCCATTTAGTAGCGAGACTATTTTGGATGAAATAACTGTTTACGAGGCTGAGATTGCGCATTATATCGATAGGCTAAAAGTTAGCAAGGCTCCAGGCCCTGACGCTTTTTATCCCAGACATTTGAAAGATTTGAAAGACGTTATCGTAGGCCCCTTAACGAAGATTTTTAATCAGTCACTCGAAACGGCGATTATTCCTGAAGACTTTAAATTAGCTAATGTCACGCCTATTTTTAAGAAAGGCGACCGCGCAGTAGCTAGCAATTATAGGCCCATTAGCTTAACGTCAATTGTTGGTAAACTTTTGGAATCCGTAGTTAGGGATCGTATCATCGATCACTTAGAAAGTAGAGATTTGATTAATAGTAGTCAGCATGGGTTTCGACGCCATAGGTCTTGTTTAACTAATTTGTTAGAATTTTATAACGAAATAGTGCGCGAATACGATAGGCATAGAGCAGCTGACGTTATTTATTTAGATTTTAAAAATGCGTTCGATACAGTTCCGCATAGGAGACTAATTGCGAAGGTTAAAGCGCACAGTATACGCGGTCAGGTAGCTAACTGGTTAGAAGAATGGCTTCGTGCTAGGAGGCAGAGGGTCGTAGTTAATGGTAGTGAATCGGGGTGGTTAGATGTAGGTAGCGGTGTCCCACAGGGTTCAGTGTTAGGCCCATTGCTATTCGTAATTTACATTAACGACATAGATGTAGGATTGACTAGTAACGTGTCAAAATTCACGGACGTTACTAAAATAGGCGGTAAGGTTGTTAACGAGGCTGATAGTAATAGGATCGAAGACGATGTAAATAGGATTATGGAGTGGACAGATAAGTGGCAGATGCAATTTAACGTAGACAAATGTAAAGTTTTGCATATAGGTTCTCGCAACAATAATTACGCGTACACGATGGATGATAGGGAGTTAGCGAGCGTTGACGAGGAAGTAGATTTAGGCGTACGCGTATCTAAGGATTTAAAGGTTAGGGACCAGTGCCTGGAGTCTTGCGCAAAAGCTAATAGGATGTTAAGCTTCATAGCGCGTAATTTCCAATTTAAATCGAAGGGTATTATATTGCCCCTTTACAAGTCCCTAGTCAGGCCTCATTTAGAATATGCCGTTCAGTTTTGGTGCCCGTACTTGCGTGAGGATATTGATTGGTTAGAAAGGGTTCAGCGTCGTGCCACGAAACTTATTCCGTCATTGCGCAATAAGCCTTATGAAGATAGGATTAAAGAGTTAGACCTGTATTCACTCGAAACTAGGAGATTAAGGGGGGAGCTTATTGAAGTTTTCAAAATCGTTAATAACATCGATAACGTAAATTTTGACAAATTGTTCACTTTCGATAATAGTAATACTCGCAATAACGGATTTAAGTTGCGTGGCAGACGTTTTATTACTAATATTGCTAAAAACTTCTTTACCTTTAAAGTAATCGATAAATGGAATAATCTCCCCCCGTCAGTCGTTTATTCTACCAGCGTTAATATGTTTAAGAACCGTCTTGACAGACATTTTAAAAGTATTAACGTTGTTTAATTTAAAAAAACAAAGTTAGCAACAGGAGCTCTGGTGGTGGTGCTCGAGGATGAGTCTGTTGACGACGAATGCCAGCTTGTGACATGCCAGCGTGTGATGCCAGCAATAAAATTATTAAAAAAAAAAAAAAAAAAAAATTAGACTAACACGAACGTAGATGTAGCTCGTAGCGTAAACTAACCCACTTTTTGTTTAACTTTACCTACTTTTTTTTTTTTTTTTTTTGGTCTGTAACACTTTCCTTGCATGTTTGTAGTTTGCATGGTATGACAGTGAGTTAAGACTGTGTTTGCATGGTTTGTAAGCGTTCTTATTTTACTTCTTTTCATCTTTCACCCCTCTCCTATTTTCTCCGACTATTTTTCTGACTTGTCGGCAGTGGTCGGCGGATGATGATGGTGAGACTTTTTTCCCCTTTTTCTGAATGAATGTTAACCACGAATGATAGGTGTTGCTCCATACTTAACCCCTTATCCTCTTCTCTTCTCTTAACCCCCTACTCTTTCCTTTCTCTCGGGCTAATCTTAGAGTGGATCTTAGGGTCTTTGTTAGCCTTAGCTTCTGTAGATCTGTAGATCCCTAACTACGGATTCCAAAACTTTACCGACAATTGACGTTAAGCTAATGCCTATAATTGCTAGCTACTGCGCGGTCGCCTTTTTTAAAAATAGGCGTGACGTTAGCTAATTTGAAGTCTTCAGGAATAATCCCCGTTTCGAGTGACTGATTAAAAATCTTCGTTAAGGGGCCTACGATAACGTCTTTCAAATCTTTCAAATGTCAGGGAGAAAAAAGCGTCAGGTCCTGGAGCCTTGCTAACTTTTAGCCTATCGATATCGTGCGCAATCTCACCCTCGTAAACTGTTATTTCATCCAAAATAGTCTCGCTACTAAATGGAACGATATTGTCCACGTCGGGGACATTATTTACGTCTTCTATGGTAAAAACTTTCGCAAAAAAGTTATTGAAACTACTCGCCATCGCCTGAGCGTCAGAAGCCAAAGCGCTATTAACATCCACTAGAGGGCTATGTTATCTTTTATCGGCTTACGATTATTAACGTATTCAAAAAACTTTTTTAGATTATGTTTACTATCCGCAGCTATAAGTATCTCTAAATTACGCTTAGCATTCCTAACTGATCTTTTAACCTGACGTCTAAGCTCGATATATCTTTTAAAATTAGCTGCCGTGCCATTGCGCTTGTTAAGTCTATACGCTCTATTACGCTCGTTTATGAACTCGCCTGTTTCCCTAGTCCACCACTTGGGCCTACCATGATTTCTAGCGAGCTTGGGCCTACGAGGAATGAACTCCCTTTCATTATTCCTAAAACTTTTTCTAAACGCCACCCAATGCAAATTTGTGCCATTACCCATAAATAAGTTATCCCAGTCCACTACTCTCATCCTATCCGCAAAACTATCAAAATTAGTCCTACGAAAATCAGGGACTTCTATTACGTTAGTATCCTTAGTGTTTTCTATCAATAACTTAAACCTAAGAATTTGATGATCACTACATCCTAAACTCTCGCCTACTTCTAAACCTTCGACTATATTCTCGCCGTTCGTCATCACCAAATCTAAAATATTATCACCGCTGTTGATGATGCACTTTATGTGGAAGGAACAGCAGCAGCAGCAGCAGCAGCAATGGCAGCAGAGTTAGCAGCAGTAGCAGAGGGTATAGAAGAAGGAATTTCTTTCGGTGGCGCGTAGGATGTGGGCGATTCAGGGAGCGCGGGATGAATTAAATTCTCTAATGCGTGGGAATTGAAGATGAAGGGGATGTTAATAAGGGGCTTGGTGTTGGTGGCGATGTTCAGCGATGAGAGCTGTGGGTGTCGTACCTTGGTTGTTTACTTGGCTTCCCCGGCGCAGGGGTAATTTCATCAACCTCCTTCTAACCCGCCACCGTTATCGCAGTTCGCTTAACTACAGCAGTGGGGAGTCGAGGGCTTTGACTGGTTCGTCGACGAAGTGATCCTACACCAGAAACGGAGGGCCCCGGAAAGGCCTCAACATCATCATCATTACCCTAACAGGTTTCTTTTGTTGTTGATTAGTGGTGATGTCATTCGGCAACTTGGTAAAAGAAGAAAAGGCTAGTGAATAGAAGTATCGACTCTTAAAATTTCTTTATATTTGGGAAAGGTTGTGCGTAAGCGTGTGTCACGCGAGAGATGGAATCTCTAGAAAATTTCAGGTTTACGAGTCCGTCGACGTGCACCACAAGCAGATCCACAAGTTGTGGCAAAACTGTGTTTAGGCTTGAAGTTATTAAAGACAAAGCCGTTTTGTTCTCAGAATCTGTACACAGCGTTACATGGTGCTATTCAGCCTACCAGTCTATTTTCGACGAATACAAAGATATTTTTTATTTCATAAAGGGATTTATAACGTTGCGTCGTTAAAGCGTGAAAAACTTAGAGTAATTGTGATTGATGATCTTATGCTAGAAATTAATAAGTAGCCTGCCAAATGTTTTCGGGTCAACGTAAAGCTTTTTTAGAAGTTTATAAAAAAATGAGTCAGAGTTATGGGTGTTTACTCTGTGCCCTTCACTCGCGAAACACTTTTAGGGTACTTCTAAGAACGAATATATTCCCCAACGAAGTTGAAACCGTATATACTAGTATACAGGGTGTTTCACAACCGGTCTGCCATACTTTGGGGGGTGTTTTGGGGGGGTGACATCGAGTAAAAAAGTGAATACAACATGCTGTAGGTGCTATTTCCAACAACAAACTCTACTTGTGTGTAATTTGATAGATGGCACTGGTGGTAGTATCGGTTAACGGTTACCATTACTAATCCTCAGTTTGTTTGTTTCAGTTGGTTCTGATCTGTGGTACGAGACACTGTGTTGCGCTAAGGTGAACAATCAAAATGAATCAGCAGTTCACAGCCGCTGAATACGCTGATATCCATTTCACTTATGGATTCGGTGATGGTGTCAGCAGAGCGGCAGTTGGGAATATCGAAGACGTTTTCCGACCCGCCGAATACCGAACAGGTAAGTCTTTAAATGCAAAAAACTTCACTTTTTTCTAAGTGAAGGTCAAAATATGAAAATAAAAACCCACTCTAATAGACAGAGTTTATTTCCAGAACAGTTTCGACGCCCACTGGCATCCTCCTCGGGTGGATACAGAAAAACGAATGAACCAAAACAAGAGGGAAAAACAGTCCAGGGACCGACCGTTAAGAAATTCGCACCTAGGATGTCGGGAGAACGGGATCTAACCTAGGTGCGAATTTCTTAACGGTCGGTCCCTGGACTGTTTTTCCCTCTTGTTTTGGTTCATTCGTTTTTCTTTATCCACTCGAGGAGGATGCCAGTGGGCGTCGAAACTGTTGTGGAAATAAACTCTGTCTATTAGAGTGGGTTTTTATTTTCATAGGTAAGTCTTTAGTGACACACACACACACACACACACACCAGAGGTTAAAGGAAACAGGGACAATTGTTTCACGTAACCAAGAACATGTAGCACGACGGCCAGTTGCTGTGGAGAAGCGCATACTGAACCTAGTACAACGTAGCCCAACTACCAGTGTTCGAACGAATTTTAGACGAATTGGTGAATCCGCATCGCGTGTATGGTGAACCATACATGATGAGGGTTTTTATCCCTATCATTTTCAACGTGTGCAAGCTCTTCAACTGGATGATTACGATAAACGTGTTAAATTTTGCCTGTGGATGGTTATGCATCGCCAAATTCTTAATCGCATACTCTTTAGTGATGAAGCACAATTCATTCGGGATGGAATTAACAATAGACGAACTTCCCACTTATGGTCCGCCGATAATCCCCACGGTATCGTTGAAGGAAGCTTTCAACATCGATTGTTGGTGAATGTTTGGTGCGGTGTAATTGGAGATCAGCTGATTGGACCGTTCCCTTTAGAACAACACTTAACTGCTGATATTTATCTGAACTTCCTGACAAACCAATTGCCGCTTTTGATGGAGGACGTGCCCTTGGAGACAAGGCGCAGGATGTTTTTTCAGCATGATGGTGCGCGACCACATTTTGGTCGTCATGTTACGGTTGGAAATAGCACCATTGTTGTATTAACTTTTTTAGTCTATATCAACCCTGTATATTCCGGAATGACGAGGCATGTAAAGAAATATCGCGAATTTGTGAAAACATTCCATTGGTTGCGAATTCCCCTCCAACAATTATTTGTAAAAATAGTGACCCCCGACTTTTTAAAATGTATCTGCGAAATATGTCTCAATGTTATCAAATGCAACGTTTCAATGACCGCGTCGCAGAATGGTCGGTAAAGTCATTACAAGAATATAATACGAACACTTCTTCGTAAAAGACAAACTGTGTCAAAGAAAAAACGCTTTATTGTACAAAGAAGTGGATCATTTCTTCCTGTACTATTTTCAGTTTTACTCCTTTATTATCTGGTGTTAGATGATGATGAAGAAGGTTGTGTTGTTACCTCACGATGTGTATGCTTTACTGCAGAATACAGAGAATCACGAAATCTCTCTAGAGCCCAGTATAAACAGGTTTAAAAGAATGGAGGGCGAATTGCTAAATATATTAAATAAACAAATGCATCCTGATGAGAAAAGAATTTTATACCAAGAAGCTCTTCAGAAATTTATTCAAGAGTACGAAGATTATAAGAAACCTGTTGACTTACCCGTAGTTGTCAAACACAGTGCTGGCAGTGAACGTGCTGTATCTGTAGGCAAACAGCCTAAGGACGAGGGAGGAAACAACCAACACTTCGAACATGTGTTAAAAAGTCTCCCTGATACAGTGAGAAATAAAGGAATAAATTCTTTTTAGTCTATTGAACAATGATCCAGTTATACAGTGGTTAAACAGAGGGGATGTCATTGTTGAAGGTACAACGGTTCCGGGTTCGAACATTATTGATGTTGTAGAGTGCTTACAAGAAGTCTCACGCCTCTGTCTCGTCCCCAGCTCGTCTGTTAGGTATAAAATGGGCAGTCCTTATGGCAGCGGAGGTGTGTTCGGATTGGTGCACATAAATGCTCTAACCCAATCAATGACGTCCATTATTACGTCACTTCTGCTACATTTTAGTGTTTAAAATACAAATGATTAAGAAGCAGAATGACCAAGTTTCGGGATGTTGGGATGGTTATGGAGCAATCCTAGTCATCATAATATTAGCTGGGCATTACATTATACCGTCTCAATATATACTGTAGACTATAGAGAACGACTAATTCGGCAAATATCCCAAATCATGACATGATACCTAAGTTATTTTGACGCAGGTCTAAATTATTTGCTCAAATGCAATGATTGATATTAAGTAATTGTTGGGAATTGTTGTCAGTATTGTTGTTTGTGATACCTATCCTACGTGAAGAATCTAATGATGAAATTCCTCAGTGAACCTCTCACGCGCTCGCATTTCGAGGAAGTCACGGTCGTCTCACTAATAGATAGTTTATCCATTGTTTTAAGTGGTAACCTATTCCATCTTATGAAAGTCATTAGTCTAAAGCAAGACTAGTGGACCGTGAATCAGAGAAATTTGCATTTGATTTGTTCATCGTAATTATTACGTAATATAGTATACTGTCTATAGTAGTATATAAGAGTTTATTGGTAGCATATCATATGACAATTCCCATAAACATGTGATGGCCTCGATGTTGCCAGTTTTTGTTTTTTTCCTGAAACTATTACCTTCTCATAGTTTGTTTCAACAATGCATATATTATCATCTCCACGAGCGTAGACATTACAAGAAAAGATTCTACCTAAGGATAAGTAAAGTTCTTTCATGGTCACAATATATACTTTTATAGATGTCAAACATAAAAATATAATAAAATTCTATATTAACATAAATATATATTCGATACACATTTACGTCATGGCTTTAACATCAGTATTTCGTATAGCTTCCTCCGGCATCAATAATTTCTTGCAATCGTTGCGGCATAGAAGAGGCCAGATTGTAGGGAATGTTTGGTGTTCGGCGTAAGCTCTCCCAACTATTCCTCGTGTGAGCTAAAAGTGCTTCAAATGTTCTTTCATTGCGTTGCTCCCATTCGTTAATCATTATTGCCCAAAGGTTTTCAATCGGATTCATATCAGGAGAACGTGGTAGCAGAATTAGATTAATAATCTGTGGGTGATCTTCGTACCACGCTCTCACAACGTTACTCCTATGAATGGGACTTATCTTCCATTAAGTAAAATGGTTCCGGCGCTGGAACCAGATACGCACGAACACTGGGTAGCAGCACCTCTTCCAGTATCGGGCAATATTGCTGTCCAGTAAAGCGTCCATCTACTTGAGTCAATTCTAAGACACCACAGCCAGACATCCAGCCCCACCCAACCTCGTTTTCTTCGACATAGCAACGCTTACCTCCATCCTCATTCCACTTCCTTCATTAAACCTATTATCGCTTTTACTGTCCCTTCCTTCCATCCTTCAATGCCAGCGTTCTTAAACCTAGCACATAAATTATATAATATGGAATCTAACACCTTAGATCTCTACGCATTCATGTTACTTGAAGAGGCCTGTGTCTTAGGGGAATCTAAGTGTTGAGAGTGGGCTTGAGGGGTAGTCTATAGATTATTACAGATGACCTTGAACGCTCCAACTATTTAAAAATGATTATTTATTACGCACATCATATGGCATAATGCACACATGAATTTAAGTATCTCTTACACTATAGGAATGGAATTGAATCCTACCAGAGTTAAAAAGTCGCAAAATATGATAGATTAGATTGTATTAAGAGGTTACTAAGAGAAAAGGATTTGGGATAGAGCGGAAGGCAGAGAGTATATTTTGCCCGAGTTTCGATTATTATTAACGTTATGTGGATACATTGTCGATGTCCATGCTGAAGCCCGCTGATGGGATGCATGCGGTGTGATCAGAGAGAGAGAGAGAGAGAGAGAGAGAGAGAGAGAGAGAGAGAGAGAGAGAGAGGAAGGAAAGAAGTACCTCAAAAGGCCTTGCGGCCCATACCGAGGAGGTACCAATAAAAAACGGGTGCCAGAAGAAAATTTTGTACACACTCAAATAGTGTGCAAGATTTGGTCTAACCTTTTCTTGAACTGATCCACAGAGAAACTGTTCACAACTTCCGAAGGTAACCTATTTCATGTGTCACAGATCTTATACGTAAAGTAATTCTCACACACACTAGTCCTAAACCGTTTCAAATCCAACTTCCAACCATTGTTACGAGTTGGGTTATCATTTAAACTAAACATACTTCTAAAATCGACATCGTTCAACCCGCGTAAGAGCTTGAAAACTCGATCAGTTGACCGCGCAGCCTCCGAGTTTCAAGCGTAAACAAGTTCAGGGCGCGTAACCGTCGATTGTAGCCCATCTGCCTAACGGAAGGGATTAACTTTGTGGCCCTCGCCTGCACTCGCTCCAGCCTCTCAATATCTTTCCTGAGGGTGGGCGACCAGAACTGCACAGCATACTCCAGGTGCGGCCGAACAAGGGAATTGTACAGTGAGAGCACAATCTCCTTGTTCCGAAACTGAAATTGCCTCCTGATATAACCCAATAGTTTCCGGGCTTTCTTTTCCACCTCTACACACTGTTTCGTAAACTTAAGGTCGCTGCTAATTAGCCCACCCAAGTCCTTTTCTAAATCAGTCACCTCGATATTACTACCCAACATCGAGTAGTCCGACTTGGGATTGGCGTAGCCAATGTGCATCACTTTGCATTTACCCAAGTTAAACGGCATTTGCCATTTTTCGGACCACTCTCCTATCCTACCTAGGTCCGCACGCAGTTCCTCGATCGCTTCGGGCGTCCCAACATTGGCCCCAAGCTTGGTGTCATCAGCGAATTTGGCGATCCGACTGACGATGCCACTGTCGATATCATTTATGTAAATGATAAACAACAGTGGCCCCAAAACGGAACCCTGAGGAACCCCACTAGTGACCGAGGCCCAACCCGAACTAGCCCCTTTAATTACAACCCTCTGCCGCCTATTCCTCAGCCAGTTTTCAATACACCTACCTATTTCCCCACCGATACCAGCGCGCGCACTTTCGCCATTAGCCGGCGGTGAGGTACCTTATCAAAGGCTTTCTGAAAGTCGAGATAAAGTATATCAATCGCCCTACTCTTATCATACTCACTCAACATGACGTGGAAAAACTCGAGCAAGTTGGTGAGACACGACCTATGCCGTCTAAACCCATGTTGGGAGTCTCCAAGCAGCTTCTAGGAATCCAAATGGTCAACGATCCTATCAGCTATTATCCCTTCTAATAATTTACCTACAACTGAAGTGAGACTAATGGGACGATAGTTCCCTGGAATTTCGTGATCCCCTTTCTTAAAGATAGGGGTCACGTTGGCTTCCCTCCAGTCACCAGGCACCTGGCCCATCTCCAACGATTTGTTGTAGACACTAGCCAGGTGGGGAGCCACCTGGTCGCGCACTTCTCGCAACACTCTGGGGAGAAACTGGTCTGGCCCAGGAGCCTTAAACGCGCTCAGTTTGTCTATTCTATCGGCAACGACTGCCGCGGTACATCTAACACTATCCAGGCCAGCACCTTCGTGCCTCACGCCTGGCTCGGGGATGACGCGGGTATCCTCCCTGGTGAACACTCCCGCAAAGTACTCATTAAGCACATTGGCGATGTCCGCGTCGGAGGTCCGCAGAACGCCGCTTCTAATGGGCTTTCTACTATTAACATAACAAGAACTCCTTAGGGTTCCCCTTGCAGAGGCTTGCACCCGTAGTTCTTCGTTATGTTTCGCTAGTCTAACCTTCGCCTTCACTTCCCTAAACAGGTGGACATACGCTTCAGTGTTCTCGTGGGAACGATTGGCCTTCGCCCTCCTATACGCTACTTTCCTATTTCGGATAGCCAAAGCGATGTCACGATCGAACCACTTAGGCTGCGTTGAAGCAGGGGTGACCGGTTTTGAGGGTATGGCAGCAGACTGCAGCACCATAAACTCGTCCCGGAATGCACTCCACACCCGCTCAACATCGCCGCCGATCTCTAACCCCATCTCACCTACGCTATCCCCGAGGCTAACAAAGTCCGCCGGCCGGAGATCGAGCGTACTGCCTCTCGAGTTACTACGCTTCACCCGAGGGACGCGCACACGGAACGTAATCAGACCGTGAGAGAGAGAGAGAGTGACAAGGACAAGAGGAAGCCTCAAGACCTTTTATTCCACTCTGGGAGGTTCCTGTTATTAAAAGTTTATTTTTCTTTCAACTATCCTAGCAGTAGTAGAAAACTGGATAGAAAAGTGGAAGGCTCTCTCCCCACCCTCCGCTCCCTCCCTGCCAGAGGCAGGTACGGAAAAAGGTTGAAGAAAATACATTGACCCTGGAAAAGTAGCCAAGGAAATTTTACAGGAAAGTGGAGAATATATAAATAGCTCTATATTTAGCTTGCTCACAGAGACACCGTGCAAGCGAACTCCTGCAGAGTTTTCTTATGTTTTAATCTTAAACTATGAGAGTGTTCAGTACTTTGTCTAGCCTATTTTTAAACACATTTACATTTTGACTGGAAAACCTCTGAGGGAAGTTGGTTCCAGATATTAGCTATTTTATACGAAAAGAAATTTCCGCAGACAGAAGTCCTAAATGTCTTTAATTCCAGTTTAAACCCATTATTTCTTGTCGGATTGGCATTAAGTGAGAATAAGTTTCTGTAATCTACCCTGTCTATTCCTTTGAGCATCTTAAAGACTTGAATAAGCTGACCTCGCAACCTTCTCGTCTCTAAGCTAAACAGATTTAGGCGCTCCAATCTCCGTTGGTAGCTTTGCATTCTCATTGAAGGGATCAATTTTGTAGCCCTGGCTTGTACTCTTTCTAACCTTTCTATATCCTTCCTGAGGGATGGAGACAAAACTGCGCACAGTATTCGAGTTGAGGTCTGACTAGAGAATTATAAAGAGACATTACAGTCTCCTTGTTCCGAAACTGGAACTGTCGTTTAATATAACCTAATAATTTTAAGGCCCTCTTTTCGACTTCTGCATAGTGCTTCGATGGTTTCAGATCGTTGCTGATGTAGACTCCCAAGTCTTTCTCCAAATCGGCCTCAGTCAAGTTCCTTCCCAAGAGAGAGTAATCAGTCTTTGGGTTTTTATAACCTATGTGCATTACCTTACATTTGTCCAAGTTGAATGGCATCTGCCAAGTAGCAGACCATTCGCCCAACCTGTCAAGATCGTTCTGAAGCGTTCTTACGCACTCCTCAGTACCTACACTATTTCCTAATTTCGTATCGTCGCAAATTTGGAGATTGCACTTAGAAGCCCGATGTCTATATCGTTAATATAAATGATAAAAAGCAAAGGACCGAGCACGGAACCCTGTGGGACACCACTGGTGACGGGCGCCCACTCCGAAGCCACTCCATTTATTACCACTCTCTGCTTTCTATCTTTTAACCAATCCTCAATCCAGTTGGAAACGAGCCCAGTGATTCCTAGTCCTTTGACTTTAGCTATCAATCTAGAGTGAGGGACTTTGTCAAAGGCTTTTTGAAAGTCGAGGTACACTATATCTATTGCCCTACTTGCATCGTACAGTGTATGCATATTATGGAAAAACTGTAACAGGTTTCTCAGACAGGATCTATGTCGCCTAAATCCATGTTGAGAATAAAAAATTAGATTGTTAGATTCAAGGTGATACACAATACGTTTTGTAATGATGGATTCCAACAGTTTGCCGACAACTGATGTTGAACTGATCGGGCGATAATTACAAGGATTTTCCCTATCACCTTTTTTAAAGATAGGTGTTACATTTGCTAACTTCCAGTCGGTTGGAACTTTCCCTAACTCGATTGATTGTTTGAAATGGTTACTAAGTCATCAACAACATTGTGGCTAACCTCTTTTAATACCCTTGGAAGAAATAAGTCAGGACCAGGTGATTTGTATTTATTCATCTTTTCAATTAATTGCTGTACCTCATTTCTCGTAAAACTTATGGTCTCTACGGGATTGTCACCATCATATGTAATCCGAGGACTTGGCACTTCTATTGTGTCTTCCTCCGTGAAGACTGTAACGAAGAACTCGTTTAACGTATTAGCTATATCTTTATCACCGAACTTCAGTACGCCATTTGTATCTTTTAAGGGGCCTACAGAGTTTTTAATTGGCTTTCTGCTATTTACATGGGCAAAAAATTCTTTAGGGTTAACTTTACAGAGTGAGGCAACTCTAGCTTCTTCATCACGTTTGGCTGATCTAATTAAGGACTTAACCCTCCTACGTAGGTTTATATAGTTTTCTGAATTAGTGTGGTTGAAATGCGACTTAAGTAGTTTGTAGGCTCTATTTCTTCCCGTAATAGCCCTCCTAATTTCGTTGTTAACCATTTCGGTGACTTTGTTGACAAGGAAGCTTTCAAAATTAGCTCTCGAGAAATCCAGTCTTTCACGAGTCTTTTCGCGTGTATTAACTGGAACCCTGAGGTCAAACCTAATCAAATTATGATCGCTGTTACTTAAATTTTCACCAATAGTCAGGTTAGAGACTAGGTCATCTTCGTTCGTGAATATGAGGTCTAGTTTATTATTACCCATAGTAGGCCCGTCAACCCATTGACTTAATAAGTTATCATCGGCAAATTCCAACAGTCTTGAGCCCTCAGCATCAGCTGTTTTGTTTTCCCAATTTACATTACCACAATTAAAATCACCAAAAATCACACTGATCTTATTATTCACTATTCTGCTTAATTTGTTATACAAGTTTATGTCCTTATTCACGGGGTAGTGAGGTGGTCTATATACTAGAAGTAGCTGCACTACTTTATTATTTAGGTTTAGATCAATTCCCAACATTTCATGAGCAGATACGATATTACTGTTTACCGGGTGCAGGGAGTCCCGAGCATACAAAAGTACACCGCCGCCTTCCCTTCCATTCCTATCTTTGTGAAACATTTTGTAACCTACCATTTCAAATTCTCCTACAAAATCCCTCGATTCAGAATGAATCCAGGATTCCGTTATTCCAACGATATCAAAGTTCTCAGTTTTGACAAGCGCTATAAATTCCATTAGTTTGTTTCTAATTGACCTAGCATTGAAGAGCATAGTTTTGAGTGATTTTAAGTTTTGGTTTTTCCTAACTGGCCTGAGTCGTTTCCCGACGCAGTTGAACTAACTACTGGGGGAGAGGAACTAACTGCTGTTGGAGAGGGACTAACTGCTGTTGGAGAGGGACTAACTGCTGGGGGAGGGGGACTACCTGCTGGGGAGGGGGACTACCTGCTGGGGGGGGGGACTAACTGCTGGGGGAGGGGGACTAACTGCTGGGGGAGGGGGACTAACTGCTGGGGGAGGGGGACTAACTGCAGGGGGAGGGAGACTAACTGCTGGGGGAGAGAGAGAGAGAGAGAGAGAGAGAGAGAGACAAGGAGTTACAAGGAAAAGAAGTACCTCAAAAGGCCTTGCGGCCCATACCGAGGAGGTACCAATGGCAACGGGTGCCAGGGAAAATTTTGTACACACTCAAATAGTGTGCAAGATTTGGTCTAACCTTTTCTTGAACTGATCCACAGAGGAACTGTTCACAACTTCCGAAGGTAACCTGTTCCATGTGTCACAGATCTTATACGTAAAGTAATTCCCACACACACTAGTCCTAAACCGTTTCAAATCCAACTTCCAACCATTGTTGCGAGTTGGGTTATCATTTAAACTAAACATACTTCTAAAATCGACATCGTTCAACCCGCGTAAGAGCTTGAAAACCTCGATCAGTTGACCGCGCAGCCTCCGAGTTTCAAGCGAAAACAAGTTCAGGGCGCGTAACCGTCGATTGTAGCCCATATGCCTAACGGAAGGGATTAACTTTGTGGCCCTCGCCTGCACTCGCTCCAGCCTCTCAATATCTTTCCTGAGGGTGGGCGACCAGAACTGCACAGCATACTCCAGGTGCGGCCGAACAAGGGAATTGTACAGTGAGAGCACAATCTCCTTGTTCCGAAACTGAAATTGCCTCCTGATATAACCCAATAGTTTCTGGGCTTTCTTTTCCACCTCTACACACTGTTTCGTAAACTTAAGGTCGCTGCTAATTAGCACACCCAAGTCCTTTTCTAAATCAGTCACCTCGATATTACTACCCAACATCGAGTAGTCCGACTTGGGATTGGCGTAGCCAATGTGCATCACTTTGCATTTACCCAAGTTAAACGGCATTTGCCATTTTTCGGACCACTCTCCTATCCTACCTAGGTCCGCACGCAGTTCCTCGATCGCTTCGGGCGTCCCAACATTGGCCCCAAGCTTGGTGTCATCAGCGAATTTGGCGATCCGACTGACGATGCCACCGTCGATATCATTTATGTAAATGATAAACAACAGTGGCCCCAAAACGGAACCCTGAGGAACCCCACTAGTGACCGAGGCCCAACCCGAACTAGCCCCTTTAATTACCACCCTCTGCCGCCTATTCCTCAGCCAGTTTTCAATCCACCTACCTATTTCCCCACCGATACCCAGCGCGCGCACTTTCGCCATTAGCCGGCGGTGAGGTACCTTATCAAAGGCTTTCTGAAAGTCGAGATAAAGTATATCAATCGCCCTACTCTTATCGTACTCACTCAACATGACGTGGAAAAACTCGAGCAAGTTGGTGAGACACGACCTATGCCGTCTAAACCCATGTTGGGAGTCCCCAAGCAGCTTGTAGGAATCCAAATGGTCAACGATCCTATCAGCTATTATCCCTTCTAATAATTTACCTACAACTGAAGTGAGACTAATGGGACGATAGTTCCCTGGACTTTCGTGATCCCCTTTCTTAAAGATAGGGGTCACGTTGGCTTCCCTCCAGTCACCAGGCACCTGGCCCATCTCCAACGATTTGTTGAAGACTGTAGCCAGGTGGGGAGCCACCTGGTCGCGCACTTCTCGCAACACTCTGGGGAGAAACTGGTCTGGCCCAGGAGCCTTAAACGCGCTCAGTTTGTCTATTCTATCGGCAACGACTGTCGCGGTACATCTAACACTATCCAGGCCAGCACCTTCGTGCCTCACGCCTGGCTGGGGATGACGCGGGTATCCTCCCTGGTGAACACTCCCGCAAAGTACTATTAACATAACTGAAGAATTCCTTAGGGTTCCCCTTGCAGAGGCTTGCCACCCGTAGTTCTTCGTTACGTTTCGCTAGCCTAACCTTCGCCTTCACTTCCCTACACAGGCGGACATACGCTTCAGTGTTCTCGTGGGAACGATTGGCCTTCGCCCTCCTATACGCTACTTTCCTATTTCGGATAGCCGAAGCGATGTCACGATTGAACCACTTAGGCTGCGTTGAAGCAGGGGTGACCGGTTTTGAGGGTATGGCAGCAGACTGCAGCACCATAAACTCGTCCCGGAATGCACTCCACACTCCCTCAACATCGCCGCCAACCTCTAACCCCATCTCTCCTACGCTATCCCTGAGGCTAACAAAGTTCGCCCGCCGGAGATCGAGCTTACTGCCTCTCGAGTTACTACGCTTCACCCGAGGGACGCACACACGGAACCTAATAAGACCGTGATCACTCCCGCCCAATGATTCGTCAACGGTGAGGCCAGTGACGAGGTTGTCTTCGGTCGTGAATACTAAGTCTAGAACGCTTTCGCCTCGTGTAGGCTCGTTGACCCACTGAGTGAGGAAGTTCTCATCAGCAAAGTCAACTAGCCTCCTCCCTTCAGCATCGGCAGTCCTGTTTTCCCACTTTATGCCGCGACAGTTGAAGTCTCCTAAAACTACACACACCCTATCCCCTAGCAGGCTACTGAGTTCGGTGTACAGGGCTGTATCCTCCTCGAGGAGGAGATGCGGAGGTCTGTACACCAAGATTAACCTATAGTTCGTCCCTCCCACGTTCAGATCGACGCCAAGCAGCTCCCGTTCCGACCGGAACTGGCAGTCAACCGGACTCAACGTGTCTCTGACGTATATTAGTACCCCACCCCCTCCCCACGGGTGCGGTCTTTGCGAAACATTCTATACCCGGGAATTTCGAACTCCCCAACGTAGTCCCTACGATCAGTATGAATCCAGGACTCGGTGATAGCAACGATATCCTGGTATTCTGATGCTAAGAGCGCCCGTAGCTCGCCAAACTTGTTCCTGATCGACCTAGCATTAAAAAGCATTGCACGGAGGGAGCCTCCCCTATTCTGACCGCCCCCTAGCACGACCCGTTTCCCGAACAGCCAGGGCTGTCGCGAGTTGAAGAGCCCCTCACTAACGAGGGGACAATCTCCGCAGGAGCCTGAGCCCCCTCCAACGTGGAAGGAGAGTCACTACCTGCTGGGGGAGGGTGACTACCTGCTGGGGGAGGGTGACTAACTGCTGGGGGAGGGTGACTAACTGCTGGGGGAGGGTGACTAACTGCTGGGGGAGGGGACTAACTGCTGGGGGAGGGGGACTAACTGCTGGGGGAGCAGGTTTAACAGTTTGGGGAGCAGGATCAATTGTTGGTTTGGGGGGTCCTAGTTTAAAAAGATTATACAAATTAATGTTCAGTAAATCACCATACTTCTTTTTCCCCTTCTGGTTAAAATGTATCCCGTTCGAACCAAAGTATTCCCCAATTCCGTAGAATGTAGGCCAAAAATCGACAAACTTTAGGCCTTTTTCTACACATGCGTTTAACTCTTTTAGTTATGCTAATGGCTTTACTTAGAGTATAATCACTAGCACGCATTCGAGGGAGAATTCCTACGACCATACCCATGTCTGTCCTATCCCTAACCTTGTCAGTTAGGTTCTTAAATTCTTTTATAATGGCTCTGTCTGCCCTCCTGTCCCTCCCAGAAAAACGTCATTGCCACCAACATAGACAATGATAGGGCAACTCTTATTCTTGATATTAATTTTGCCTAATTCCCTATTAATTATCTGGCTTGTGGCACCCGGAAAACATCGGAGTTTTCTCTTGGTCGCCCGTCTTGCTCCGAAAAAGTCCCCTTGATTCCTTACCATAGAATCCCAATTAAAAAGGATTCATCCTCCTCATCAGCAAGTAAGTGAAACTTATTTTTGATGGTAATGGGTTCCAAATCATTATATTTGGTTTTGGTTTGGAGGGTCTTTTATTTTTGACCAATTTGAATTCTTGTTCCTCCGTTCTATTTCCGCAATAGTCAGTGTTTTCCAAGAGTGCCAAGCTTTGTTCTAGATGCTTAATCTTACAGTTTAAATCTGCTGGTGTGTTTTTAGTTTGATCTTGTCCACTGGGTTGGATTTCCAGTGCGACGACCCTAGCTTCAAGCTTTTTTACTAATTCCTTTAGCTCTTTAACTTCCTTTTCGTGGTTGTCTCTAAGTTTACAAAACAAGCATACACTAAGAGATGTGATATCGCTGATATTACCTTCAGGGAAGAAAACGCACCAATGATTAACTTTACATTTAAAGCATTCTGCTTTCAATTTAGCTGGCCCTGCCATATTTTCTCTTTTTTTTTTTCTGAATACTCTGAATAAGATACAGCGTTCTAGCAATGAAAACTATAAAAACTTTCTGACCAGTATATGAAAAAGGGGGGGGGGTGAATTCATCCCGCGCGTAGACGCATCCACCTACTTGCAAGTGACGTTCATCCCTTCCAGAAGACTACACCACTCGTTGCTGCCGCACCGACCAAAGGTCTCCCCAGGGCCGGACAATCCCAAACGTGTCGCAGCTACCAACTGACAAACACTCGCGACGCAGGCATCACGGATTTTCCGCCAGGAGCGACAGCGAGATGCAGCCCCTTACTAAGTCTTACTAGTCACTCACAAGCGGCCAACTCTTAGAATCCAGTGTTCAAGGGATATCCCACCAGACCCAGAGTCTACGCCCGAGACTTTATGCTGGCCTGGCAGCCAGCTGGGCAGTAAAGCTCTCTCACCTCAGAGCAGTACAGCCAAGCACCATCAATTGGTCACCAAAGAACGGTCGCAGGGGCTGGTCAGGCCATTACGCGTTAGGAATGGGCTTAACGGGGCACTAGCCACACTCCATTCATCGCGCCCCTACGCCTGGGACCCCTCCATCCCAGTCTCTCACAACCTACGAGCGTTAAATGGTGTTATTTATAGAGGTTCCAAAGCCTCTCTTCCCACGCATGAGGTAGCAGTAGGGTCCTAATAGTAAAAGAAGAGAAAAATACTTTATACTAAAAGAAAAGGTTTTTTTTTTTTTGTCAGAGGAGAACATCCTTAATGTAAGCTAAAAGGACAGAGTAGGGATGGGATGGTCCTAGTAACCACGGGACAGGATTGTACAACATACTTACCCGCCCTCCCGAAAGAGAGAGAGAACCTAAAGAACTGGCAGCCAATTTCTCTAGAATCCCACGACTCGGGACCGGAGGGCTGTCACACCCCAAGTATAAAGTTTACAACATCCAGAAGAAATGTCATAACCTTTATACCCCCTGCGAGAGAGAGAGAGAGAGAGAGAGAGAGAGAGAGAGAGAGAGAGAGAGAGAGTGTTACAAGGAGTTACAAGGAAAAGAAGCCTCAAAAGGCCTTGCGGCCCATACCGAGGGAGGTACCAATGAAAACGGGGGAAAATTTTCTACACACTTAAATAGTGTGCAGGATTTGGTCTAACCTTTTCTTGAAATGATCCACAGAGGAACTGTTCAACTTCTGAAGGTCCTGTTCCACGTGTCACAGATCTTATAGGTAAAGTAATTCCCACACACATTAGTCCTAAACCGTTTCAAATCCAACTTCCAACCATTGTTACGAGTTGGGTTATCATTTAAACTAAACATGCTCTAAAATCGACATCTTTGAACCCGCGTCACGTAAGTGTCGATTGTAGCCCATATGCCTAACGGAAGGGATTAACTTTGTGGCATTCTTCAGCCGGTTTTCAATCCACCTACCTACTTCCCCACAATACCCAGCGCGCGCACTTTGGCCATTAGCCGGCAGTGAGGTACCTTATCAAAGGCTTTCTCATCAATTGCCCTACTCTTATCATACTCACTCAACATGACGTGGAAAAACTCAAGCAAGTTGGTGAGACATGACCTATGCCGTCTAAACCCATGTTGGAGTCCCCAAGTAGCTTGTAGGAATCAAATGGTCAACAATCCTACCCGCTATTATCCCCTCTAATTATTTACCTACAACTGAAGTGAAATGGTGTTATTTATAGAGGTTCCAAAGCCTCTCTTCCCACGCATGAGGTAGCAGTAGGGTCCTAATAGAGAAAAAGACTTAATAATAAAGTTTTTTTTTTGCAGTCAGAGGAGAACATCCTTAACCTAAGCTAAAAGGACAGAGTAGGGATGGGAAGGGGTCCTAGTAACCCACGGGACAGGTGTACAACAGACTTCACCCGCCCTCCCGAAAGAGAGAGAACCTAAAGGAATTGGCAGCCAATTTCTCTAGAATCCCACGACTCGGGACCGGAGGGCTGTCACACCCCAAGTATAAAGTTTACAACACCGTGCATACCTTTATACCCCTTGCGAGAGAGAGAGAGAGTTACAAGGAGTTACAAGGAAAAGAAGTACCTCAAAAGGCCTTGCGGCCCATACCGAGGAGGTACCAATGGCAACGGGTGCCAGGGAAAATTTTGTACACACTCAAATAGTGTGCAAGATTTGGTCTAACCTTTTCTTGAACTGATCCACAGAGGAACTGTTCACAACTTCCGAAGGTAACCTGTTCCATGTGTCACAGATCTTATACGTAAAGTAATTCCCACACACACTAGTCCTAAACCGTTTCAAATCCAACTTCCAACCATTGTTGCGAGTTGGGTTATCATTTAAACTAAACATACTTCTAAAATCGACATCGTTGAACCCGCGTAAGAGCTTGAAAACCTCGATCAGTTGACCGCGCAGCCTCCGAGTTTCAAGCGAAAACAAGTTCAGGGCGCGTAACCGTCGATTGTAGCCCATATGCCTAACGGAAGGGATTAACTTTGTGGCCCTCGCCTGCACTCGCTCCAGCCTCTCAATATCTTTCCTGAGGGTGGGCGACCAGAACTGCACAGCATACTCCAGGTGCGGCCGAACAAGGGAATTGTACAGTGAGAGCACAATCTCCTTGTTCCGAAACTGAAATTGCCTCCTGATATAACCCAATAGTTTCTGGGCTTTCTTTTCCACCTCTACACACTGTTTCGTAAACTTAAGGTCGCTGCTAATTAGCACACCCAAGTCCTTTTCTAAATCAGTCACCTCGATATTACTACCCAACATCGAGTAGTCCGACTTGGGATTGGCGTAGCCAATGTGCATCACTTTGCATTTACCCAAGTTAAACGGCATTTGCCATTTTTCGGACCACTCTCCTATCCTACCTAGGTCCGCACGCAGTTCCTCGATCGCTTCGGGCGTCCCAACATTGGCCCCAAGCTTGGTGTCATCAGCGAATTTGGCGATCCGACTGACGATGCCACCGTCGATATCATTTATGTAAATGATAAACAACAGTGGCCCCAAAACGGAACCCTGAGGAACCCCACTAGTGACCGAGGCCCAACCCGAACTAGCCCCTTTAATTACCACCCTCTGCCGCCTATTCCTCAGCCAGTTTTCAATCCACCTACCTATTTCCCCACCGATACCCAGCGCGCGCACTTTCGCCATTAGCCGGCGGTGAGGTACCTTATCAAAGGCTTTCTGAAAGTCGAGATAAAGTATATCAATCGCCCTACTCTTATCGTACTCACTCAACATGACGTGGAAAAACTCGAGCAAGTTGGTGAGACACGACCTATGCCGTCTAAACCCATGTTGGGAGTCCCCAAGCAGCTTGTAGGAATCCAAATGGTCAACGATCCTATCAGCTATTATCCCTTCTAATAATTTACCTACAACTGAAGTGAGACTAATGGGACGATAGTTCCCTGGACTTTCGTGATCCCCTTTCTTAAAGATAGGGGTCACGTTGGCTTCCCTCCAGTCACCAGGCACCTGGCCCATCTCCAACGATTTGTTGAAGACTGTAGCCAGGTGGGGAGCCACCTGGTCGCGCACTTCTCGCAACACTCTGGGGAGAAACTGGTCTGGCCCAGGAGCCTTAAACGCGCTCAGTTTGTCTATTCTATCGGCAACGACTGTCGCGGTACATCTAACACTATCCAGGCCAGCACCTTCGTGCCTCACGCCTGGCTCGGGGATGACGCGGGTATCCTCCCTGGTGAACACTCCCGCAAAGTACTCATTAAGCACATTAGCGATGTCCGCGTCGGAGGTCCGCAGAACGCCGCTTCCGTCCTTTAACGGACCTATCATGCTTCTAATGGGCTTTCTACTATTAACATAACTGAAGAATTCCTTAGGGTTCCCCTTGCAGAGGCTTGCCACCCGTAGTTCTTCGTTACGTTTCGCTAGCCTAACCTTCGCCTTCACTTCCCTACACAGGCGGACATACGCTTCAGTGTTCTCGTGGGAACGATTGGCCTTCGCCCTCCTATACGCTACTTTCCTATTTCGGATAGCCGAAGCGATGTCACGATTGAACCACTTAGGCTGCGTTGAAGCAGGGGTGACCGGTTTTGAGGGTATGGCAGCAGACTGCAGCACCATAAACTCGTCCCGGAATGCACTCCACACTCCCTCAACATCGCCGCCAACCTCTAACCCCATCTCTCCTACGCTATCCCTGAGGCTAACAAAGTTCGCCCGCCGGAGATCGAGCTTACTGCCTCTCGAGTTACTACGCTTCACCCGAGGGACGCACACACGGAACCTAATAAGACCGTGATCACTCCCGCCCAATGATTCGTCAACGGTGAGGCCAGTGACGAGGTTGTCTTCGGTCGTGAATACTAAGTCTAGAACGCTTTCGCCTCGTGTAGGCTCGTTGACCCACTGAGTGAGGAAGTTCTCATCAGCAAAGTCAACTAGCCTCCTCCCTTCAGCATCGGCAGTCCTGTTTTCCCACTTTATGCCGCGACAGTTGAAGTCTCCTAAAACTACACACACCCTATCCCTAGCAGGCTACTGAGTTCGGTGTACAGGGCTGTATCCTCCTCGAGGAGGAGATGCGGAGGTCTGTACACCAAGATTAACCTATAGTTCGTCCCTCCCACGTTCAGATCGACGCCAAGCAGCTCCCGTTCCGACCGGAACTGGCAGTCAACCGGACTCAACGTGTCTCTGACGTATATTAGTACCCCACCCCCCTCCCCACGGGTGCGGTCTTTGCGAAACATTCTATACCCGGGAATTTCGAACTCCCCAACGTAGTCCCTACGATCAGTATGAATCCAGGACTCGGTGATAGCAACGATATCCTGGTATTCTGATGCTAAGAGCGCCCGTAGCTCGCCAAACTTGTTCCTGATCGACCTAGCATTAAAAAGCATTGCACGGAGGGAGCCTCCCCTATTCTGACCGCCCCCTAGCACGACCCGTTTCCCGAACAGCCAGGGCTGTCGGGAGTTGAAGAGCCCCTCACTAACAAGGGGACAATCTCCGCAGGAGCCTGAGCCCCTCCAACGTGGAAGGAGAGTCACTACCTGCTGTTGGAGGGGGACTAACTACTGGGGGAGGGGGACTACTGCTGAGGGGGACTACTGGGGAGGGGACTACCTGCTGGGAGGGGACTACCTGTTGGAGGGGGACTACTGCTGGGGGAGGGGGACTAACTGCTGGGGAGGGGACTAACTGCTGGGGGAGGGGGACTAACTGCTGGGGGAGGGGGACTAACTGCTGGGGGAGGGGGACTAACTGCTGGGGGGGGACTAACTGCTGGGGGAGTAGGTTTAACTGTTTGGGGAGCAGGATCAATTGCTGGTTTGGGGGGTCCTAGTTTAAAAAGATTATACAAATTAATGTTCAGCAAATCACCATACTTTTTTCCCCTTCTGGTTAAAATGTATCCCGTCCGAACCAAAGTATTCCCCATTTCCGTAGAATGTAGGCCAAAAATCAACAAACTTTAGGCCTTTTCATCACACATGCGTTTAACTCTTTTATTTATGCTAATGGCTTTACTTAGAGTATAGTCACTAGCACGCATTCGAGGGAGAATTCCTACGACCATACCCATGTCTGTCCTATCCCTAACCTTGTCAGTTAGGTTCTTAAATTCTTTTATAATGGGCTCTGTCTGCCCTCCTGTCCCTCCCAGAAAAACGTCATTGCCACCAACATGGACAATGATAGGGCAACTCTTATTCTTGATATTAATTTTGCCTAATTCCCTATTAATTATCTGGCTTGTGGCACCCGGAAAACATCGGAGCTTTCTCTTGGTCGCCCGTCTTGCTCCGAAAAAGTCCCCTTGATTCCTTACCATAGAATCCCCAATTAAAAAGGATTCATCCTCCTCATCAGCAAGTAAGTGAAACTTATTTTTGATGGTAATGGGTTCCAAATCCTTATGTTTTGGTTTTGGTTTGGAGGGTCTTTTATTTTTTTACCAATTTGAATTCTTGTTCCTCCGTTCTATTTTCCGGAATAGTCACCGTGTTTTCCAAGCGTGCCACGCTTTGTTCTAGATGCTTAATCTTACAGTTTAAATCTGCTGGTGTGTTTTTAGTTTGATCTTGTCCACTGGGTTGGATTTCCAGTGCGACGACCCTAGCTTCAAGCTTTTTTACTAATTCCTTTAGCTCTTTAACTTCCTTTTCGTGGTTGTCTCTAAGTTTACAAAACAAACATACACTAAGGGATGTGATATCGCTGATACTACCTTCAGGGAAGTCAACGCACCAATGATTAACTTTACATTTAAAGCATTCTGCTTTCAATTTAGTTGGCCCTGCCATATTTTCTCTCTTTTTTTTCTGAATACTCTGAATAAGATAAAGCGTTCTAGCAATGAAAACTATCAAAAACGTTCTGACCAGTATATAAAAAGGGGGGGGGGGTGAATTCATCCCGCGCGTAGACGCATCCACCTACTTGCAATGACGTTCATCCCTTCCAGAAGACTACACCTCTGGCTGCTGCCGCACCGACCAAAGGTCTCCCCAGGGCCGGAATCCCAAACGTGTCGCAGCTACCAACTGACAAACACTCGCGACGCAGGCATCACGGATTTTCCGCCAGGAGCGACAGCGAGATGCAGCCCCTTACTAAGTCTTACTAGTCACTCACAAGCGGCCAGACTCTTAGAATCCAGTGTTCAAGGGATATCCCACCAGACCCAGAGTCTACGCCCGAGACTTTACGCTGGCCTGGCAGCCAGCTGGGCAGTAAAGCTCTCTCACCTCAGAGCAGTACAGCCAAGCACCATCAATTGGTCACCAAAGAACGGTCGCAGGGGGCTGGTCAGGCCATTACGCGTTAGGAATGGGCTTAACGGGGCACTAGCCACACTCCATTCATCGCGCCCCTACGCCTGGGACCCCTCCATCCCAGTCTCTCACAACCTACGAGCGTTAAATGGTGTTATTTATAGAGGTTCCAAAGCCTCTCTTCCCACGCATGAGGTAGCAGTAGGGTCCTAATAGTAAAAGAAGAGAAAAATACTTTATACTAAAAGAAAAGTTTTTTTTTTTTTTTTCAGTCAGAGGAGAACATCCTTAATGTAAGCTAAAAGGACAGAGTAGGGATGGGATGGGGTCCTAGTAACCCACGGGACAGGATTGTACAACATACTTTACCCGCCCTCCGAAGAGAGAGAGAACCTAAAGGAACTGGCAGCCAATTTCTCTAGAATCCCACGACTCGGGACCGGAGGGCTGTCACACCCCAAGTATAAAGTTTACAACATCCAGAAGAAATGTCATAACCTTTATACCCCTGCGGAGAAGAGAGAGAGAGAGAGAGAGAAAGGAGAGAGAGAGAGAGAAAGGAGAGAGAGAGAGAAGAAAGGAGAGAAAGGAGAAAAGGAGAGAGAGAGAGAGAGAAAGGAGAGAGAGAGAGAGAAAGAGAGAGAGAGAGAGAGAAAGGAGAAGAGAGAGAGAGAGAAGAGAGAGAAGAGAGAGAGAGAAAAGGAGAGAGAGAGAGAGAAAGGAGAGAGAGAGAGAGAAAGGAGAGAGAGAGAGAGAAAGGAGAGAGAGAGAGAGAAAGGAGAGAGAGAGAGAGAAAGGAGAGAGAGAGAGAGAAAGGAGAGAGAGAGAGAGAAAGGAGAGAGAGAGAGAGAAGAAGAGAGAGAGAGAGAGAAAGGAAGAGAGAGAGAAAGGAGAGAGAGAGAAAGGAGAGAGAGAGAAGGAGAGAGAGAGAGAGAGAGAGTTACAAGGAGTTACAAGGAAAAGAAGTACCTCAAAAGGCCTTGCGGCCCATACCGAGGAGGTACCAATGGCAACGGGTGCCGGAAAATTTTTACACACTCAAATAGTGTGCAAGATTTGGTCTAACCTTTTCTTGAACTGATCCACAGAGGAACTGTTCACAACTTCCGAAGGTAACCTGTTCCATGTGTCACAGATCTTATACGTAAAGTAATTCCCACACACACTAGTCCTAAACCGTTTCAAATCCAACTTCCAACCATTGTTGCGAGTTGGGTTATCATTTAAACTAAACATACTTCTAAAATCGACATCGTTGAACCCGCGTAAGAGCTTGAAAACCTCGATCAGTTGACCGCGCAGCCTCCGAGTTTCAAGCGAAAACAAGTTCAGGGCGCGTAACCGTCGATTGTAGCCCATATGCCTAACGGAAGGGATTAACTTTGTGGCCCTCGCCTGCACTCGCTCCAGCCTCTCAATATCTTTCCTGAGGGTGGGCGACCAGAACTGCACAGCATACTCCAGGTGCGGCCGAACAAGGGAATTGTACAGTGAGAGCACAATCTCCTTGTTCCGAAACTGAAATTGCCTCCTGATATAACCCAATAGTTTCTGGGCTTTCTTTTCCACCTCTACACACTGTTTCGTAAACTTAAGGTCGCTGCTAATTAGCACACCCAAGTCCTTTTCTAAATCAGTCACCTCGATATTACTACCCAACATCGAGTAGTCCGACTTGGGATTGGCGTAGCCAATGTGCATCACTTTGCATTTACCCAAGTTAAACGGCATTTGCCATTTTTCGGACCACTCTCCTATCCTACCTAGGTCCGCACGCAGTTCCTCGATCGCTTCGGGCGTCCCAACATTGGCCCCAAGCTTGGTGTCATCAGCGAATTTGGCGATCCGACTGACGATGCCACCGTCGATATCATTTATGTAAATGATAAACAACAGTGGCCCCAAAACGGAACCCTGAGGAACCCCACTAGTGACCGAGGCCCAACCCGAACTAGCCCCTTTAATTACCACCCTCTGCCGCCTATTCCTCAGCCAGTTTTCAATCCACCTACCTATTTCCCCACCGATACCCAGCGCGCGCACTTTCGCCATTAGCCGGCGGTGAGGTACCTTATCAAAGGCTTTCTGAAAGTCGAGATAAAGTATATCAATCGCCCTACTCTTATCGTACTCACTCAACATGACGTGGAAAAACTCGAGCAAGTTGGTGAGACACGACCTATGCCGTCTAAACCCATGTTGGGAGTCCCCAAGCAGCTTGTAGGAATCCAAATGGTCAACGATCCTATCAGCTATTATCCCTTCTAATAATTTACCTACAACTGAAGTGAGACTAATGGGACGATAGTTCCCTGGACTTTCGTGATCCCCTTTCTTAAAGATAGGGGTCACGTTGGCTTCCCTCCAGTCACCAGGCACCTGGCCCATCTCCAACGATTTGTTGAAGACTGTAGCCAGGTGGGGAGCCACCTGGTCGCGCACTTCTCGCAACACTCTGGGGAGAAACTGGTCTGGCCCAGGAGCCTTAAACGCGCTCAGTTTGTCTATTCTATCGGCAACGACTGTCGCGGTACATCTAACACTATCCAGGCCAGCACCTTCGTGCCTCACGCCTGGCTCGGGGATGACGCGGGTATCCTCCCTGGTGAACACTCCCGCAAAGTACTCATTAAGCACATTAGCGATGTCCGCGTCGGAGGTCCGCAGAACGCCGCTTCCGTCCTTTAACGGACCTATCATGCTTCTAATGGGCTTTCTACTATTAACATAACTGAAGAACTCCTTAGGGTTCCCCTTGCAGAGGCTTGCCACCCGTAGTTCTTCGTTACGTTTCGCTAGCCTAACCTTCGCCTTCACTTCCCTACACAGGCGGACATACGCTTCAGTGTTCTCGTGGGAACGATTGGCCTTCGCCCTCCTATACGCTACTTTCCTATTTCGGATAGCCGAAGCGATGTCACGATTGAACCACTTAGGCTGCGTTGAAGCAGGGGTGACCGGTTTTGAGGGTATGGCAGCAGACTGCAGCACCATAAACTCGTCCCGGAATGCACTCCACACTCCCTCAACATCGCCGCCAACCTCTAACCCCATCTCTCCTACGCTATCCCTGAGGCTAACAAAGTTCGCCCGCCGGAGATCGAGCTTACTGCCTCTCGAGTTACTACGCTTCACCCGAGGGACGCACACACGGAACCTAATAAGACCGTGATCACTCCCGCCCAATGATTCGTCAACGGTGAGGCCAGTGACGAGGTTGTCTTCGGTCGTGAATACTAAGTCTAGAACGCTTTCGCCTCGTGTAGGCTCGTTGACCCACTGAGTGAGGAAGTTCTCATCAGCAAAGTCAACTAGCCTCCTCCCTTCAGCATCGGCAGTCCTGTTTTCCCACTTTATGCCGCGACAGTTGAAGTCTCCTAAAACTACACACACCCTATCCCCTAGCAGGCTACTGAGTTCGGTGTACAGGGCTGTATCCTCCTCGAGGAGGAGATGCGGAGGTCTGTACACCAAGATTAACCTATAGTTCGTCCCTCCCACGTTCAGATCGACGCCAAGCAGCTCCCGTTCCGACCGGAACTGGCAGTCAACCGGACTCAACGTGTCTCTGACGTATATTAGTACCCCACCCCCTCCCCACGGGTGCGGTCTTTGCGAAACATTCTATACCCGGGAATTTCGAACTCCCCAACGTAGTCCCTACGATCAGTATGAATCCAGGACTCGGTGATAGCAACGATATCCTGGTATTCTGATGCTAAGAGCGCCCGTAGCTCGCCAAACTTGTTCCTGATCGACCTAGCATTAAAAAGCATTGCACGGAGGGAGCCTCCCCTATTCTGACCGCCCCCTAGCACGACCCGTTTCCCGAACAGCCAGGGCTGTCGGGAGTTGAAGAGCCCCTCACTAACAAGGGGACAATCTCCGCAGGAGCCTGAGCCCCTCCAACGTGAAGGAGAGTCACTACCTGCTGTTGGAGGGGGACTAACTACTGGGGGAGGGGGACTACTGCTGGGAGGGGGACTACTGCTGTTGGAGGGGGACCTGCTGGGAGGGGACTACTGCTGGGGAGGGGGACTACTGCTGGGGGAGGGGGACTAACTGCTGGGGAGGGGACTAACTGCTGGGGGAGGGGGACTAACTGCTGGGGGAGGGGACTAACTGTTGGGGAGGAGGACTAACTGGGGGAGGGGAGGACTGCTGGGGGAGTAGGTTTAACTGTTTGGGGAGCAGGATCAATTGCTGTTTGGGGGGGTCCTTGTTGAAAAAGATTATCCAAAATTAATGTTCAGCAAATCACCATAGTTCTTTTTCCCCTTCTGGTTAAAATGTAATCCCGTCCGAACCAAAGTATTCCCCATTTCCGTAGAATGTAGGCCAAATCAACAAACTTTAGGCCTTTATCATCACACATGCGTTTAACTCTTTATTTATGATAATGGCTTTACTTAGAGTATAGTCACTAGCACGCATTCGAGGGAGAATTCCTACGACTATACCCATGTCTGTCCTATCCCTAACCTTGTCAGTTAGGTTCTTAAATTCTTTTATAATGGGCTCTGTCTGCCCTCCTGTCCCTCCCAGAAAATGTCATTGCCACCAACATGGACAATGATAGGGCAACTCTTATTCTTGATATTTAGTTTGCCTAATTCCCTATTAATTATCTGGCTGTTGGCACCCGGAAAACATCGGAGCTTTCTCTTGGTCGCCCGTCTTGCTCCGAAAAGTCCCCTTGATTCCTTACCATAGAATCCCCAATTAAAAAGGATTCATCCTCCCTCAATAGCAAGTAAGTGAAACTTATTTTGATGGTAATGGGTTCCAAATCCTTATTTTGTGTTTGGTTTGGAGGGTCTTTTATTTTTACCAAATTTGAATTCTTGTCCTCCATTCTATTTTCCGGAATAGTCACCGTGTTTTCCAAGCGTGCCACGCTTTGTTCTAGATGCTTAATCTTACAGTTTAAATCTCGCTGGTGTTGTTTTTAGTTTGATCTTGTCCACTGGGTTGGATTCCAGTGCGACGACCTAGCTTCAAGCTTTTTTACTAATTCCTTTAGCTCTTAACTTCCTTTTCGTGGGTGTCTCTAAGTTACAAAACAAACATACACTAACGGATGTGATATCGCTGATACTACTCTCAGGAAAGTCAAAGCACCAATGATTAACTTTACATTTAAAGCATTCTGCTTTCAATGTAGTTGGCCCTGCCATATTTTCTCTCTTTTTTTCTGAATACTCTGAATAAGATTAAGCGTTCTCGCAATGAAAACTATCAAAAACTTCTGATCAGTATATGAAAAGGGGGGCGGGTGAATTCATCCCGCGCGTAGACGCATCCACCTACTTCCAAATGACGTTCATCCCTTCCAGAAGACTACACCTCTGGCTGCTGCCGCCACCGACCAAAGGTCTCCCCAGGGCCGGAGAATCCAAACGTGTCGCAGCTACCAACTGAAAACACTCGCGACGCAGGCATCACGGATTTTCCGCCAGGAGCGACAGCGAGATGCAGCCCCTACTAAGTCATACTAGTCACTCACAAGCGGCCAGACTTAGAATCCAGTTTCAAGGGATATCCCACCAGACCCAGAGTCTACGCCCGAGACTTTACGCTGGCCTGGCAGCCAGCTGGGCAGTAAAGCTCTCTCACCTCAGAGCAGTACAGCCAAGCACCATCAATTGGTCACCAAAGAACGGTCGCAGGGGGCTGGTCAGGCCATACGCGTTAGGAATGGGCTTAACGGGGCACTATTCACACTCCATTCATCGCGCCCCTACGCCTGGGACCCCTCCATCCCAGTCTCTCACAACCTACGAGCGTTAAATGGTGTTATTTATAGAGGTTCCAAAGCCTCTCTTCCCACGCATGAGGTAGCAGTAGGGTCCTAATAGTAAAAGAAGAGAATACTTTATACTAAAAGAAAAGTTTTTTTTTTTTTTTTCAGTCAAAGGAGAACATCCTTAATGTAAGCTAAAAGGACAGAGTAGGGATGGGATGGGGTCCTAGTAACCCACGGGACAGGATTGTACAACATATTTACCCGCCTCCAGATAGAGAGAGAGAACCTAAAGGAACTGGTAGCCAATTTCTCTAGAATCCCATGACTCGGGACCGGAGGGCTGTCACACCCCAAGTATAAAGTTTACAACATCCAGAAGAAATGTCATAACCTTTATACTCCCTGCGGAGAAAGAGAGAGAGAGAGAGAGAGAGAAAGGAGAGAGAGAGAGAGAAAGGAGAGAAAGGAGAGAGAGAGAGAGAAAGGAGAGAGAGAGAGAGAAAGGAGAGAGAGAGAGAGAGAAAGGAGAGAGAGAGAGAAAGGAGAGAGAGAGAGAAAGGAGAGAGAGAGAGAGAAAGGAGAGAGAGAGAGAAAGGAGAGAGAGAGAGAGAAAGGAGAGAGAGAGAGAGAAAGGAGAGAGAGAGAGAGAAAGGAGAGAGAGAGAGAAAGGAGAGAGAGAGAAAGGAGAGAGAGAGAAAGGAGAGAGAGAGAAAGGAGAGAGAGAGAGAGAGAGAGTTACAAGGAGTTACAAGGAAAAGAAGTACCTCAAAAGGCCTTGCGGCCCATACCGAGGAGGTACCAATGGCAACGGGTGCCTGGGAAAATTTTCTACACACTCAAATAGTGTGCAAGATTTGGTCTAACCTTTTCTTGAACTGATCCACAGAGGAACTGTTCACAACTTCCGAAGGTAACCTATTTCATGTGTCACAGATCTTATACGTAAAGTAATTCCCACACACACTAGTCCTAAACCGTTTCAAATCCAACTTCCAACCATTGTTGCGAGTTGGGTTATCATTTAAACTAAACATACTTCGAAAATTGACATCGTTGAACCCGCGTAAGAGCTTGAAAACCTCGATCAGTTGACCGCGCAACCTCCGAGTTTCAAGCGAAAACAAGTTCAGGGCGCGTAACCGTCGATTGTAACCCATATGCCTAACGGAAGGGATTAACTTTGTGGCCCTCGCCTGCACTCGCTCCAGCCTCTCAATATCTTTCCTGAGGGTGGGCGACCAGAAATGCACAGCATACTCCAGGTGCGGCCGAACAAGGGAATTGTACAGTGAGAGCACAATCTCCTTGTTCCGAAACTGAAATTGCCTCCTGATATAACCCAATAGTTTCTGGGCTTTCTTTTCCACCTCTACACACTGTTTCGTAAACTTAAGGTCGCTGCTAATTAGCACACCCAAGTCTTTTTCTAAATCAGTCACCTCGATATTACTACCCAACATCGAGTAGTCCGACTTGGGATTGGCGTAGCCAATGTGCATCACTTTGCATTTACCCAAGTTAAACGGCATTTGCCATTTTTCGGACCACTCTCCTATCCTACCTAGGTCCGCACGCAGTTCCTCGATCGCTTCGGGCGTCCCAACACTGGCCCCAAGCTTGGTGTCATCAGCGAATTTGGCGATCCGACTGACGATGCCACCGTCGATATCATTTATGTAAATGGTAAACAACAGTGGCCCCAAAACGGAACCCTGAGGAACCCCACTAGTGACCGAGGACCAACCCGAACTAGCCCCTTTAATTACCACCCTCTGCCGCCTATTCCTCAGCCAGTTTTCAATCGACCTACCTATTTCCCCACCGATACCCAGCGCGCGCACTTTCGCCATTAGCCGGCGGTGAAAGGAGAGAGAGAGAGAGAGAGAGAGAGAGAGAGAGAGAGAGAGAGAGAGAAAGGAGAGTTACAAGGAGTTACAAGGAAAAGAAGTACCTCAAAAGGCCTTGCGGCCCATACCGAGGAGGTACCAATGGCAACGGGTGCCAGGGAAAATTTTGTACAAACTCAAATAGTGTGCAAGATTTGCTCTAACCTTTTCTTGAACTGATCCACAGAGGAACTGTTCAAAACTTCCGAAGGTAACCTGTTCCATGTGTCACAGATCTTATACGTAAAGTAATTCCCACACACACTAGTCCTAAACCGTTTCAAATTAAACTTCCAACCATTGTTGCGAGTTTGGTTATCATTTAAACTAAACATACTTCTAAAATCGACATCGTTCAACCAGCGTAAGAGCTTGAAAACCTCGATCAGTTGACCGTGCAGCCTCCGAGTTTCAAGCGAAAACAAGTTCAGGGCGCGTAACCGTCGATTGTAGCCCATATGCCTAACGGAAGGGATTAACTTTGTGGCCCTCGCCTGCACTCGCTCCAGCCTCTCAATATCTTTCCTGAGGGCGGGCGACCAGAACTGCACAGCATACTCCAGGTGCGGCCGAACAAGGGAATTGTACAGTGAGAGCACTATCTCCTTGTTCCGAAAATGAAATTGCCTCCTGATATAACCCAATAGTTTCTGGGCTTTCTTTTCCACCTCTACACACTGTTTCGTAAACTTAAGGTCGCTGCTAATTAGCACACTCAAGTCCTTTCTTAAATCCGTCACCTCGATATTACTACCCAACATCGAGTAGTCCGACTTGGGATTGGCGTAGCCAATGTGCATCACTTTGCATTTACCCAAGTTAAACGGCATTTGCCATTTTTCGGACCACTCTCCTATCCTATCTAGCTCCGCGCGCAGTTCCTCGATCGCTTCGGGCGTCCCAACATTGGCCCCAAGCTTGGTGTCATCAGCGAATTTGGCGATCCGACTGACGATGCCACCGTCGATATCATTTATGTAAATGATAAACAACAGTGGCCCCAAAACGGAACCCTGAGGAACCACACTAGTGACCGAGGCCCAACCCGAACTAGCCCCTTTAATTACCACCCTCTGCCGCCTATTCCTCAGCCAGTTTTCAATCCACCTTCCTATTTCCCCACCGATACCCAGCGCGCGCACTTTCGCCATTAGCCGGCGGTGAGGTACCTTATCAAAGGCTTTCTGAAAGTCGAGATAAAGTATATCAATCGCCCTACTCTTATCGTACTCACTCAACATGACGTGGAAAAACTCGAGCAAGTTGGTGAGACACGACCTATGCCGTCTAAACCCATGTTGTGAGTCCCCACGCAGCTTGTAGGAATCCAAATGGTCAACGATCCTATCAGCTATTATCCCTTCTAATAATTTACCTACAACTGAAGTGAGACTAATGGGACGATAGTTCCCTGGACTTTCGTGATCCCTTTTCTTAAAGATAGGGGTCACGTTGGCTTCCCTCCAGTCACCAGGCACCTGGCCCATCTCCAACGATTTGTTGAAGACTGTAGCCAGGTGGGGAGCCACCTGGTCGCGCACTTCTCGCAACACTCTGGGGAGAAACTGGTCTGGCCCAGGAGCCTTAAACGCGCTCAGTTTGTCTATTCTTTCGGCAACGACTGTCGCGGTACATCTAACACTATCCAGGCCAGCACCTTCGTGCCTCACGCCTGGCTCGGGGATGACGCGGGTATCCTCCCTGGTGAACACTCCCGCAAAGTACTCATTAAGCATATTAGCGATGTCCGCGTCGGAGGTCCGCAGAACGCCGCTTCCGTCCTTTAACGGACCTATCATGCTTCTAATGGGCTTTCTACTATTAACATAACTGTAGAACTCCTTAAGGTTCCCCTTGCAGAGGCTTGCCACCCGTAGTTCTTCGTTACGTTTAGCTAGCCTAACCTTCGCCTTCACTTCCCTACACAGGCGGACATACGCTTCAGTGTTCTCGTGGGAACGATTGGCCTTGGCCCTCCTATACGCTACTTTCCTATTTCGGATAGCCGAAGCGATGTCACGATTGAACCACTTAGGCTGCGTTGAAGCAGGGGTGACCGGTTTTGAGGGTATGGCAGCAGACTGCAGCACCATAAACTCATCCCGGAATGCACTCCACACTCCCTCAACATCGCCGCCAACCTCTAACCCCATCTCTCCTACGCTATCCCTGAGGCTAACAAAGTTCGCCCGCCGGAGATCGAGCTTACTGCCTCTCGAGTTACTACGCTTCACCCGAGGGACGCACACACGGAACCTAATAAGACCGTGATCACTCCCGCCCAATGATTCGTCAACAGTGAGGCCAGTGACGAGGTTGTCTTCGGTCGCGAATACTACGTCTAGAACGCTTTCGCATCGTGTAGGCTCGTTGACCCACTGAGTGAGGAAGTTCTCATCAGCAAAGTCAACTAGCCTCCTCCCTTCAGCATCGGCAGTCCTGTTTTCCCACTTAATGCCGCGACAGTTGAAGTCTCCTAAAACTACACACACCCTATCCCCTAGCAGGCTACTGAGTTCGGTGTACAGGGCTGTATCCTCCTCGAGGAGGAGATGCGGAGGTCTGTACACCAAGATTAGCCTATAGTTCGTCCCTCCCACGTTCAGATCGACGCCAAGCAGCTCCCGTTCCGACCGGAACTGGCAGTCAACCGGACTCAACGTGTCTCTGACGTAAATTAGTACCCCACCCCCCTCCCACGGGTGCGGTCTTTGCGAAACATTCTATACCCGGTAATTTCGAACGCTGTCTTCTCCTCACCACCTAGGATACGGTCGAACTTCTCATCTCTAAGAAGCTCGCGGATCTGTGGACCAACAAATACACCCTCCTTGATTTTTGCTTCACTGAGCTTTGGGAATTTACCACCGAGGTACTTAAAAGCTGCCCCCGTTTTATCCATAGCCTTAACAAAATTTTTCATGACGCCCAGTTTGATGTGTAAGGGTGGTAACAAAATCTTGCTCGATTCTACAAGTGGAGGATACTAAACATTTTTTGTTCCAGGTTCCAATGAGTGTCGGAGTGGCCAATCCTTCTTGATATAATGAGAAGTCCTATCCCGACTATCCCATTCACACAGAAAACAGCAATACTTAGTTTAGCCCGGCTGCAGTCCAAGCATGATAGCAACAACTTTCAAGTCACCACAAACCTGCCACTGATGTTTGTCACAGTTTTTGCAGTTCAAAAGTTGCTTCATGTTGTCATGTTTCCTTCATGTGGACTGCATGACCAAGTGGAATTGATGGCAATACGTTGCCAACATGCAACAAAACAGCTTTTAGACTCAACTTCGATGAATCAATGAACAGTCTCCACTCATCAGAATTGTGAATAATGTTGAGAGCTGCCATCAGACCATTGATGTCGTTGCAAGCTACAAGGTCACCTTCTATGATGAAGAATGGGACAAAATCTTTTTGACGGTCACGAAACTTACACTAACATTTTCAGCGAGGAGATTCCACTGCTGCAATCTGGAGCCCAACAGCTCTGCCTTACTCTTTGGCAGTTCTAAATATCTGATAAGGTCGTTTAATTCATTGTGAGTTATCATGTGCGGTTTAGAAGATGTCAAGTTATAAACAAATTCCGAGTCTTGTGAAGTTGAAGGCTCACAAGTTCCGCATGTTCCTTCATTCTCCTCGTCCTTTCACTCCAGGGAGAATGAGTGTGGGGGCTCAGGAATAGGGCGGATCGAAAATGAGGTTTTTAAACATTTTTTCGAAATTCAAATATGGCTAGTGCGGAAAATATGGGTGCTATAGATAATGACTGTAAATAAATATTAGTCCTGCGAAATTATATCTTCAGGTGCCACAAAGCCGTCGAAAAAAGTGAAATATAATGATTTTTATATTCTGCATTAGTACAATAACTGAAACTTACTTGTTATTATTATATATTAAGTGTTCCAATTACCAAAATAGTTACTGAATTACGCAGCTCTTAGTTTATTTAGATCAATGTTCTTTTGATTAATGATCTAAATAATCCAGAACTCACCACGAGGAGGTGGCTGCGTGTCGAGCTCCACCCATGCCCTCCCAACCACCCATCCTTGCGCATGTTTTTTTCTATTAACGTTTTATTTAAACTTTATATTCAGCTTTACTTTCGAATGATGGCATTTTTTTACGTGACTGAAGTGTTGATCTTATGAAGCCATCTCGCGCGTTCAATCCAAATACTTTTGATGATGCTTCAGTCACTAATTTTACCATTCTTTCTACTACTTGTGTATGACAAGGGAATTTCTCGAATGGAGGGGTACTCTTGTTTTCTATGAATTCTTCAATCTCATTTTCTGTCAGGTGTCTTGTCACAGGTGGTTCAGTGACAATGCATTTTTGCCAATTAATTAAATCAGTATAATCAGTAGCTTCAAATTGAATAACAGGTAGTACTGTGAAACGCCTCACAACTTTTTCCGTTTGTTTGCCTTGCTTTCTTTATTCGCCTCCACGCTAATTCTCTTATGGCGCTGCGGTCATCATGAATCATTGATGCTAGAATATTTTCTGGATTTGCAAAAAATGCATTTCTTTGTATGACAGGGTTTACAATATCCTTTACTTCGTCATTCAGTGTTCTTGTTAGTTCAATAGTTTTGAAAACATGTTTTGAGCCATTGACAAAAGACGTACTTTGCTTAATAGAAAACCACATTGGGATGTAGACCTTCATTATAAAAGAAGCAATGTTCATGAGGTTCTCAGATGGACTTACAGTTGAAACGTATAGACGAAGCAAACGATTTGCTGTAGTCAGCCATCGTGAATGTGCCATTTTGCCTGGACTACGATGAGCAAGATCTGGAGAGCAATATCCCTTTGTTATGGCCTGATGAATATCAATTAGATATTTTTGGTCGGTGCTAAGATCTTCACAGTCTACAGTTGGTTCCTCAGCATCAATCCTTTCAAACTCGACAATAGGAAGACTCTCACAGTTCTCTAATTCCCTGCCAATAGGACCGGTGAATCCGCGGGGCCAGATGTTTTTCCATCCAGCTTTGCAACTAAATGGCGTAATGGCAATTCATTGGCATGGAGCTGGCACACTAAATGTTGAACTGGCTTCTTCAGCTTCAATTCTATAAGCCTTATAACGCCTCCCTTTTCTCCAGTGTTGACTGCTGCCTCATCGCATCCAATGGCAACAAGGTTTTCCAGGTTCATGTCATTATTTCCAATATACTCAAACATTCCTTTACATATTTCTTCAGCTGATCCAGAATTCACAGAATAATGGCCCAAATAATCTGAACCAGGTTCTCTCACTAAAGTGATATGTTCTTCTGTTACCTTCTTCTGATATACTTTGGACTTTTTTTCTTTCTTGGAAGAGTGTAGAATCTTTTCGACCATCAAAATAGATTCCTCTGATTGGGACCTGATTTTGATCTTTCATAATTTCTGATCTCTTCTTTTGTCTTTCTCTTCTGATTTTACTCCTATCCACTACTTCAGATGTATTGTCAATAGAAACTTCTCCAATATCTTGCAATACTGCACTAACAATGAATGCTGCAGCTCGATCTGAAACTGCAGTCCTGTCACAAGCAGTAGCCACTGAAGGTAGATTTGTAGTTTTCCTTTTCTTGAATAATTGTTCTTCAGGTTGTTCGAGCTTTCTCTTCGAGCTAACTGGCTCTGGAAATGTATCGTCTCATATTTCGCCAGATTCACTTTCACCATTTGATGTCGATGATGATAATTCAACATTTGTATCCTGCAATTTCTCCTGTGAAGATTCTTTGGTGAGCCTCACCACAGCTTCTTTTTGCTTTCTTAGCAACGTAGATGCTTTTTTCTTTGAGAGTGTAATATCTACTCTATCAATAAACAGTTTTCTTTCACTCCTTTGATCTAAGAGGAACGTCACTTCTTCCTTCGGAACCGTTTTTTCTTTGGGACAAGAACATTGTGTTAGTACTTTGCACTTGCACGCTGCAATGTCAAAAAGTTTCGTGTGTGCTTCTTTTTTGAACATATCAATCTTTGCTTTGTAAGCTTCAGAATTTTTTCTGCTTTGGTATGGCTTCATAATGACACGATACTTTTCGTGGTAGCTTCTGAACATTGTTTCAATTCGCCTGTCTGACAGAATTGGGACGGAAGCACTTTCCCAAATTGTTTTCAATTTATCAACAACTTGTTCTAATATTTGAGATATTGAAGGATCTTTATTAGTATTCTGTTTCAAATCGTTTCTTACAAACAAGTAATATTTAAAAACTCCTTCGTATGTAGGAAGATTCCTGTGCCACAAATCTTCCCCCATACCAAACATGGGGCACTCAGTTGAGGCCCTGGTTGATTTTGCACAAACTCGAGACATTTTGAAAGTATACAAATCTGAAAAGAAAGAGCTAATATTAATTATACGTTAATTTCAGTTAATAGTACATGGCAAACTTAGGGCAACACAATACAGAAATGCAAAATATATAAGAAATAAGTTTAGACTATCTGAGTAACGCCAACAACAGAACACCCACCTGCTACGAGAGCGACAGCTACACTGAACCGAGGTACTCACGTGACAGCTGAGTGAGCTGACTATAGAAAACTGTTTTTAGAGAATAGAAACTTTTTTTAAAGGTTGACTGAGCTATTTTTATACAAGTGTGAATAAATTCTTGTCTATTGTGCATCGTGGACTTTTCTGTAATTATTGGTTAAAATCTGCTTTTTTCAATTTTTTTCAATATTGAAGGTCATTGTGGCACCTGAAGATATTAATGTTATGATTTTAAATTTATACCAGCTTATTTCCTCACTACTCCACACATTTTCCACACTAGCCAATTTGAAAATTCGAAAAATGAGTTTTTCACTCCGCCCTACTCTGCGTATAGCAGAGGTTATATTCGGATATTGTAAAATCCACTTTTTCTTCTTGCAAATATCTTTCTTGACTGGAGGCACCATGCAGAAGTAACAATTGCTGACATGATCTGTTGGTTCCCTCCACACCATTGGCACTGCAAAAGGCATAGATTTACTTTTCCGATTCAACCACTGGCGAAGGTTTGTTGCACAAGTATTGCAGCATATGTGTGGGGCCCAGCTCTTGTCCTCATCTCCAATCTTACAGCCAAAATAAAGGTGATAGGCTTTCCTAATCACGGCGGTTATAGCACGTTTTTGTGATGCAAAAGTCAATTCTCCACAAACACAACAAAAGTTATCTACACTGTTCACGCAATTACGAGGCATCTTTGTTCAAATTAGGCTGAAAACAATTCAGTTTCAAAAGCAAACACTAAAAAGAGTTTGACAAGGGTGCACCGTATGACTTCCGCGAATGAACTGATGCTGTGGCGTAATATGTAGACGCCTGTGACACATCGACGCTTTGACTCTACTGCGCATGCACGTAGTTATATATTTTTTATTTTAATAAATTAATGTAATTACATTGCATTTTAATAATTTTAAATTAGGTAAGGTTAAGTTAGGTTAGTATTCCATTTATATTAATATCAAAAACATTATGGGAAGCAATATGTTAAAATGATCCAATCTATTTCTTAATAAATAATTTACAAATACATAATGTAATAGATAAATTTAAAATTACATTTTGTTGTATATACACGGTCTGTCAAAAAAACTAAGCCAAATTCAAACCTTTATTAAAACAAAACCATTTATCTAATTAAGTTGAATTTTTTACACAATAAAGTATAGGTAATCACCTATTATTCTTTAAATTTTTATGACGATATCTTCAGAATTGTTAATTTTATTAATAATTAACTAAAAAGTGAGATTCTCCTACTTAACATGAAAAAAATTTTTTTACGATATACTGTAGATAATTTTTAGTTTAATAAAATTAAAAGAACTGTTCAATATGATTCCCTTGCATTTCTATCACTTTTTTTAATCTTGGTCTGAATTCGTCTATTGCTCGATTTATTTGCTCTTGGGGGAGCTCTGCCCATTTTGCGATAATCAACTCACGCAAATGATTAACTTCCCTTATTCTGTTCCTATACACTCTCTCTGCCAAGATTTACCATATTCCGTAGTCTACAGGGTTTAGGTCAGGGCTGTTAGGTGGCCAATTATTCGGTTCCAAAATTCAGGCACATTCTTTTTCAAATATTCGATGGTTGTTTTGGCAATATGTGATGTTGCACCATCTTCTTGAAAAATAAAGTAACCTTGACTAGCCAAGTTTCTCATTTCTGGAAGCATTTTCTCAAGCAGGGTATGTGAATAATATTGAGCATTAATTTTCACTCCTGGCTCAATAAAAAATATTGAAGTTTTTCCCAACTTGGACACTCCAACAGAAACCATGAAGCTAGAAGAAAAGTGACTCCTTGTTGCGTACAGTCTTTCATCTTGGATTTCATTTTTCTTCACAACATCAGAATAAACCCGGTCATTCTGTGAGTTTCTTGGTGGCTCTACCGTAAAACGTTTTTTATCCGTAAAAAATGTCTTGGAAAGTTTATCTTCAGTTATTATACGTAAAATACGTTTGGATTTCTCACCTCTTTTCTGACAGTTTACTTCTGACAATCTTTGTCCATGCACTCTTTTAAATGGTTTAAATTGCAGATCATATTTAATAATCCTTCTTACGCTTGATTCTGATATTTCTAGTTCTTTTGATATGTGAGCAGGTGTCATGTGGCTACCAGGTCGATCCTCTTGACTAAGGATACGTTCCTCCACTTTCTGAATATTTTCATCTACACTAACTGATTTTGGTCGCCCACTACCAACCTTCCTTTCAATGCTTCCTGTTTCATCGATAGTTCTCAATAAGTAATCTAAACCTGATCTAGTCCATCCTTTATAATCGAATTCAGAAAGTAATTTCATTGCACTATAACCTTTTTCAACTCTATAATGCTTTATAATTATTTTATCTTCATGTGTGAATGGCATATTTAGAGGTATTCACGAAAATTTTAAATCTAAACAAATTCTGAAAAAGAAAAAAGAAGATATTACATAAGGAGAAAAACTGAAATTTTCGCAATCTGTAGAAATAACCGCATAACTCCTAAAATATTTAAAATAAAGTTATAAAATTATCAAAGATTATTTATGAGCCTTTTATTTATTTAGTGTAAAAAAATATTTGAAATCTCTATCAAATTGTGCATTTTATAGATATTTCAAATTGGCTTATTTTTTTTTGACAGACCCTGTATATGTATATATTTACATTAATTTATTAAAATAAAAAAAATATAACTACGCGCATGCGCAGTAGAGTCAATGCGTCGATGTGTCATTTTGGCTGTAGACCAGTGTTATTATAACGCATTGATTCAATCTATTGATCTGGAGAGTGAGGTTTACGAAGTGGGATTGTGTGAATTTCAACAGAATACCAAACTTTTAAGCATTGAGAAGAAGAAACACAGATTTTATTGTAATTAGAAAAAGAGAGATATATATATATATATATATATATATATATATATATATATATGATGAATAAAACCACGAAGGAAAGGAAACACAAAAAGGTGCTCAAGCGCTTCCGTCTAATGACATCCTGAGGATGTCATTAGACGAAAGCGCTTGAGCACCTTTTTGTGTTTCCTTTCCTTCGTGGTACAAAACTTTCTTAAAAAAATAATTTCTAAACATTTGAAAAGTCATTATTATTAACAATTAATATTTAGTATTGAGCCAGAATTAACAAAAAACACAGTGAACACTCAGACACCAGTGATACACTCTTTTTATTGAAAACAGTATTGTCACAGTTATTTTCAGTTATTTTTACTATTCTAGTTAGTATAGTATAATTTTATTTAATGTACCAAACATAGTATTACCATACCATCACGTACATTTGAGTGAAATTTTGTTTACATTTTTATTTGCAATCTTTTCAAATTTTCCCCGAGTTAGGCAAATTGTTGTGCATTATTTTTTTTAGATAGTGTAGTTAGGAAAACCCCTTAAGTGATCATTCCATGAATTAAGATCGGTCAAGCAGACCTAATTAGAACATTAATAAGTACCTTCACATATGAGCGATTCAGACGGTGCGCTTTCTGACATCGAAGAATTACCTACACCCATTTTTCCACCTACCCCGCGCCCTTCAAACATATTCCCAAACACACAAGTCAGTATGTCTCAGTCTCAAACCCCCGCCCCAGCATACATTAACTTAGGCAGATTAGTAAATCTTCCTCATACTGTTTTAATTTTTAAGGGGACCATAGATAATCGTTTTGTTGAACCGCGCGTAAGACCTTGGGTTGAGTCTTTAGAGCAACATTTCTTACGCGAGAATATTACCGATGATGATATAAAAATCAGAGAAGCAAAAAGATTTATTGACCCTAAAGAGGGAAATGCCCATGACACAATCACTTACGTCCCATCAATTAGCGGAGCTATAACATGGGACGATTTTAAACAAAACCTATTAGAATTTTTTAAAGAAATCACCCTTGCACAACCCTTAGCCACATTAGAAGCAGTCTTCCAAGCTAAATGGAAGAAAGAGGAACACGAGGATTTAAACAATTTTATTACACGTACACACAAACTTGTAGGAGAAGCCCTCCGGGCCGCAGAAAATGCATGTGGCATAACTTTTACTTCGAAACAAAGAAATCTAATAGTAGCCACAACCATTTACCAAAACGTACCCGGAGCACCTAAAAAAAAAGTTTCAGGAGTTTTTAAATGTTGACAAACCTGTCAGTGTAGCCATAACAAAACACGGGAACATCACCCCGATTTAGCAAACCAAAACTACCGAAAGGGTAGAGAAACCCCCGTACATTATATTCAGCAGCAGCCACAACACCAATACCAACAGCAACAACAACAACAATATAAACCAAGGCAAATACAGGGAACACCCCAGAAACAAGCCCCCAAACCCAGAATACACGCCCTCCTCCACAGTGTTTTAACTGTGATAGTTTCGGGCATATGATAAGTCAATGTAATTACCCCTCGTATTGCTCCCACTGTCACGAACATGGTCATCGCCGTGGCGATCGCCAAAAGTGTGCTGATAAAGCCCCTGCAGGGTATAGACCCCACTTTCAGAAACCAAACCAACCACGTTCCCAAAACGTATCCCAAAAGTCAACCAATCCCCAGAAACCAGTCCATTCCCAGCCTCAGTCGAACTACCAACCCAATAGATCACGACAACAGGGTCACCCACACTCTTACCCCATGTATAAACCCCAATACAACCAGCAAGTTCAACTAGTTCGGTACGTAGAAGTACCCGGGGAGGAATCATTTTCCCCAGAGAACAGTTTTCAAGAACACTCTCCAGCGTATGATATTCCCGTAGAATATGATCCAGGTCCTCCCATAGAAGACCATGTGAGCCCTTTTTTAGACCCTACATTGGAGGCAGCAGTTCAACCTCCTCCCTCCTAAATTACAGTAGTAAGCCCAGATACGCACACAAACTCCCCATCAGGATAATAGGTGCGGACCTCTTAGATTTAATAATAAATTGTAGTACGGATAACCAAGATTTGACTGCTCTCCTAGATACAGGAGCACACGGGACGTTAATTAAGAAACAATGCGTAGATGAATTACTAGAGAGTACAAATTATAAATATGAACTTAAGGCACCATCCTGCCAACTTAGAGGAGTTACGGGCACACCCATACCCACATACGGAGAAATTGAGTTATATTTAGAAATTGGAAACGCGGTATACCCCGCGAAATGTTGTATAGTGGACACAGTCGCCACCTTTCAGACAGACATCCTACTAGGGATGGATTTTTTTAACCGGAATCAACGGGAGATTTACCCAGCCGGAAAGTTAGTAAAGTGTCGAAATAGGACACACCATCTCCGCGAGGATGACAGACAACTTAATGCTAATAGACTTAGCTCAGTTCAGATTTCCGAAAGAAATAGGAAACCCCTCTACTTGATAGCAGATCAAGTCGGCCGGTTGCATCCAGAGGGACAACCGCTCCAGAAATCAGACACCAGGGTAATCAGTTCCAGTTGTTGAATCCAGTTGGATCAACCCAGGCAGTTTCCAGACAGTCAGTTTCCAGACAGTCAGTTTCCAGTCAGTCAGTTTCCAGTCAGTCAGCTTCCAGTCAGCCAGCTTCCAGTCAGCCAGCTTCCAGTCAGCCAGCTTCCAGTCAGCCAGCTTCCAGTCAGTCAGTTTCCAGTCAGCCAGCTTCCAGTCAGCCAGCTTCCAGTCAGCCAGTTTCCAGTCAGTCAGTTTCCAGTCAGCCAGCTTCAGTTCAGCCAATAAGGCAAATTTTAGTCGCCGAACCAGAATCAGATTCACAATTTTTCATATGCCCTACCGAGCATATAACAGTAGCACCTTACGAGAAGATTTGTTTCCTAGCAAAAGTAGTTAACAGTCAAGGAAAATTATTAGAGTCAGAGCGTACTCTGATTACAGAGAAAAGTAATTTCAAAAGAGATGTTCTTATTGCCTAAGTCCTTAGTCAGAGTCAGAATTCAGCTATCCCTGTTGTTTGTTTAAACAAAGGAGAAAGTCCTTTAGAATTAACTTCAAATCAGAAAATAGGAACTGTTTCCACAGTAGAAGTAGATTCAAATTTCCCCATCAGTATGATAAATCGTGTTTCCAGTTCCTTAGAATTGAAGCCTTCAATATTAAAAGAAGAATATAAGAAATGTCTGAAGCACTCCTTTCAGGAGTCACCAGCTTTACAGGATCCAAAACTAATGGAATCACTTCTCGATTTCCTGATAAGAAATAAAGATGTGATTGCCATAACCGGAGATCCTCTGGGCCGAACTAATTTGGTCCCTTTTGAAATCAAGTTGGAACCCAATTCCAAAACCATTTTCATTCCTCCCTATCGGGTTCCACATTCTCAGTTAGTCACTATTGAGGAACACATCAAGGACATGTTGGAGCAGGATGTCATTCAGCCTTCAGCTAGTCCCTGGTCCGCTCCTATGATTCTCGTCTCCAAAAAGGACGGAACATCTCGTCCTTGTATAGATTTTAGACGCCTGAATAACATTACCATCCCAGACCGTTTCCCGATTCCAAACATGCAGGAAACAATTCTGAACGTAGGGAAAGCGAACTTTTTTTCATCCCTCGATTTAGCATCAGGTTATTGGAAAATGGAGGTCAGTCCCGAATCTCGGGCATTGACTGCTTTCTCCACTAACCGAGGCCATTACGAATTCCAGGTTTTACCTTTCGGAGTCCGAAATGGGCCTGCTAATTTCTCTAGGTTGATGAATATAGTCCTTTCCGACCTATTAGGTGTCGAAGGTCTCGTGTATCTTGACGATATTATCGTCTATAGTTCGGACATAAAAACACACTTTCAACGCCTTCATAATGTGCTATCACACTTGAGAAAAGCACACCTTAAACTGAAGCTTGCAAAGTGCAATTTTTTACAAGAATCCCTGGTATACCTAGGATTCCTACTCTCGTCCACAGGAATTAAACCTGATCCAGCCAAACTCGAAGCCCTGGAAAGGTACCCTGTACCCAAGACCATCGACGACGCCCGTGCATTTATGGTTTTGTCGGATTCTATCGGAACTTTATCCCCCAATTTTCGAATATTGCTAAACCCATTACTAATTTGTTCCAGAAAAATTCGAAATTTAACTGGGAATCCGATCACCAACATGCCTTTGAAACTTTAATTAATAAACTCACCTGTCATCCCATTTTACAATATCCTGATTACACAAGACCCTTCATCATAGCCACAGATGCTTCCTCCTATGGACTAGGAGCCGTCCTGTTACAGGACGTAGACGGTGTGGAATTACCCATTGCTTATGCCAGTCAACTTCTCTCTGCACCTCAACGGAATTATTCCACTACGGACCGAGAGGCCCTAGCGGTATATTGGGCTTTGAAAAAATTCCGAAATATCGTCTTTGGCTACGATGTAACCATCAAGACTGATCATAAGCCACTCACGTACCTCTTCAAGGACAAGCTACTTGAAGGACGATTGAGTAGATGGGCTCTGTTGATTCAGGATTTTGCAGCGAAAATCGTATACAAACCGGGAAAATATATATTATCAAAAATAATAATAACATACGGACGATGAATATATAATAAATATACAATGGAACATATATATATATATATATATATATGATCAAAAAATAATAATAGCATAAGAAACAACACGAACGGGAAATATATAATAAAAAATATACAAAACGTTGTATTATCAATATATTAGTACAGGAAAAAAAATAATATATATATACATATATATATACAGGGGTTAGACAAAATAATATGAACACCCGCCGATTTCACCGGTTATCTTTACGGACTGCTCAGACACAAAGTAAACGGTCAAATGACTGGCAAACCTATTTAAATGCGTAACAGAGAGTGTATACGTCATGTTATAACCCTCACGTTGTTTTTACAGATCTGAGTGAATTATGAATTAGCAGTTATGAAAGACCTGTCAGACTTCCAAAGAGGGCAAATTGTCGGAGCGCGGATGGCTGGTGCATCGGTGACGGAAACCGCTCAGATGTTCAATGTATCCAGAAACTGTCTCTATGGTCATGTCTGCATACCAGAACCATGGAAAGACAAGCACCGACAAATGCAATAGTGGACGCAAGCAGAAGCTGTGTGATCGACACAGCCGGGTGCTAAAGCGCATTGTGACAAAGAACCATAATACCACAGCTCCAAAAGTGACTGCAGAGCTTAACCAGCATCTTGCAAGCCCGGTATCGACCAGACCAGAACTGTACGTCACGAGCTCCATGGAGCTGGATACCATGGGAGGGCTGCAATTGCCAAACCCTTCCTTTCGCACATCAACATTGAGCGGCGCAGAAAATGGTGTAATGACCATAAGAATTGGTCAATGGACCGGTGGAAGAATGTAGTCTACTCCGACGAATCCTCCTTTACGATATTTCCATGTTCCGGTCGAGTTTACGTCTGGAGACAGCCTAAAGATGCTTATGACCCCGACTGCCTGATCCCAACCGTTAAGCATGGAGGCGGATCTGTGATGGTTTGGGCAGCAATATCGTGGAATACTCTTGGCCCAGCTGTAGTACTGCATGGTAGGGTTAACGCCCAGGTCTATCTGTCAATATTGGCTGACCAGGTCCATCCCATGGTCCAAACGCTGTTTCCCAATGGCGGCGCCGTCTTCCAGGATGATAATGCACCAATCCACACCGCTGGGGTCGTTAAAAACTGGTTTGAAGAGCATGTTAGTGAAGTAGAACGCTTGGATTGGCCTCCACAATCCCAGGATCTTAACATTATCGAGCATCTGTGGTGTCAGTTGGAGCAGCAGGTCAGAAGCCGATTCCCACCGCCGGCGTCTTTGGAGTACTGGAGCAGGGTTTGCTCGAAGAATGGCTCAGGATTCCTCTAGCCACTGTCCAAAAGCTGTATGAATCAATTCCCCGACGCATTGCAGCTGTTATTGCCGCTAAAGGAGGACCAACTCCATATTAAGAATAAAAACCGCCATTTATCAAGGTGTTCATATTATTTTGTCTAACCCCTGTATATATATATATATATATATATTATATATATATATATATATATATATATATATATATATATAATATATATACACAATATATATATGTGTGTGTATATATATATACACACACACACACATATATATATATATATATATATATTATATATATATATATATTACAATTAAATAATTAAATATACATCCTTCATGTTCTACAGTGCAAAACGCTAAACGCACACGTAATCGAATCTACATTCACATCGTTATTACTTTGTATTACGCGGTAAAATCGTCCAAGCAACACATCACCGTTTAACTTATACGGATGCCTATACTCGACATAAATGGCTTTCATATCGTTCAATACTATTTTTGTGCCCACTTTACATTCGGTTGGCAAGTTATCTTTAAACACGGCTAGAACACAATCAAAAGCACGCACAAAGAGGTCATCGTTAACCACATCATTATTAAATGCAAGTTTATAAACACTCCTTTCCAATCGAGGGTTTTTTCTTACCGTCCCGAACTTTTCAATCCTGAACTCTTCTTCACTCTGCATAGCGGCAATTGACATAATCTTCCAAGTCGTAACGACAGCTATTCATTATGTAGAGGTACAGCTCTTCAAGGTGAACAGTGTAGACAAGCTCTGCCCTGTAAAGCTCAAGTGCTTTGTACCAAAGTTCAGGATATTTCTAAGAATATAAACCTTTTAAATATGCATCCAGCTCTAGACCATTCTCGCCTGGTTCATGCCTACATTCGATAAATCCGTCGGGCAGAGCGATGAATGCGTATTCAAGAACCGTGTCAAAATAAATCATATCCGTAACACGAGCGTCTAATATAGGCTTCAGCTTGCGGAATCCGACGAATTCAAACATTCTGTCGAGGATGAAACGATTTCGCGTAGGGACAAGAACGTTATTATCAGATGCATTCTTCCACATCAGTCGTATATCAATGCATGGCTGTTCGTTATTTACACACAACGTGCAAACAACGGCATACGAGGAGGCGTCACTAATTTGCTCTCTTCTTGTACCTACACCTGCAGGTATTTTATAACGGTCCTCTCCCCACTTCTCAACTATCACGAAGACTCTATTCATCTCCTCAACACTTAAATAAATAACATTACGTTTACCAGAGTTTGCTTGCCTGCAAATCGTTTCAAATACATAGTTAATGGTGCCGGTTTCACTTCGTCACGGAGACATCGTACGAGGCGTTGAGAATGTTCCTCAAAGGAAGTTCCATCGTATTCGCACGTCCACACGGTTCAAGCTCTGAGATGACTATGAGCCACAGGTGGACGGATCGGCTCGATGGGTGGAGTGATTCACGCAGGTGAAAGGTGTACTGGTTTGTTCGAACTCGTGTGTTTCGTGAGGTACACGGGTTGGCGGCTCGCTGGGGGGAGCGTCACACCGTAAACTGCTGAAGCGTGTACAGGCTTGTTCGAACACTTGTGCTCTTGGACAAAAAGAATTTTCCGCTACATGAAACAATACCGGCTTTAATGTTTTATCACTCAACAGACGTTCATTTCCACAAACTAAACATCTTCACAATCGGGTGCACTATTTGAGAGAAACATGCGCATATTTATCCTTTTTGATTAACAAGCGATACTTGTCTCTAAAGTCTGTTAAAAACTCATACAGCCCATTAGCCACAACTTCATTACAAACCTCGTCATGATATATATTAATATAGTGGTAAAAATACTTAAGATTCTCCATGATGACAAGATTTGCCTTCTCAACCGTAGGGTACGAGTAGTCGGTATGGTGTAACATGATATAATATCGCTTGTCACACCACTCATCAACAAGACTCACGATCCATAACCGTTGCACATCTTCTGAACGTGTTGCTTCTTCTACTTCGCGATATATGTGAGCCTTTATAAAGGTTAGTTGTACAACATACTTCAATACATCGTTTGTACTACGAAATCCTATAATGCCCTTGCCAGAATGCCCGTAGAGTAGTTGAACATCTTGGTCCTTCGCGCGGCTCAATGTAGCCTTAAAAGTATCAAAGGAGGGGGGAATAAGGAGTTTTTCAGTATCTACCACATCTTGGCACTTTGCCGAATACCACTTCATAAACGTTGAACACGCATTATTAAAGGTACCCAATACTATTTTTTCTACGCGGGAGAATACACGTTTGAGCTCAAGGGTTTGCAGAGGTCAACTGAGCATGCAGGGATAGAGATATGCTCAGGTAGTGGCAGGACTCACGTTGCCGATTTTACAGCGGGCTGAGCTTAGCTTTTTACTGTACACACACACACACACACACACACGCGCGCGCGCGCGCGCAAAGGAGGAAATGAAACCTTAATTGAAACAAATATTCGTGATAAATAAATACATCAATGCACATCTATATATATAAATACAATCAAGGGTTAAGGTAACCAAAGGGTATGGTATCATAGGTACCAGGCACCTGGTAACGCTTCCTATAGGTGTTACGGCATACCTTCGTGCCCTAAGTTCCTTCACGCCCCCCAGCTTCTGCGCCCGAAAATTGTGGGTACCTACAGTTAGTTGGGGCGGCCGGTCGCCCTCATCATCATCCAAGCACACTAGATCCTTCAACGAATCAAGGTTAACGACCCGCCGATTCGCCTGGTTGAGCGTGATACCCTTAGCCTTCACGATATATTTCATATCCTCCCCCACCCTCACCTGTACCCCGTAAGTTTTTGGTCCTGTTGAGACAAAAGAGTCGGCGTATGTGATGTCTCCATACCCATCCTTGATCTCATCAGTCAACTCTCCGAGGAATTCACCAATAGGAGGCATGTATTCACCCTCCCTCTCTATGAATATCACACTATCTGTATCGGTGTAGAAAACCCTCCGCCCAAGAGAATGCAATAGGCCCCAAAGTTTGATGCGTGCGTAGGCCGTTGTGAAGCTGGCTACAGGTATGTTTGTAACCCGTGAGGTATCTGTGGCCAATTCGGTATTGTTGTACGTTATTATGTAAGTATTACTTACATTCACGATCTCCATGACCTCTTTATCGGGAGCGTTGGCATAATCCCAGACTTCACTATATCTTTGTGCCAAATGAACGTTCCCTTTGACAGTATTCTCTGCAAAGTTTGTCCAAAGACTGTTTAGACAAAACTTTGCACTAAAGCGCTTGCCAGGGTTCTTTACAATTTGGGATCGGTCAAGCTGTATACCTTCACCGTCACGGTAATGTTGAATAAAGGCCGATTTTTCATCTTCGGTATCAACTCCTCACGGATACCTTGATGCTTCGACCTTATCCTTCAAAAAAGTGTTTACATATGGCGTGAAAAGTTTGGGTAGCTTCTGAAACCTCCACACCTCATGTATGTTCAATATTCTGTAGCCATGGCGAACAGCTAGATCCAGCTCTGGACTTGTATATACACCTCTGATCTTACGCTGGATGGCTGTATAATTACATTTCCCATTGTTATCCTATGCACACTCCACGCACAAGGGAAACATGAGCTTGGGATCGATAACGACGGGTAAGATTGGCATCCATAAATCGCGTCGGGGGAGCACATCTACGAAAGAAAGGCCGAAATAGTACCCGTTCATGGGTGGGCAGATCAGGTCCCAACAGTTTCTCAGGTGCACCCACAGGGTACAGATTGTTCTTCATCACGTAGGGATATAAAGAACAGAATTGGTAGTAATGGAGTTTCACGCCATCCGTAGGCAGAAAGTATAGCTTGAAGGGATTTGTAAGCCCTCCGAACAAGCTATCACCGCATTTGAGAGGATCCAGCACCATTGAACGTTTGATCGTGTTTATTTCTTCACGGTACTGTCCATCTGTTTCCATCCGTGCATCATACTCATGCTCCCACAAGACTTTGTGAGTGAACTGGGAGCATATAAGCTGATCGCGGGTGTGGGTCCACACAAGACTGTCGGCAGGAGATCTACCGTGGATATCTCCTACGATTCCACTCTCAGGACGGGGGCATCGGTGCCACCAGCAACCGTTAAAGGAGTACACAATCTTCTCACCAGTGGCACGGTTTTCACTTAGACCATCAACCCAGAAAACACGACCATTAACCTTAATAGGTACTTCACCCGTGTTGCGGGCATGCTTTATGTATACTCCTGACTGCTGTGTAGGTGTATGAGCCAGTAAATAGCCTTATGCCCATAACTGCGGGAATTTTTTCTGTGGATAACGGCTAAGGTGTCTTTAGGCATGAAGTTATTCTTGAACACCGTAAAACATAATGAGGCGATCGTGGTTGCAACTTGCAACGGATCGCATTTGAAACGACCTATGTACATCCTTCTAAAGGCCTGGAAACATACTCTGAGCACGCGCACATCATTCACGCAATAACGCTCACATTCATCAGCTATATTATAAGGATTACATCCATTAAAACTGTTGTAGTACCGGTCAAAATTTTCACGTTCATCTGTACTCATACTTTCATAGTTAAAGTAATGTTTGGGTGGAGGTAGTCCTACGTAATTTAAAGTTTTGCTAGTGAGGAATGTGTAAGGGAAATACCCTTTTGAAACTTCAGCGGCTACGCCATTCACCTTGGGTAGCTTTGCTAATTTACAAGGTGTGAATAATAAAGTGTCTTTAAACTGTACATTATCTCTTATTTGCATCTGTATTAGCTTGTTGCCTCTTTTCAAGGGATCACTTGTAAATATCTCAGATGACTCGTGCTCAAGCAACTCCTTATAAAGGAACTGTGTATCAAATTTTGCCCGTAATGGGCGAGAATATAAACAGTCATTTTTATGAACTTGTCCACTAACTTGACAATAGAGGACACAAAGAGTTTCACAGGGCTATTGTGGGCATTCTTTTTAAAAACGTTTGTCCGTTTACCACATTTGTGACACTCATCACACTCGCTCTCCATACACTCATCACAGATAGTCTGGCTTACAAGTAAATGTGGAATAACCTCTTTGGTTTCAGCATTCGTATATGTTTCGATATCGTAGTACACAGTTATACAAGTGCTGTTTTTAGGCTTGGCGTCTTTCATATAACATACATGCTTTACTCCAACCTTCTTATATTTCTCATGGCATGTAGAACAGTGAATTTCATCACATTTATGCTTGAAATTCCCCCAATTATCCATCATATAAAACATACCACATTCACAGATTCTCATTTTCCTGCACGTGCCAATTGATTTAAGGAGCTGAAAACAGTTATTATTGAAAAATATGCGTCTGCACACATCACAATCCCTCTTCTCAGATTCAACTACACGGCTTTCACATTTGGAGCGTTTACACTGCTCACATACCATGTGGCAATCTTTACAATGTTTCACTATATCATCCGCAAACTCGATACATCCCTTACACAAATCATGATGTCGTCCATATTTTCGACTTTTATCGTAACTCGCGTAAAGGTCCTTTATATTACGGATGGGTAGATATGTTGTTCCTGACAGCCCTAAATAAGTAGGAGTCTTGTACGATCTCTCACACTGCTTTAAAAGACATACACAGTCCTACGACGATCATCCATTCCAAATACAACTTTACGAGCATTCATTTCCTGTTCTACCCTTCTCAGCTCTTCAGGACCCATATTACACTCAAATTCAAGTTTATAGTCTACAGCTAGTTTACGGGCACGCTGAGAATTGAAATTAAGAGTATAAGGTGTGACACTATGACCCGCAATACGGAATACACGGTCATTATTTACCGTGAAGTTGCCCATACTGAAGGCTATACCACTTTGAGAGGCCTGCATTATACGGCCCAATATATACTCTATATCTTCAGCTGCCAAGCGTCTGAAGGGTATTACTACCCAAAAATAATCTACATCCCCATCATCTGACCTGAATCCGAAGGACAGCCTTGTCCTCACTTCACGTTCGTCGCGGTTCTGAAGGGCAAACTCTACAATACGTTCAACTATGCGGCGTAGTCCGTGTTCAAAGCTATTGCTACACATGGATCTAGGATCAAACCTGACTATATTCCGATTTCTATTCAAGGCAGGGGTGGGGGTAGCGGTGCGCACCAACTCGAATGTTATGCTATCCTCAACAGAAGGAGAAGCTGCTGTGGAGGATGTACCCGGAATTGAACAGGAATAAGGGGGTATATTTGAGGAAGGTACTATTGTTGGGGTGGCGTCGTAAGACGTAGAAGGTTGGGGCTCTATTACTGGTGGTCTAACAACCGGCTCAATCCTGGCTCGCTTTATACCTGACGTGGTGGGTACTTCATCATTGCCTCCTCTTTGAACTGGTGCGTGCTTCAGGCATCGCTGGTGAGGATTCGTCAGCGGGGAAGGGTTCTGTAGCTGCACGGTCAACGGGTTCGTCTGTGATATCAATGATGGGGTGCTGTACATCGTCGTCATTCACGGTTCTGTGGAAGAAGAAAACAAAATATAAGGGGCAGCACTCAAAATTTTTAATATTTTGTAAATGACCCACTTAGGGGTGTGACATGTTACAGATGGAATCTGTAGAAAAATTCAGGTTCACAAGCCTATCCACATGTATTATATCTGGCCCCACAGGATGTGGAAAAACTGTATTTATGCTTAAAATCATTAAAGATAAGGGGGAGATGTTCTCAAAATTTATGCACAAAGTAACATGGTGATATTCGACGTAACAGTCAGTGTTCAACGAGTACCAAGATGAAATTTTGTTCCACAAGGGGGTCTATGACGTTAATTCGTTAAAAGGTAATGACCATACAGTTATTGTAATTGACGATCTCATGTTGGAAATGGGTAAAACTTTTGCCGAGACATTTACAGTGTTCTCCCACCATCTTAACATAAGCGTATTCTTCATCAACCAGAATCTCTTTTTCAAAAATAGATACATGCGCGATGTGTCGCTAAATACACAATATCTAGTCTTATTCTCACAACGTAGAGATGTGTCACAAATTGGTGCATTAGCCAATCAAATGTTCCTGAATCAGCGTAAAGAGTTTTTGGAGGTTTATAAAGAGCCCACAAACCAGCGTTATGGATATTTGCTTTGTGACCTTACCCGCGAAACACGTTTAGGGTGCTTGTAAGAACGAATATATTCCAAAGAGAACCTGAAACGATGTATATTCCAGAATGACAAATAGGCTGAAGAAATATCGTGAATTAATAAAAATCTATCAACGATTGCCCCGGGCACTGAAACAGATGTTTGTTAAAAATATCGACTCTGACTTTTTAACCTTCCTCTGGTATAGGGGTCATTCTGTAACACGAAAGGTATAGTGGGGTAGCTCCTACCCAAGGAGGAAAAAAAATGGCCAAAATTGCAGAACTTTATTTATTTTAAACCAAACACATATAATATTCTCTTAGCATCAATTCTTTCCGTTGAAGGTGGAATTAAAAATTTATTTGAAGAAATTAACCTATTTTACCTCAAGCAAAAAATATTTTTTTACGAAATTTGAAAAAAATAAAAAAAATTATGAACAGAAAAAAGTAAAAGTAAGAAAATCCATTTGAACCAAAATTTGGCCAGAATTTGGCATTTTCCTTGTGGCTTTTCGATCACTCTATATTGAGCATTTATAACCACTAGACATGAACATGTATTTATATGTTATTTGTTGTATATTTGCTATGTTATTTGTTATACATTTATTATACCTGTACTTATCCTCCTTTTACATGCAGTCACTGCAGAAATGCACGGTACGCCTTGTACAGATAGGAAACTGACACCTGTAGCAGACAATTCTGGTCTTTTTGTCGTCTTTTCTTGGACATTTTGAACACCTCCCCATTGTCTGCTGGGTTGGTGCAGTATCTAGTTCCGGTTGGTGCAATTTGAAAGTGGTGTGGATGATGGATTTGACACAGTGGGGTATGCCATTGGCTGTCAGGCAGTGCACTGCTCATGGTTTCACCACCTCCAGTGAAAGTTCCTGCATGAAACCCCGTCGTGTTTGTGATCGTGTTGTGTTCTTCTTGTAGATAACGAATGCGTTGATGAAGGCGATGTTCAACATCCCGTAAAATAGACAGAGGGGCCATCTTTTTGTCATGTGACTACAACTGTACATCCCGCACATTTGGTCCAAAGAGTTCACACCCCTTTTTGTGTGATTGTAGAAGTGTATGATCTCTGCCTTCTTTTGTTCCATGCCAGGCTCTTTGTGCATGGAGGACACCACAAAAACTATATACTGTGGTGTGGGCCGGTAACTGACCAAAGTGGTGTTGTAAAACAGGAAGCCAGTGGTCCTGACTGGTTGATATTTTTTCTCCTTGAGTACAGGTGGAATGCTTTTTCGGTCTTTCCTTATGGTCCCCACCAGAGTTATCTTCATATTTGTCCACATATCGTCTATGAGGGGTTGTGATGTAAACCAGTTATCGCACGTAACATTGCGTCCTGACTGAGAGTAAGGCTGCATTAGCTCTCGTACAAAGTAGTGGCCCTGATTTAGCGTTCCCTGTGCAGCCTTCGTCTGTTGTCCAAGGTACATGCGTGCGTTTAGCATGTATTTGGTTGTTACATTACAGACCATCACGATTTTTAGCCCATATTTTGCAGGCTTGTTTGCAATATATTGGCGAAAGGAACAACGCCTTCTAAATGCAAACAATTGCCCATCGATGGTGACGTTTTCGCCAGGGTTGTAGTTGGCCGTGCAGCTTGAGATGAATCTGTCCCAAAGGTCTGTGATTGGTGCCTACTTATCTGTTTTATTCCTCTCAGCACGTGTTTCTGGGTAGTCAAAACGCAGACATCGAATGAGGAAGCAGAACCTTCGTTCACTCATGCCTGCCCTGTAGATTGGTGGCCCAAACTGTATGGACCACATCTCTGAGGTCGCCACATGACCATCTCGTTTTGACCCAGAGAAGCATAGAATCCCTATCAAAGCCTTGATTTCAGCCGGTGTTGTTTCTAATGTAGCACTAACTATCTTGGAATACTTGACACAGAGTTTCTTGATGCAATTATTGGTGTGCTCCACGATGACATCCACCATATCGTCGGAGATGAACAGCTGCAAACACTCTTGAGGAGTATGAGCTGCTGTAGCTGCACCAGTTGGACCTTCATTTAGATTATAAATGATGTTTTGCCGCTGCACTCTATCTCTTGCTGGTGCTTGTGTACTCCAAATTGTGTCATCTTTTCCTTTGAGTGACCTCACAAGGAACTTGAACCTAAAATCTTGTTCGTTTCCATCAGCAGCGGGTGTGGTTGATGTGGATGCAGATGTGGCAGCTATAGCTGCGGGTGTGGCAGCTGTAGATGCAGATGCGGCAGCTGTAGATGAGGGTCTGGCAGCTGTGTGTTTGCGTTTGGCAACTTTGTGGCAGGGCAGGTCATCTATGTCACTCTCACTTTCAATCTCACTTAGCGCCAGAACATACTCCTTGTCCTCATCACTATCATAAATTGGTTGTATTTCAAGTTCATTATCACAATCATTCGACATTTCACTTGCATCACCGTCATCAATTCCATCATACACTGTTTGTAACAATTCGGCCTCTGTGAGGCGTTTCTGTGATGATGCCATTTTATTTATATTATTAGTGTCTATACTATTATTATTGTCTATACTTGAAATTATTTCACTGAAAAAACAAAAAAAAATTAGTTATTCGTCACAGAAAAAAATTTGCAAAAATATGTGAAATTCACTTCACACACACCACAGGTATAGTGGGTACATCCTACCCCAATGCGCATTTCAGTATGCTTACACTGCCAACAGAGCGCAGGCACGAGCGTCTTATCCCCACCACTTGAGATGGCTCACTGCGGCTGACAAAGTCATGGAAGGTGGTGCTGCTCCCAGCTCTCCTTTATGATGAAACATGAAAGTGCGTCATAGCGTGGGGTAAGTGGTATACCTAAGGAGGGTTAAAATGCATATGTGAAAGCTGTCTTAATGTTATAAAATGTAATGTGCCAATGAAAGCCTCTCAGAAGGCTCACTTACGTCGTTACAAGAACATAATACGAGCGCTCGCTCATAAAAGTCAAACTGTGGGTAAGAAAAAGCGAATTATTGTACAAAGCGAAGGATCATTCCTACCCATCTTTTTCTCAGTTTTGGGTCCTTTACTGACTAGATTAATATAATGAAGAAGGTGGTTGTGATTCCGCACGAGGTGTATGCTTCATTGCAAAGTTCAAAGATTCCAGACACGGCTCTAGAACCCCGTAAAAGTAGGCTTAAAAGAATGGAAAGCGAGTTGCTAGCCCTATTAAACAGTGAAAAGTCACCTCATGAGAAAAGGATCTTGTACCAAGAGGCTTTGCAGAAATTTCTTCATGAGTACGAAGATTATAAGAATCCGACAGAGCTCCCCGTGGTTATTAGGCACAGCGCGTGTCGTGCTGAGCATGGCGACACAGGACCTGGGCCCGACGTTAGAGATGACCAACCAAAGAACAACGGAACACAACACATCGAACATTTGCTAAAAAACAGCCTCCCACATACATTGAGGTATAATTTAAGTCTTTATAATCTATTGAGTGAGGACCCCATCATACAGTGGACCGATACAGGCGAGATCATTGTTGAAGGAACAAGGGTACAAGGATCCAATATCGTTGATATTGTTCATGATCTAGTGAGAAGGTGGGACAGTCTCTCGCCAACAGGATTGAAGCATATTAAAGCAAGACTACAACAAAAAAATGTCCCCCAAAACATTGAAGGTAATCTGAATAGGTTAAAAGACCTGGATCAAGTCTCGTATGTGTCACAACTGAGTACGCCATCTCCCCAAGCAGCATCGTCTCTGAAGACGAGAAAGAAGAGAACAAACGGCCAACCTTATCCACGTGTCTCTAAAATACGCAAATGGCTAACATATTAAGTAAACGCTATTATGACATTTCTAACCCCGCCTCTTATGGTGGCGTTAATAGACTGTACAGAGGTATTTACGGTGTAAGGAAAAAAGATGTTGAGCGGTTTTTGCGGGAACAGGATGCTTATACACTACATAAACCAGTGAGTAAAAGGTTTAAAACTGCCAAGACAACCGCGGATTCGATTGACTCTATTTGCCAAGCGGATTTAACAGACATGCAAAGATATTCAGTGTATAATGACGGATACCGCTACTTCCTATTCATTTTAGATGTATTCTCTAAATATCTGTGGCTAATTCCCCTGAAAAATAAATCGCCTGAAACAGTTAGTAAAGCGACCAAAACGTTGATGTTAAAGAAGAAAGGGTTTTTGGCTATTTTTGTACGGATATGGGGAAAGAATTTATAGGTCGCGCTTTTCAGAACATGCTGACAGAGTTTAATATCAGCTACTACACTAGCAGTTCTATACATACGGCCTCTTTAGCTGAAAGAGTTCAACGTACCATAAAGGAGCGTATGCATCGCTATTTTACACATAAAAACACATACAGATATATAAACGTTCTCGGTTCATTGGCTTCATCATAAAACCGTTCACACCACCGTACGATTGGCACAACGCCTAACGAAGTTTTAGAAAGAGGTGCGCTGCCAGAAGTAAGAAGAGATGAAGCACCGCCAACACACACTACACATTTCAAAATCAATGATTATGTTAGGGATTTGAGCAAGGATGGACACGTGAGATTTTTAAAGTTCGTGCTATGAGACCTAAAGGTGAAATAATGATGTATTACGTTGAAGATTTGAATAGGGAAGAGATCGCTGGAGGCTTTTACCGCGAGGAGTTGCAGAAAGTGACATTTAATTTAGGAAAAAGTGTGTGTAAGATCGAAAAAATTTTTGGCAGCAAAGGTTCAGGAAAGCGAAACTGGTGAAATGGCTGGGTTACCCAGAAAGCTTCAACACCTATATAAAAGCTGCTTCAATAATGAAGCTTAGTTAGTATGCAACATGGCTCCTAGCCACTTCTATGTCACACTCCCGTCCTCTTCTTCTCTGTCTGTACATCCTAACAACACCCTCGCCAACTTTGTGACAGAACTCCACGGACCCATTGAATTGGCGCGTGATTCGTATGAGGTGGGTTTATGTGAACTCTAGTTAGTCTCCAAATTTTTAACTCTTCAAAATGAGCAAATCATATTTCTGATCCTTAGAAGAATCGATGAGTGCGAAAAATTAGGCATAACCTTAGACAATACTATGCGTTCAGTCCACTTCGGTGAGGAACAGTACTATAGCACAAATGTATCGCAAGGAATTGGGCATTATGATACAACCATGGACATTGTGACGGGGTTACACAATAATCTTGAAAATCGTACCTGACAAACGATTTACTTTTTGAAGTCGTAAACATAGACACGCCTGAATTCACATTGAAGTTAAAGTCAACGCTTAGTAGAAATATTAAAGATAAAGAGCTGTTTACAATTGTGGCTGAGGGCCGATATAGCGCAGCTCTCCAAAGAGACACCTTTCACGAGGCACAGCATGACTTGTCCAGCTTAATGTATCAAATGAAGATGGAGAAATTGGGTGAAAGCTCTCCGCCCCCAGACATGTGCTATATTTACAGCAATATCGTAGAGCACCAATTTGTTGGGGACACCAAGGTGCGCCTGCTACGCATTGCACACATCCCCAATCATAGAGGGAAAAGTTTGAGCATTACATATGACAAGCCCCATTATGTGAATGTTGCGACTAATCTATTAACCAACATCTCGATATATATGAGAAAGATTGAGGGAAAACATTTCCCATTCGGTGATGGAAGCTTAACAGTGAAACTACACTTTCGTCGTTTATAATGACTCGAAGGCCATTCACAGTCTACCGAGGAGTGAGATACCAGCGTGGGAGTGGAGTTGGATCCATTTTTTCATCCATACTACGCACCGCTGTCCCACCGTTGAAGAGGAGTGCCAGGTACCTAGGGAGGAAGGCGTTACAAACAGGTTTAATGCGGTAGAATACATAATGGGCGGAACTAAGCCTAAAGAAGTTCTAAAAAAAACATTTAAAACGTACACGGGATGAAATCATCAAAGATGCAAAGAGAAAAATGCGTGGTGAAGGAAAGAAGAGATCTACCAAGAAGAAGGGGTTACCATCACGTGGCGCTAAACGTAAAAGGAAATAAAAAAAGAAGCGTATGAAACCCATGGCTGATCATTTTTTTAACTGATATAAGCTGAGGACACTGCTCTCACGAGTCATAGGCTGACTAATACTTGTCGAGGGAGGTGGCACTATTCTGACTCGTCATGGCGCGTTTCATCCATTCGTGTAGTTCACAATGCTGTAAATCGGAACTGTCCCTCTTTGATATGCCCCCCACTCAGGTCTCTATTGATCATAGAGACTTTATTACAATTAACCCATTAAACACAATTAGTTCGCCGAGTGCCCCTATAGAATTCGTGATACACAGCTCAGGCCCATAATTTTTTGACCCGATCTGCATGCGTATAACCCATTCTGATGGAACGGACTGCGATCATAGTTACTCTGCCTACACTGAAACCAACTTTTTACACTCCATACTCAGCCAGTGTGAGGTGTATTTAAACCAGGTTAACATCTCGGCAGGAACGGGGTACTACCACCGACGAGCCTATCTGGAAAATGTCCTCAACTTTTCAAAAGAAGCGAAGGACACCTTTTTAACCGCCGAGGGATATTACCATACTAAAGATGAAAATGGTATAAAGGATAAATTTAAAAATTCTTAAAAAAAGATATACGAATGTTTTCGACGTCTTCATATAGATTTCACATTCCAGGCGAAACTGCTTATGAACGGGCTGGATATGAAGTTGAAGCTTACCTGCACGATTCCTGAGATCTGCATAAATCTTGGGTCTGATCAAGAGGAGGGCGCGAAACCCGTTGTGATTCACATCATGGAGACGTATTTGCGTATACGCCTAGTGAAATTAATTTCGCCAAAACAAATAGAAATTGAGAAATTACACGCCAGAGTAAAATACCCAGTTAACAGGGTACAGATCAAACTGTACACAGTGCCCGCCGGGTTAGCCTCGAAGGAACTAGAAAACGTGGCCCTTGGAGTCCTACCTAAAAGGATATTAATTGGAATGCAGGACCACGCCTCGACGAATGGAAACTATAAAAAGAGTGCCTTTAAATTCGAGAATTTCGGCCTTAAAAATATTACTCTATACGTAAATGGCATCGCTTTGAGAGGGACCATGATTACGGACTACTCACCAGACGCTGTGTTCCCGCTCTGCGCGAAAGCATATAATAGTCTGGCTCATAATACAGGCGCCTGTGACGAACTTGGGTTTGGTGTAACGTAGAAAGAATTTCTCGAAGAATTTAACATTTATTCATTTGATATTACGCCTGACTTGTCTGCTGGCGCAAATACGCATTTAAGTCCACAGCAGAGTGGGAATATCTTAGTCAGGTTGGAATTTGCCAAGCCTATAGACGCGTCTATAAGTGTAGTCGTGTACCACGAATCACAGGTACTAATAGTAGTTGATCGCTTCAGGAACGTGGTCACAGACTTTTAAAATGGACGCGAATACACTCCAGAGAGTAATGTAAAGTGACCGTTTCACACGCTCAAAATTTATCAGTGTGTTTGCGAAGAATGAAATATTGAAGCTGCCAAGTACCAGAAACTGGTACGGGATTATCGTTAACACCGACATTGTGGGGGGTGAGGCGATTCATTGGTTTGCAATCTATTTTAAAAATAAGGAAAGAACGTACTATTTTGATTCACTCGGCACTCAGCCCTGGAATGATTCTGTGGTTGTGCAGTTTGTCGCGCAATTACTTGTACCTGAGATTGTTTGGAACCCATACCGTTTTCAAGGATATTATAACGAAACGTGAGGCTTGTATTGCATTTCATTTCTCCTGCACATGTCACGTGGGAAAGGATTTATAAACTTTTTAGTTATTCGATTTGTGCGACACAGAGATGAACGATGAAAGTGTATGCAGACAGATAAAAAAAAGGTTCCCATATGTTAGCACCCGCTGTATTGTGTTAAGGTGTATATCCATAGTGTGTAACGCTGTATATACATTTGTAACTGTAAAAGGTAGCCATTAAGACTTATTTAACGGACACTGATTCCGCTTTGTACATGTTTTCTATCACTTAACAAATGGAAATACAATGTTTTGTTCTTAACCTCAAAAATACTTACATTAGTTCCTCGATGACTTGGCACTCGCTGGACTGGATGTGAGCCAATACCTCGACTTCTGTATTCAGGTCACTGGGTTGGCTGTGCGGGGAAGTATCCATTTCATTTATTCCCCTTTCATCAAAAGTAGCTATAACACGATCAAGTTCCGCATTGGTCCTATAAGGTTAAGTAAAAATAAAGAGATACAATAAGAGAAAATGCCACGAATTTAAAAAAATATAATAAAAAGACAGATAACACTGGTATGCATCAATTTTGCTGTCAATGGTTTTGTAAGTGGTTATTATAGAATTTGTCCTGCTGATTTCGAATCTGCAATCCGTTTTTCTCAATCAGCTCAGGTTATCCGGCTATGGCCTCATAAGTAAAATAGAATTTTTCGTGATTTTGCCAAAGCGGAATTGGAACAGTAACATCTATCATCACTTGTTTCACTTGTATAATATCTTTTTTTACTTTTCAGGCATATAGATAAAATATTTCATAATGAATAGAGCGTGTAAAAATGATCCCAATAGATTCTGCTACATGTGTGGGACGGTTACCATGCCAAATAACCAGTCCCAAATCACTAAATTTGTGAAGACAATGTATGGAGCATACTTTGGAATTAAGCTAGGGGACCAGGACAAAAATTTCGCCCCTCATATGTGCTGCAAGACGTGCATTGAAAATTTGAGAAGATGGAGCAAAGGCAGAGCGAAATCTTTGCCTTTTGGAATTCCCATCATTTGGAGAGAAGGAAAGGATCACGTGACAGATTGCTATTTCTGCATGACAAACCTCCAAGGTGGGCTTATAAATTTATTTTTCTTAAATATTTTGAAATCCTCGTATGAAACTTGACATAATATTCACCATAATGTAATATTCACCATATATAGCATAATATTCACCATAATGGTAATCATACATTTACATATACATATTGTTATAGAAAATACATTTACACATACATATTGTTATACAAGTTACATTTACATATACAATGATTGTATATTTTCTTTCTTTTTCATTCATATTGTCCCCGAAAGGACAATATGAATGAAAAAGAAAGAAAATATACAGACTCCATCGACCTATTTCATATCTTACAGACCGCAGCCTTCCCTCACGAGCTGCCACTGTCTGAATGCTTCTTCTATTTCATATGCAAGTTTTATATCCATGTTTCTGTGTTTCTATTTTCAGGAGTTAACAAGAAGAATAAACACATTGTTGTATACCCTGACATTCCTTCTGCTATGAGACCTGTACCCCATGGTCCTGGAATTCCAATACCCGACCTACCTCAAACCCTGGACTTCGATGATTCTGATGATGAATCAATGACCAATGCCAATGACCAGTCCCAGTCGTATATACCTCAAAATACCGCTTCAAATGAGCCGAGGCCTCTCAACCAGGCCAAACTTAATGATCTTACCAGGGATTTAGGACTTTCCAAATTAGCTGCCGAGATCTTGGGCTCACGACTTCGAGAGGACAACTTGCTGGCTCCGGGAACAACATTCTCCTGGTATAGGAAACGAGAGGAAGAATTCCGCAAGTTTTTTGCAGTGCACGAAAATACCTCTTCCTTAGTGTACTGCTGCAATGTTGAGGGGCTAATCGAATCCTTGGGCCTGCCATATAACGCATCAGAATGGAGGCTATTTATAGACTCGTCTAAACGAAGTTTGAAAGCAGTACTTCTCAACATTGGGAATAGGGTTGCATCAGTCCCTGTAGCACATTCCGTACAACTTACTGAGAGCTACGATAACATGAAAATTTTACTGGATGCTCTCGTATACGACCAACATAACTGGAGGATCTGTGGAGATTTGAAGGTAATACTAATATCATAAGTAAACTATTGCTATTGACTATGTTGTTTTTCCAAAGGTTATTTGAGAGCGTATAAGAACACTTAACTTCCCCACAGAAGTGATACAGTCCAATGCATGAATTTTTTTATCTGATAGAACAAATTCTCTAAATTCTTTAAATATTTCATTTTTTTCAGATTGTGGCATTTGTATTGGGAATGCAAGGGGGATACACGACATACCCAGGTTTCCTCTGCAAATGGGATAGCCGAGCGGATGAAAAGCACTATGCACAGCGTGAATGGGCATCCAGAGAGAATTTTGAACCTGGGTCGCATAATGTCGTTTCAGTGCCCCTTGTACCACCAACAAAAATTTTGCTCCCACCACTTCATATTAAGCTGGGCTTGATGAAAAATTTCATCAAGTCAATGAATAAGGAGGGTTCAGCATTCCGATATCTCGAGAGTAAATTTCATCATATATCTGATGCTAAACTAAATGCTGGGGTTTTTGATGGTCCTCAAATTCGAACTTTGATCAAGGATACTCAGTTCGAAAACGCAATGACTCCAACTGAGAAGAATGCCTGGCAGGCATTCAAATCAGTTTTCACTGATTTTCTTGGCAAGCGTAGAAGTCCAGAATACGAGTCCGTTGTCGAAAACTTGATGGAAGCTTTCAAAGCTCATGGGTCGCGCATGTCCATAAAAATGCACTTTTTGTGGTCCCACTTGGACTATTTTCCTGAAAATTGCGGGGATTATAGTGAGGAACAGGGTGAACGATTTCACCAAGATATCAAAATAATGGAAGAGAGGTACCAGGGAAACTGGGATATCAATATGCTGGCGGACTATTGCTGGTGTTTGAAGCGAGACGTGCCCGAAGAAAAACACAGACGGAAAGCCAAAAAAACTTCATTCCTTCCTCAATAAACTTTTTTCCATATTCATTGTATGAATAAAAGTATTTATTCACACAATGTTTTCATTTTTCACGAGTGTTCTTATAATATTACTCGTATCTACAGTGTTTAAGCTAAAAAAATCAATAAATTTGGGGATAAAATTGGACTTATAATAAATGGCCAATAGAGAAAAAACCTGACCTGATTGAGGAAAACCAATGTCATTTTCGAATTCAGCATGGTCGAATTATATAATATAAGTTGAAAAAACCCTCACAGCAGACAAAAGATTTCATATGCATACCAGTGTTATACTCTGATTAACATTTTACTAACTTTATTTATACCGAAAACACTTATTTTAACGGGGTAATGCGAGGGGGGAATTTAACGTTAACATTTTAGTCGGAGAGAAATATGAAATCCTATTCTAAATTCACACAAAACATCGTAACACCAAAAGACACCTTCTTAAACGCAAGGCCATCCGATGACTGCCGGGCATTCCTACCCAGCCTTTAGCCTGTGTTCAGGCGTTGCCAACTCGTATTTTATAATTTTTTATAAACAAACCATTATTTATCGTAATTACATTTATTAAATATTATTATCTTCTTTATTAATTTCTTATAACCAAAACATTCTAATTTTTAATTAGACATTACTACACTCGCATCACCCCCTTGAAAATAAGTTTTACACTAGGAAAACTTATTAATATCGTTTAAAAATTTATTTATTTATTGAACAAAGTTATTTATTTTTCAATTTTTTTTCTTTAACAAATTCAAGTTAGATAGAGAAGAAATCATTAGAATGACAAATTCCACATATCAGATATGTTGTATTATTTTATAAAAATCGAAAACAAACTTTATAATTTTCACAACATTTGCATAAAATAACATTTCACACTAATAATCAAATTACAACCTGTAACGAAGCTGTAACGAAAAATAACGGACAATTTTCTTAACAATGGTTACAACAAATTTCAAGTTCACAATCTATTCCAGCGATTCCTCATCAAAGATCGCTTTATATTCGAAACAATTATTTATACAGTTACATAGTTACTATCAGAGCAACAGAAAAATAAGAAAACGTTTATATAAAATACTGACCAGAGAGCACATACTATTTCACGAAATACACAACAAATATGGGAAATAATCGCACCCTTTCACTTATAATTTCATTACATAATAATCAGTACAATAATAGCTGGACGTTGTTTAGATCACAATCCGCACAGTTGACAACGGACTTTTTCAATGACAACGGACTTCTTCAATTTTCAATCGCAGCTCCTGCTCACTCGCTAGAATGCAAGGGATTGCATCACCATGCAACAGGTCAGCACGCTTGAGATTGGTTCCGCTCTCTCTCGAAATGGCGAAAAAAAAAAAGAGAGACGTCCAATTCTAAGAGGATCATTGGGGGAGATATACTGAAAGTGGAACCACGCACTGGAATTGGACGGAATATGCAATTCTAGAAGTCGACGAATCAACTCGCCTGTTTCATCTCGACTTTTGTCGGTGAACGCTGCTCTTCCTACGTCCAGCTGAAAGACTCTCTTACTGGCAATAATCAAACGATCACTTCGCAGTAGGCAGTTTCGCAACGAACTACTGTATGTCTGTATGGACAGTAAAGTCTTAGACACTCGTTCAAACTCTCGTGGTTTGCCTACCGAGTGCTAAAACACATATTTAGCGAAGCATCGAGCAGCGTGACCAGCTACTGCCCGAAAAATACCAGTAGACCATCTTCGACCGAAACTGTCCTGTGCCAAGTCCCTGCACATTCGGTTTCTCTTCTCTCACTCTTCTCTTCTGAAACTGTCCTGCGCCAAGTCCCTGCGCATTCGGTTTCTCTTCTCTTCTCTCTCTCTCATCGGTGATCGATCACATCGAGTCAACTAAATTCAATGGATGGAATTTGGATCCAACTTAGCTGCCTCCAAATCGAGCCTCTTGAAATTTTGACAAAAATAATTATCAAAGTTTATACTGCTACCGATTATCACGTCATATTAATTTACCGAATTTTCTTGACAGTTTACTTCGAAACAATAACTACAAATTTGCTCTGGCCAAATTCACGGAAAAATATGACAAATCTCAAAATTTCGCAAAAATTTAATCACGCCTAGCCACCAATAAGATCACTTATGGCAGTTACATCGGAGAAGATAAAAAAAATCATCAAACGCATCAAAACAAAACTGTACAGTAGAAATACAAAAGCGCCCCTACATAGTAACCGTTATTATAATTTAAAAAATATTATTATTCAAATTACCTTCAGAAATTACATTAATACATTTAAATACAAAAGACAAAAATGAAACCCAGAAACTTCATGTCATCAATTCTCTGAAAATCACGAACTCTCTTACACTTTGGGGGAAGCACACATAGATACCACAAAAACATTACTTGCCATCTAAAAGGCTCCGTCTCCGGTTAACACTGCCTAAAGTTTCAACTGCATCGGTAAACCCAATTGAAGTTTTAAAAATAACAATTTTCCAAAACAGATATTAAATAAAAAAATTTAAATATTAATGCCGAAAATTAATTTAATACATTAATTCCAACCTGAAACACCAAATTTCATAGAAAGAAAACTCGCAATTCACAAATTACATCTGAGAGACAACTCTCTCCTTCAACACAAAACTCAGTATGATTTATAAATTACAAAATTCCTAGTAATTTATCGTTTCCAAGTGAAACTACAAATTTACATCGTTATTCTAAATAAGAACAGATATTATGAACCCAAAAATACCTTCTATGTAAACAAAACAAAAATTAAAACAAATCACTGCATAAGGAAGAGTGTTCGCTTTGTTTGTAAGCGAGCCTCTATAAAAATATTCCTGACCGAACTAAACTGCAGTACATTGGGAAACAATTGTTGTAACATTTTCTATGCAAACGCGCGAACAAAAAAAACATTTTTCATTTTTAATACCCAAAATAAAACGTTAAACAAAAAAGAACACTCCCTAACACAATAAAATTCAATTTCAGAATAAAAAATTTAAACAGCCTAACCATACAAAATATCACTCGGAATTGTCTTCAAAATGAAAGAAAGAAAAAAATAGAAAACAAAAACCAGCCCACCTTAAAAAAATATAAAAATTAATGAATATATATAAAAAATTTAAAAAAAACGAAATTAATTTATCAGAAGAATTTAGGAAAACAATTTCTCCATTTCAATTAACAAATTTTGCTTCCTTGTAGTCTCACACAATTTATATACGGCAAGCATAATAAACTTAAACAGTCCGAATTTGACCCAGTATAAATTAGTAATTAGTATCTTTAACGATTAGTTTTCGACTGTCACTTTAAAATTAACTTAAACTATAAAGCGAAAACTACAAAGCGATCCTTAAAATTATACACATCTGATGTTCGTGTGTCTAAAGGATTTACAGGCGACACATTCAGTCAAAGAATAATCTTAAAAACTCTACTAATAAATTCTGGAAAATTTTGTTACCCATTGAATCTCTTAGAATGCTCTACTCTATATATATATATATATATAAATATATATATATATATATAAATATAAATATATATATATATATATATATAAATACATACATATTTTCATTTACCTAGAAATGCGTTACATATTTACACACAACCTTTTAAACCTTACCGTATAAAAATGCATGTCACAATCTATTCAAACAACTAAAATAATTTAATTCATATAAGTAAGTGTAAAATTTATTTACTAATCATTATTATTATTATTATCACCACAATTATTGCTAATTCAGAAAATGCAAACACAAAAAAATCTTTAAAAGCAAAATAGGTAGGCTTTTAGACAGGAGCAAAAGTGGAAAGGAAAAAAAAAATGAGTTACCGGACAGCAATTATCAATTTTGAAATTTCTCTCTCCGACCGAACGAAACGAAATCTAACGAAAACGGAACGCGAAGAAAGAGGACACAAACGACTCTCGAATTAGATTTCAGACTCAAACTGAGTGGGGACAGGACTCCAACGAAAGGAGAAAAAAAAAAAATTTTGGCCGCGAAAATTACAAAGAGACGCTCCTATGAGAAGAATTTGGAAAATAATGGGCGCCATCTTGAATCATCGAATTTTGAAGAAAAGGAAATCAGAATTTGCTTAATTTTATAAATACTCTAAAACGGGTAGCGAAACAGAATATCTACTAATTTTCTTCATCGGGGAACGTGGAAAAATGATCGTGATTAATCGAAAGAACACACACACTTCAATTCCTATTCATAAGACACGAAAAAAACGCAAAAGTCTATGTTAATGACGGAGTGCGTGGGTTTGTATTATTAAATTGATAACAATTTAATAAGGTTAGCTGCCACCAGAATGTCGTGGTAATTTATTTAATTCATTATTTCTTTATTTACTTTCATTTTTCTTCTATTCCTCTTTACGCTCTTTTTCGCTATACATCGGTGTACTTTATAAATGCGGGTAGCATGGCCAAGTGGAAAGCCGTTATAAATGGAACCGGACATGGGAGACCGGGGGATTAATTAAACTCGGATTAACATTTTACTAACTTTATTTATACCAAAAACACTTAGTTTAACGGGATAATGCGAGGGGGGAATTTAACGTTCACATTTTAGTCGGAGAGAAATACGAAATCCTATTCTAAATTCACACAAAACATCGTAACACCAAAAGACACCTTCTTAAACGCAAGGCCATCCGATGACTGTCGGGCATTCCTACCCAGCCGTTAGCCTATGTTCAGGCGTTGCCAACTCGTATTTTATAATTTTTTTATAAACAAACTATTATTTATCGTAATTACATTTATTAAATATTATTATCTTCTTTATTAATTTCTTATAACCAAAACATTCTAATTTTTAATTAGGCCTTACTACAATATATATATATATATATATATATATATATATATATAGATATATGATGAATAAAACCACGAAGGAAAGGAAACACAGAATGGTGCTCAAGCGCTTTCGTCTAATGACATCCTCAGGAACACTGACGTACATAAAGGGTTACAGCTAGGGTGGCCATTTAAAAAGGAGGACACTGCGTATGTGGCAGTACGTTAACATATATATATATATATATATATATATATATATATATATATATATATTAACGTACGGCCACATACGCAGTGTCTTCCTTTTTGGAAATTTGGAAATGGCCACCCTAAGGACAGAGTGCTCAAAAGGCGGACTGTCCGCCTAAAGCCTGACGTCTGGCCACCCTAGTTACAGCCTATATATAGGTTACAGAAAAAAAATACAAATTTGTATGCTCCTCCCACAATCCTTTAATGTTTAATAATTTTTTAATTTTTTTTATCTCTCCGTTTATTGTATATATATATATATGTGTATGTTTTTTTTTTTTCTATAACCTATATATAGGCTGCAACCCTTTATGTACTTCAGTGTTCTGAGGATGTCATTACTCATTAGCATCATGAAAAAGAAAAACTATGGTATTTGTCATTACCATTACTTATTCGGACTATAGTGGATTTAATTATCCCAGAATAGTTCCTTGTTCCATGCACTGTCTGTGTGTATCATAAAAAACTCAGGGGACCATTCTGAGTTCATTCCCATCTTGAAACGGACATGTTATGTGCCTTGAAAAGTGGACGCTCAATTCTGCCAGTTGAGGTTTAAGTTTTGGTTTGTGGCTAAAATATAATAGTTACCCCTTTTTTCTTTGATGTATTCAATCTGACGTGAAGACAGTGAGTCTTTTGCTTATATTGAGGTTCTAAATGTAGCAGGGCTAGGCTGCTTTAAACCATAGATCCATGTCCCAAAGCTGGATCCTGTCTGCTTTGCAGATAGCTGGTGAGGTAAGCTATATTTATGGAACCTTTTTGCGAGTGACCCGTTGCCCACGTCGGGCTAGCATCATGAAAAGAAAAACTATGGTATTTGTCATTTACCATTACTTATTCGGACTATAGTGGATTTAATTATCCCAGAAGAGTTCCTTGTTCCATGCACGGTCTGTGTGTATCATATATATATATATATATATATATATATATATGTGTGTGTGTGTATATATGGGATGGGAAACATAAATTTTGAGTCCAGTTTTCGATTTCAGTTTCAGTTTGCAAAAATATCGATTTCAGTTTTGATTTAAGTTTTATTTTATTTTCGATTTGAGTTTATTTTTCGATTCAAGTTTTATATTTTTGGTTCGATTCAATTTAAATTTCGATTCCAGTTTTTTTTTTATATTTCTTTAAGAATTTCTTTGTACTCTTATATTATTTTTAGGGGTACCCTATTGACAAATTCTGATTTAATTTTATATTTGTATTTGCATTCGATTTCTGTTTTTCAAAGAGAGAATTTGCTTTAGTAACTATCTTTACGTTTGTATGATTAAACATGCAAGCATCTATCGCCAACTGAATCAGCACGAAACACTCATCTTCTTTTATTTATTCGCTCATTCTTTCACATAAAGTTTTATTTAACAAAACACTTTCAATTCGAAATGTTTTATTAATTCGTACACTTTTTAAATTTAAGCACACGACATGTATAAGATATACACGGTGAACCAAAAGTAGGTGGACAGTAGGTTGAATACGGTTTGTGTTATATTATATTATAACTATGGTGTTCATTATAACTATGGTGTTTGTGTTTTATTATATTAAATATTATAACTAAATTTATTTAAATTTTATTTTGTATTACAGTATACAAAAAAATTAAATATGTATTCTCAAAATAAACGTTATCATTTACTGTCCATCTACATTTGGTTCACCCTATATAAATTAGAGAGGGGAATAAAACAATTAAATGAACCTCTGTTTATTATATACAAAATACAAATACTTGTAAACTCACATGTTAAAATTAGAGCGAACAATTAAAATAGTGTCAATGTTTTCGGGCAACAAATTGTTCTTTGAGGACTTAAAATCAATCTAAAAAGAGAAAAAAGCCGTTCCACACTAACTTGTGTCATTGGAACAGCATGCACAACTAAAGACAATTTGTACGGCTCCTCATGCTTTATCTTCATTGCGTTGCACCACGCAATTAGGCTACTGTCTGCTGAAATTCTTTCAATATTCTTAAAGTCTTGAAGAGCCGAAATGATGCTTCTATTCGTAGCACTGGTTGAGTTTTTCTTTATTTTTGCAGCAGCTCTAAGCATGTGTTCCTACTCATCCACTGCTGTACTGGATGCCAAGCTTGCCGAAAATGTCGATGCCAAGCTTGCCAAAGATATCGATTCCATTTTCGTGTGAAGTTAGGTCAAATTCTCTAGCATTCATTGCTTCTAAAAGGTTGTGATCCAGTACGCATTTAATTTTTGAGATATCACTTTTACACAGAAACCACAATTTGTAGAAGTCTCCTGGAGTCAAATTTTCTTCCTGCAGTCGTATTGTAGCTTTTTCAACATTTTAGCAGGCTCTACTACTTGCAAAATTTTTTGCAGTTTTTCCCAAGTTGAGGAGAAAGTTTAAATCGGTTCCTATGAGTTCAATAAATGCATCAATGAACGGTCGGAGTTCCATTAAAAGGAAGATCGTGTCATATGTGAGCACCAACTCGTCACGACGTCTACGATAAGCATATGATACTTCTTTGTTTTTAAAATATTCATAATAACTGGGTTCGCAGCTTCTTAGCAAGTTCCGCGAATGAGCTATAGTATTTACAAGCAATCCTGCATTTAAAGAGTCTTTTATTGCAAGTTGCAAAGTATGTACAGCACATGAACAGAAAGAACATTTCCTAATTCCAACTCATCTAGTTCACTGACATCACTTTCATCGTTTACAATGTCATTTCCTTCACTCGAGATCAGTTCTACAGCTTTCACCATATTTCTAGCATTATCAGTAGTAATAGAATACACTTGACGAACGATCAAGTTATATTTCAATAGCACACTTAAAACCAGTTAAAGACAGAGTGGGTATCAAGGACTAAGAAGCACAACTACGGGTTCCAATCCTCTTATATGCAATGCGTATGTATAATCTAGGGTCGAGGGTGAGATGCAAGACAATCATAATTAATTATAATAACTTCTATAACAAATGGAAAATGGATACGACTAAACCATAGATATGGTAGATCGTAGGGTTGTGACACGAACAAAAAAATAGGAAGCTACAACTGAAATTATTATCCAAACTCGCGTTAAACGATTTTGGTTTTATGTAAAAATGAATATTGATTAATTATTCATTTCATTTTTACATTGCTCTCCCCTTTTAAAAAAAATGATATTTATACAATAATTTAATAGGGTACCATTAATACAATACAAACGAGAAAATAACATCCTAACAGGGTACCATTAATACAATACAATGAGAAAATAACATCCTAACAGGGTACCATTAGTTACAATACAAATTTTATACAGAACGATTTCGCGTGGTCGAGTACAATGCAGAGTATCCAAATTTTTAAAATGACACTGCTTACAAAATATAAAAAATCAAAGATTAATACTTTAATTTAGACAAACATTTAATAGGATTAATACATTAATTTAGACAACCAATTAAGTTAGTCAAACAATGATATGGTTAAAATTTTTTACAAAATTTATTTTTTTCTGTGGGATAAATTATGTACATAATGAATAGGTAGAAGGGAAAATGCAAATCGTACAATCTATAAACTAATTTTATTGACTAGTGTAGGTAAAAATAGAATTACGTAAGGATGATGTATAGACCTGTGGTCTAGTGTGTATTTATATTTATTGGTACAAAGTGTGTATTTTATAAGTTCGAGAGACAGATTAGCTGAGAGGATTGTTAAATTAACTGTATAAATGCATGAGCAAAAATTTTTATATAGTAAGCAAAAATGATTAAGATTAAATACGCGCAATGAAATAGTTTATGTGATATCCAATGATTTAGCATGAGGTTTGTATATATAGTATATATAGTGTGCATACATGCATTTTTATTGACTGTTGTAGGTACAAACCGAATTACGTAGTGGATGATGTATAGACCTGTGGTCAAATGTGTATTTGTGTGTATTAGGTACAAATTGTAGTGGTTGGTGATACGTCCAAAAGGAGAAAGGGGATTTTATAGTTGAATAGTTGAAGTTGTACGTCAGTGTGCATATGTATCTATAAATATTGGTAAGAAGCATCTGTAGATGAGTGAGTCGGTACAATAGTATGTAGAATATGAGAGTAATTTGTTCATCCTGTGAAGAACTAGATCATTAGGGGTCATTGGTGGCTTAGGATTATATATATATATATTTACTTTAAGGAATAGATAAAACAACTTAATAAATGCATGAACGAGAATTTATATATAGTAAGCAAAAATTATTAAGATTATAACGATGATGTTTGCATACGAGTTTTTAATGCAAAAGTGACTGAAGGGACGGAACGTAAATGAATTCGAATGTGTGTCAAAAGTAATAAAATTCAATTAGGATTATAGATTTTACATAATTAATCAGTTACACGTATAAGGTAATTAAATAAAACGAACTTAGAGGACTTACAATTAATGAAAGTACATCTCGGTTTTAAAATTGAATTTTGACACACAATTAATTTCAACTACTAAAATTCATAGCCATATAATGTAGTAGTATGTCAATTTGACTAATTTCGTTTGATACCTTACAAATGGTACAATAACAATTTAAGGACAGTTACTCACGATTAATTGAACAAAGAAAAATAAAAATACAAATTAAAAATAGAGATCAATATGCATTTTAATGAGCTAACATAATTTTTATAATATTCTTAAAAATAAAAGTAATCGAACCATAGATGAATTTCGACCAAGAATAAAAAAGTTATTGAAATTGAAGGGAAGCATTTCGAACAATCTTTTCTTTTATAATTTCAGGTAAATTTTATATTAAAAATTTTTTAGATAATAAAAAAAATATTAAAAAGGTTTAATAATTTTTGCAGGTTAAGTAGAAAAATCATACTCTTTCGTTGAATGTTGATAGAATTTGAATTATTGATATTTTAGTCTGAAAACTTGTTTGCATATAGACAAAACATCTGTTTTATTGCGTAGAAGTTTTATTAAAATTAAATGACTGAAATTTAGGGTATGTGCGGTCATACGGTAAATTTCCCGATCGTACAGAGCAGGAGAAATTAGGTACATGATCGATTAATTAATTATTACACAACTATTATTATCACGTATACATTACAATGATTATCAAAGTCATTACAACCTTTGTACAAATAATAAATTACATAACTACATAACAAATCGGTGAATTTCCGTCTTACAAACAAAGAAAAAAGGTTAAACTAAAGACGCAAATCGGTCAATTCAGGTTGAATTTAATTCTCTTTTACAACACAAAAAAAGGTTGAATTAAATTCTTAAATTACATTTCTTAAATTAAATTCTCTTAAATTACAAAGAAAAAGTTGAATTCAATTGACTGCATTGAAAACTAACTTGGGGCTCGAAATAAAAATGACTTGGGACTTGGAATAAAAATGACTTGGGACTTGGAATAAATCTCTCTGACTTGGAATAAATCTCTCTGACTTGGAATAAATCTCTCTGACTTGGAATAAATCTCTCTGACTTGAAATAAATCTCTCTGACTTCAAGTAAAACTCTGACTTGAGCTCTATCAAGTATTTCTATAAAAATCTCTGGGGTGGTTGTCCATCTTGGCGCAACCTTCTGACTTGACCTCTTATCAAGTATTCTGAAACTAACTTGAAATTAACTAAAAATGGAAAATGACTTCACTCGATCTTTATCAAGTGGAGACGATTAACCTCTGTTTTGGTTGACCCTCTTGGTGCAACCTTCTGACTTGAAAAACTGACTTCAAAAATGACTTCAAAAAATGACTTAAAAAAAATGACTTAAAAAAAAATGACTTCAAAATTACTTCAAGTATCTTTATAAATCTCTGGGGTTTGGTTGTCCCTTTGGTTACAACCAACCGAAACTGTCTGAGTACTGAAAATGGAACTTGAAACTGCTTCAAGTAACTCTATAACTATATAAACTCTCTCTAAACTCTCTCTAAACTCTCTCTCTCTTAATTTGCAAGTCAATTCAATTCAGTAATTGAAAAAAATTTGCAAACAAAAAAATATAACAACATTTCACTCGAATGTACACGAAGGTACGATACTATTGTGTTTGATACATAAAATAAAATTATTCTATACTGAATATAACAGTGAAAATAACTCTGAAATTAACTCTCTTTGAAATTAACTCTCTTTGAAATTAAACTCTCTGAAATTAACTCTGTTTGAAATTACTGTTTCAAAAAAACAAATGTATCACCTGGTGTCTGAAGTTTCACTGTGTTTTTGTGTTAAATTCTGGCTCCATACTAAATATTAACTGTTAATAATACTGATTTTTCAAGTGTTTATAAATTTCTTAAAAAAAACAACTCTGTACTTAACAAAATTTTCCCATGGGAAAATCCTTGAGACGTTTCCTGAAGACGTCTTGTTGGCTACTTCTTCTTGGATGAAACTAGGCGTGAAGAACTTGGAGTCGTGACGCACCGGTTCAAGGGTGGATGTTACGAACTAGAAGTCGTGACACGCCGGTCAACTGGTTTTATCTGATGCAGGGTAGTTTCTATCTTGGCCAAAGAGTGGCCTCTCTAAAATAATCTTAAAATCTTCTTTTTATCCTGATGCAGGGTAATTTCTATCTTGGCCAAAGTGTGGCCTCTTCTTAAAATCTTCTTCTTAAAATAATCTTGTTATCCTGGTGCAGGGTAATTTCTATCTTGGCCAAAGAGTGGCCTCTTCTTAAAATAATCTTCTTAAAATCTTCTTCTAATCCTGGCATCCTGGCAAGGTCGCCAGTCTGTTAACCCCTCCGTCTATGGCCCTGGGTTGGTTCGGATCGACGGGGGTTCTAGTTACGGAGGCAAGCAACGGATATTTCTTCTATATACTTTTCTTCTATAACTTTCTAATTCTTTTCTCTCGCTTTATGGGGTCGACACTCTGTTAATTCTTTTCTTTCAATAATACTCTGGTACTTCTACTTTACTGACTAAATTCCTCTGAAGAGAGCCCAACTCGAGGGGAAAATAAAAAGTTTCGCTTGCTGTGATTTACTTCTTAAAAATATACAGGTACTGCTCTGAATTTACAGGGGTAGAGGTTCGACCTCTTTCGACCCATAGCTCAGGCCGGAATCTAAAAATATTAAGGAGGCAAGGGGCCTCTGCCCTCCCCCGCAGCGAGGCTGCTAACAAGGGGAGTCTCTTAGCAGTGACCAAAGCAGAGAGCCGTAATGAAGTGTCCTTCATTTTACAAATACATGTATAATATATAAGCCTGAATGTTGGGGAACGGCAGTTGAGAGGTTAAGTTTCCCCCCTTTTAAACACGATCAGATGTTTGAAGATTCCAATAAAGATTTAAAAAAATAAATAAAATAAAAACTAATCTTATTTTTTTTTGCCGAATCTTCATTTCTGAAGGCGATATCATTTCATAGTCGTACACAAGTACAATTGAAGTACACGACTGAGTACATTTTTGTTTGGGTTTATTACAATTATGATTTCGATTATGGATTACTTCCCATTCGCTTATGATTGTCCCTTACAGTTCTATTAAAGTACATTCTTACATTATAAATTAAATCATTACATTTACATTACAAGTTATTATAATTAAAGTATTACAGTTAATTACAATTAAACAGTTACTATAACTTTGTTTTGTTTTTACAGTGTTTCATATTAATAGACAATTAAGATGTTAGAAATATAATACAAAGTACATGGCACACATGATATAGATTTATATACATAATATGTTATAATATGTTTAACATGTTATAAATTTGGATCAGAGCGAAAGATGTTGTTTATCTTAGAAACGTTCAATTCTGCTGTGATTCGCGAATTCGACCACTTACCTACCCAAGCATTTATGAATATCTTGAGGGGTGAGCGCACTTAAAAAAAAATTAAAAAATACATGTGGACGTATTTTACATGTAAGTAACAGAATAGGTTTGTGTGCGTAATATAGACGCGCGTAAAATATGGACTGATAGGTTGATAGGTATCAGTAGACAATAGGTAGGAAAACAACAAATAATGATATATAGAGAATGAAGTTTTTTTTTTTCTTTTTATTATTATTATTATTATTATTATTTAAGGAATTTACCATACATTCAATACGGAAGATGTCCAAATACTAAACACTGATTCAGTGTTCAAGGTATGGAAAACGTGAAGAGAATTAAGTTACTTTATGACGTCATAGTTATTCACATTATGTCATACGTACAGTATAACTGTAAGTCATTATTTGAGGAGGACCTAAAAGAAACGAATTAAAGACAGAGTGGGTATCAAGGACTAAGAAGCACAACTAGGGTTCCAATCCTCTTATATGCAATGCGTATGTATAATCTAGGGTCGAGGGTGAGATGCAAGACAATCATAATTAATTATAATAACTTCTATACAAATGGAAAATGGATACGACTAAACCATAGATATGGTAGATCGTAGGGTTGTGACACGAACAAAAAAATAGGAAGCTACAACTGAAATTATTATCCAAACTCGCGTTAAACGATTTTGGTTCTTATGTAAAAATGAATATTGATTAATTATTCATTTCATTTTTACATTGCTCTCCCCTTTTAAAAAAAATGATATTATACAATAATTTAATAGGGTACCATTAATACAATACAAACGAGAAAATAACATCCTAACAGGGTACCATTAATACAATACAATGAGAAAATAACATCCTAACAGGGTACCATTAGTTACAACACAAATTTTATACAGAACGATTTCGCGTGGTCGAGTACAATGCAGAGTATCCAAATTTTTAAAATGACACTTGCTTACAAAATAAAAAAAATCAAAGATTAATACTTTAATTTAGACAAACATTTAATAGGATTAATACATTAATTTAGACAACCATTAAGTTAGTCAAACAATGATATGGTTAAAATTTTTTACAAAATTTTATTTTTTTCTGTGGGATAAATTATGTACATAATGAATAGGTAGAAGGGAAAAATGCAAATCGTACAATCTATAAACTAATTTTTATTGACTAGTGTAGGTAAAAATAGAATTACGTAATGGATGATGTATAGACCTGTGGTCTAGTGTGTATTTTATTTATTGGTACAAAGTGTGTATTTTATAAGTTCGAGAGACAGATTAGCTGAGAGGATTGTTAAATTAACTGTATAAATGCATGAGCAAAATTTTTATATAGTAAGCAAAAATGATTAAGATTAAATTACGCGCAATGAAATAGTTTATTGTGATATCCAATGATTTTAGCATGAGGTTTGTATATATAGTATATATAGTGTGCATACATGCATTTTTATGACTGTTGTAGGTACAAACCGAATTACGTAGTGGATGATGTATAGACCTGTGGTCAAATGTGTATTTGTGTGTATTAGGTACAAATTGTAGTGGTTGGTGATACGTCCAAAAGGAGAAAGGGGATTTTATAGTTGAATAGTTGAAGTTGTACGTCAGTGTGCATATGTATCTATAAATATTGGTAAGAAGCATCTGTAGATGAGTGAGTCGGTACAATAGTATGTAGAATATGAGAGTAATTTGTTCATCCTGTGAAGAACTAGATCATTAGGGGTCATTGGTGGCTTAGGATTATATATATATATTTACTTTAAGGAATAGATAAAACAACTTAATAATGCATGAACGGAATTTATATATAGTAAGCAAAAATTATTAAGATTATAACGATGATGTTTGCATACGAGTTTTTAATGCAAAAGTGACTGAAGGGACGGAACGTAAATGAATTCGAATGTGTGTCAAAAGTAATAAATTCAATTAGGATTATAGATTTTACATAATTAATCAGTACACGTATAAGGTAATTAAATAAAACGAACTTAGATGACTTAATTAATGAAAGTACATCTCGGTTTTAAATTGAATTTTGACACACAATTAATTTCAACTACTAAAATTCATAGCCATATAATGTAGTAGTATGTCAATTTGACTATAATTTTCGTTTGATACCTTACAAATGGTACAATAACAATTTAAGGACAGTTACTCACGATTAATTGAACAAAGAAAAATAAAAATACAAATTAAAAATAGAGATCAATTATGCATTTTAATGAGCTAACATAATTTTTTTATAATATTCTTAAAAATAAAAGTAAATCGAACCATAGATGAATTTCGACCAAGAATAAAAAAGTTATTGAAATTGAAGGGAAGCATTTCGAACAATCTTTTCTTTTAATAATTTCAGGTAAATTTTATATTAAAAATTATTTTTAGATAATAAAAGAAAATATTAAAAGGTTTAATAATTTTTGCAGGTTAAGTAGAAAAATCATACTCTTTCGTTGAATGTTGATAGAATTTTGAATTATTTGATATTTTAGTCTGAAAACTTGTTGCATATAGACAAATACATCTGTTTTATTGCGTAGAAGTTTTATTAAAAATTAAATGACTGAAATTTAGGGTATGTGCGGTCATACGGGTAAAATTTCCCGATCGTACAGAGCAGGATAAATTAGGTACATGATCGATTAATTATTATTACACAACTATTATTATCACGTATACATTACAATGATTATCAAAGTCATTACAACCTTTGTACAAATAATAAATTACATAACTACATAACAAATCGGTGAATTTCCGTCTTACAAACAAAGAAAAAAGGTTAAACTAAAGACGCAAATCGGTCAATTCAGGTTGAATTTAATTCTCTTTTACAACACAAAAAAAGGTTGAATTAAATTCTTAAATTACATTTTCTTAAATTAAATTCTCTTAAATTACAAAGAAAAAGTTGAATTCAATTGACTGCATTGAAAACTAACTTGGGCTCGAAATAAAAATGACTTGGGACTTGGAATAAAATCTCTCTGACTGAATAAATCTCTCTGACTTGGAATAAATCTCTCTGACTTGGAATAAATCTCTCTGACTTGGAATAAATCTCTCTGACTTGAAATAAATCTCTCTGACTTCAAGTAAAACTCTGACTTGAGCTCTATCAAGTATTTCTATAAAAATCTCTGGGGTGGTTGTCCATCTTGGCGCAACCTTCTGACTTGACCTCTTATCAAGTATTCTGAAACTAACTTGAAATTAACTAAAAATGGAAAATGACTTCACTCGATCTTTATCAAGTGGAGACGATTAACCTCTGTTTTGGTTGACCCTCTTGGTGCAACCTTCTGACTTGAAAAAACTGACTTCAAAAATGACTTCAAAAATGACTTCAAAAAAATGACTTAAAAAAAAATGACTTCAAAATTACTTCAAGTATCTTTATAAATCTCTGGGGTTTGGTTGTCCCTTTTGGTTACAACCAACCGAAACTGTCTGAGTACTGAAAATGGAACTTGAAACTGCTTCAAGTAACTCTATAACTCTATAAACTCTCTCTAAACTCTCTCTAAACTCTCTCTCTCTTAATTTGCAAGTCAATTCAATTCAGTAATTGAAAAAAAATTTGCAAACAAAAATATAAACAACATTTCACTCGAATGTACACGAAGGTACGATACTATTGTGTTTGATACATAAAATAAAATTATTCTATACTGAATATAACAGTGAAAATAACTCTTGAAATTAACTCTCTTTGAAATTAACTCTCTTTGAAATTAACTCTCTTGAAATTAACTCTGTTTGAAATTACTGTTTCAATAAAAACAAATGTATCACTGGTGTCTGAAGTGTTCACTGTGTTTTGTGTTAAATTCTGGCTCCATACTAAATATTAACTGTTAATAATACTGATTTTTCAAGTGTTTATAAATTTCTTAAAAAAAACAACTCTGTACTTAACAAAATTTTCCATGGGGAAAATCCTTGAGACGTTTCCTGAAGACGTCTTGTTGGCTACTTCTTCTTGGATGAAACTAGGCGTGAAGAACTTGGAGTCGTGACGCACCGGTTCAAGGGTGGATGTTACGAACTAGAAGTCGTGACACGCCGGTCAACTGGTTTTATCCTGATGCAGGGTAGTTTCTATCTTGGCCAAAGAGTGGCCTCTTCTTAAAATAATCTTAAAATCTTCTTTTTATCCTGATGCAGGGTAATTTCTATCTTGGCCAAAGTGTGGCCTCTTCTTAAAATCTTCTTCTTAAAATAATCTTGTTATCCTGGTGCAGGGTAATTTCTATCTTGGCCAAAGAGTGGCCTCTTCTTAAAATAATCTTCTTAAAATCTTCTTCTAATCCTGGCATCCTGGCAAGGTCGCCAGTCTGTTAACCCCTCCGTCTATGGCCCTGGGTTGGTTCGGATCGACGGGGGTTCTAGTTACGGAGGCAAGCAACGGATATTTCTTCTATATACTTTTCTTCTATAACTTTCTAATTCTTTTCTCTCGCTTTATGGGGTCGACACTCTGTTAATTCTTTTCTTTCAATAATACTCTGGTACTTCTACTTTACTGACTAAATTCCTCTGAAGAGAGCCCAACTCGAGGGGGAAAATAAAAAGTTTCGCTTGCTGTGATTTACTTCTTAAAAATATACAGGTACTGCTCTGAATTTACAGGGGTAGAGGTTCGACCTCTTTCGACCATAGCTCAGGCCGGAATCTAAAAATATTAAGGAGGCAAGGGGCCTCTGCCCCCTCCCCGCAGCGAGGCTGCTAACAAGGGGAGTCTCTTAGCAGTGACCAAAGCAGAGAGCCGTAATGAAGTGTCCTTCATTTTACAAATACATGTATAATATATAAGCCTGAATGTTGGGGAACGGCAGTTGGAGGTTAAGTTTCCCCCCTTTTAAACACGATCAGATGTTTGAAAGATTCCAATAAAGATTTAAAAAAAATAAATAAAAATAAAAACTAATCTTATTTTTTTTTGCCGAATCTTCATTTCTGAAGGCGATATCATTTCATAGTCGTACACAAGTACAATTGAAGTACACGACTGAGTACATTTTTGTTTGGGTTTATTACAATTATGATTTCGATTATGGATTACTTCCCATTCGCTTATGATTGTCCCTTACAGTTCTATTAAAGTACATTCTTACATTATAAATTAAATCATTACATTTACATTACAAGTTATTATTAATTAAAGTATTACAGTTAATTACAATTAAACAGTTACTATAACTTTGTTTTGTTTTTACAGTGTTTCATATTAATAGACAATTAAGATGTTAGAAATATAATACAAAGTACATGGCACACATGATATAGATTTATATACATAATATGTTATAATATGTTTAACATGTTATAAATTTGGATCAGAGCGAAAGATGTTGTTTATCTTAGAAACGTTCAATTCTGCTGTGATTCGCGAATTCGACCACTTACCTACCCAAGCATTTATGAATATCTTGAGGGGTGAGCGCACTTAAAAAAAAATAAAAAAATACATGTGGACGTATTTTACATGTAAGTAACAGAATAGGTTGTGTGCGTAATATAGACGCGCGTAAAATATGGACTGATAGGTTGATAGGTATCAGTAGACAATAGGTAGGAAACAACAAATAATGATATATAGAGAATGAAGTTTTTTTTTTCTTTTATTATTATTATTATTATTATTATTATTATTATTAAGGAATTTACCATACATTCAATACGGAAGATGTCCAAATACTAAACACTGATTCAGTGTTCAAGGTATGGAAAACGTGAAGAGAATTAAGTTACTTTATGACGTCATAGTTATTCACATTATGTCATACGTACAGTATAACTGTAAGTCATTATTTGGGAGGACCTAAAAGAAACGAATTAAAGACAGAGTGGGTATCAAGGACTAAGAAGCACAACTACGGGTTCCAATCCTCTTATATGCAATGCGTATGTATAATCTAGGGTCGAGGGTGAGATGCAAGACAATCATAATTAATTATAATAACTTCTATAACAAATGGAAAATGGATACGACTAAACCATAGATATGGTAGATCGTAGGGTTGTGACACGAACAAAAAAATAGGAAGCTACAACTGAAATTATTATCCAAACTCGCGTTAAACGATTTTGGTTCTTATGTAAAAATGAATATTGATTAATTATTCATTTCATTTTTACATTGCTCTCCCCTTTTAAAAAAAATGATATTTATACAATAATTTAATAGGGTACCATTAATACAATACAAACGAGAAAATAACATCCTAACAGGGTACCATTAATACAATACAATGAGAAAATAACATCCTAACAGGGTACCATTAGTTACAATACAAATTTTATACAGAACGATTTCGCGTGGTCGAGTACAATGCAGAGTATCCAAATTTTTAAAATGACACTTGCTTACAAAATATAAAAAAATCAAAGATTAATACTTTAATTTAGACAAACATTTAATAGGATTAATACATTAATTTAGACAACCAATTAAGTTAGTCAAACAATGATATGGTTAAAATTTTTTACAAAATTTTATTTTTTTCTGTGGGATAAATTATGTACATAATGAATAGGTAAAAGGGAAAAATGCAAATCGTACAATCTATAAACTAATTTTTATTGACTAGTGTAGGTAAAAATAGAATTACGTAATGGATGATGTATAGACCTGTGGTCTAGTGTGTATTTATATTTATTGGTACAAAGTGTGTATTTTATAAGTTCGAGAGACAGATTAGCTGAGAGGATTGTTAAATTAACTGTATAAATGCATGAGCAAAAATTTTTATATAGTAAGCAAAAATGATTAAGATTAAATTACGCGCAATGAAATAGTTTATTGTGATATCCAATGATTTTAGCATGAGGTTTGTATATATAGTATATATAGTGTGCATACATGCATTTTTATTGACTGTTGTAGGTACAAACCGAATTACGTAGTGGATGATGTATAGACCTGTGGTCAAATGTGTATTTGTGTGTATTAGGTACAAATTGTAGTGGTTGGTGATACGTCCAAAAGGAGAAAGGGGATTTTATAGTTGAATAGTTGAAGTTGTACGTCAGTGTGCATATGTATCTATAAATATTGGTAAGAAGCATCTGTAGATGAGTGAGTCGGTACAATAGTATGTAGAATATGAGAGTAATTTGTTCATCCTGTGAAGAACTAGATCATTAGGGGTCATTGGTGGCTTAGGATTATATATATATATTTACTTTAAGGAATAGATAAAACAACTTAATAAATGCATGAACGAGAATTTATATATAGTAAGCAAAAATTATTAAGATTATAACGATGATGTTTGCATACGAGTTTTTAATGCAAAAGTGACTGAAGGGACGGAACGTAAATGAATTCGAATGTGTGTCAAAAGTAATAAAATTCAATTAGGATTATAGATTTTACATAATTAATCAGTTACACGTATAAGGTAATTAAATAAAACGAACTTAGAGGACTTACAATTAATGAAAGTACATCTCGGTTTTAAAATTGAATTTTGACACACAATTAATTTCAACTACTAAAATTCATAGCCATATAATGTAGTAGTATGTCAATTTGACTATAATTTTCGTTTGATACCTTACAAATGGTACAATAACAATTTAAGGACAGTTACTCACGATTAATTGAACAAAAGAAAAATAAAAATACAAATTAAAAATAGAGATCAATTATGCATTTTAATGAGCTAACATAATTTTTTTATAATATTCTTAAAAATAAAAGTAAATCGAACCATAGATGAATTTCGACCAAGAATAAAAAAGTTATTGAAATTGAAGGGAAGCATTTCGAACAATCTTTTCTTTTAATAATTTCAGGTAAATTTTATATTAAAAATTATTTTTAGATAATAAAAGAAAATATTAAAAAGGTTTAATAATTTTTGCAGGTTAAGTAGAAAAATCATACTCTTTCGTTGAATGTTGATAGAATTTTGAATTATTTGATATTTTAGTCTGAAAACTTGTTTGCATATAGACAAATACATCTGTTTTATTGCGTAGAAGTTTTATTAAAAATTAAATGACTGAAATTTAGGGTATGTGCGGTCATACGGGTAAATTTCCCGATCGTACAGAGCAGGATAAATTAGGTACATGATCGATTAATTAATTATTACACAACTATTATTATCACGTATACATTACAATGATTATCAAAGTCATTACAACCTTTGTACAAATAATAAATTACATAACTACATAACAAATCGGTGAATTTCCGTCTTACAAACAAAGAAAAAAGGTTAAACTAAAGACGCAAATCGGTCAATTCAGGTTGAATTTAATTCTCTTTTACAACACAAAAAAAGGTTGAATTAAATTCTTAAATTACATTTTCTTAAATTAAATTCTCTTAAATTACAAAGAAAAAGTTGAATTCAATTGACTGCATTGAAAACTAACTTGGGGCTCGAAATAAAAATGACTTGGGACTTGGAATAAATCTCTCTGACTTGGAATAAATCTCTCTGACTTGGAATAAATCTCTCTGACTTGGAATAAATCTCTCTGACTTGGAATAAATCTCTCTGACTTGAAATAAATCTCTCTGACTTCAAGTAAAACTCTGACTTGAGCTCTATCAAGTATTTCTATAAAAATCTCTGGGGTGGTTGTCCATCTTGGCGCAACCTTCTGACTTGACCTCTTATCAAGTATTCTGAAACTAACTTGAAATTAACTAAAAATGGAAAATGACTTCACTCGATCTTTATCAAGTGGAGACGATTAACCTCTGTTTTGGTTGACCCTCTTGGTGCAACCTTCTGACTTGAAAAACTGACTTCAAAAATGACTTCAAAAAATGACTTCAAAAAAATGACTTAAAAAAAATGACTTCAAAATTACTTCAAGTATCTTTATAAATCTCTGGGGTTTGGTTGTCCCTTTTGGTTACAACCAACCGAAACTGTCTGAGTACTGAAAATGGAACTTGAAACTGCTTCAAGTAACTCTATAACTCTATAAACTCTCTCTAAACTCTCTCTAAACTCTCTCTCTCTTAATTTGCAAGTCAATTCAATTCAGTAATTGAAAAAAATTTGCAAACAAAAATATAAACAACATTTCACTCGAATGTACACGAAGGTACGATACTATTGTGTTTGATACATAAAATAAAATTATTCTATACTGAATATAACAGTGAAAATAACTCTTGAAATTAACTCTCTTTGAAATTAACTCTCTTTGAAATTAACTCTCTTGAAATTAACTCTGTTTGAAATTACTGTTTCAATAAAAACAAATGTATCACTGGTGTCTGAAGTGTTCACTGTGTTTTGTGTTAAATTCTGGCTCCATACTAAATATTAACTGTTAATAATACTGATTTTTCAAGTGTTTATAAATTTCTTAAAAAAAACAACTCTGTACTTAACAAAATTTTCCATGGGGAAAATCCTTGAGACGTGTCCTGAAGACGTCTTGTTGGCTACTTCTTCTTGGATGAAACTAGGCGTGAAGAACTTGGAGTCGTGACGCACCGGTTCAAGGGTGGATGTTACGAACTAGAAGTCGTGACACGCCGGTCAACTGGTTTTATCCTGATGCAGGGTAGTTTCTATCTTGGCCAAAGAGTGGCCTCTTCTTAAAATAATCTTCTTAAAATCTTCTTTTTATCCTGATGCAGGGTAATTTCTATCTTGGCCAAAGTGTGGCCTCTTCTTAAAATCTTCTTCTTAAAATAATCTTGTTATCCTGGTGCAGGGTAATTTCTATCTTGGCCAAAGAGTGGCCTCTTCTTAAAATAATCTTCTTAAAATCTTCTTCTAATCCTGGCATCCTGGCAAGGTCGCCAGTCTGTTAACCCCTCCGTCTATGGCCCTGGGTTGGTTCGGATCGACGGGGGTTCTAGTTACGGAGGCAAGCAACGGATATTTCTTCTATATACTTTTCTTCTATAACTTTCTAATTCTTTTCTCTCGCTTTATGGGGTCGACACTCTGTTAATTCTTTTCTTTCAATAATACTCTGGTACTTCTACTTTACTGACTAAATTCCTCTGAAGAGAGCCCAACTCGAGGGGGAAAATAAAAAGTTTCGCTTGCTGTGATTTACTTCTTAAAAATATACAGGTACTGCTCTGAATTTACAGGGGTAGAGGTTCGACCTCTTTCGACCATAGCTCAGGCCGGAATCTAAAAATAAAGGAGGCAAGGGGCCTCTGCCCCCTCCCCGCAGCGAGGCTGCTAACAAGGGAGTCTCTTAGCAGTGACCAAAGCAGAGAGCCGTAATGAAGTGTCCTTCATTTTACAAATACATGTATAATATATAAGCCTGAATGTTGGGGAACGGCAGTTGGAGGTTAAGTTTCCCCCCTTTTAAACACGATCAGATGTTTGAAAGATTCCAATAAAGATTTTAAAAAAAATAAATAAAAATAAAAACTAATCTTATTTTTTTTTGCCGAATCTTCATTTCTGAAGGCGATATCATTTCATAGTCGTACACAAGTACAATTGAAGTACACGACTGAGTACATTTTTGTTTGGGTTTTTACAATTATGATTTCGATTATGGATTACTTCCCATTCGCTTATGATTGTCCCTTACAGTTCTATTAAAGTACATTCTTACATTATAAATTAAATCATTACATTTAATTACAGTTTCCTTGAAGTACATTACAAGTTATTATTAATTAAAGTATTACAGTTAATTACAATTAAACAGTTACTATAACTTTGTTTTGTTTTTACAGTGTTTCATATTAATAGACAATTAAAATGTTAGAAATATAATACAAAGTACATGGCACACATGATATAGATTTATATACATAATATGTTATAATATGTTTAACATGTTATAAATTTGGATCAGAGCGAAAGATGTTGTTTATCTTAGAAACGTTCAATTCTGCTGTGATTCGCGAATTCGACCACTTACCTACCCAAGCATTTATGAATATCTTGAGGGGTGAGCGCACTTAAAAAAAAAAAAAAAATACATGTGGACGTATTTTTAAGTAACAGAATAGGTTGTGTGCGTAATATAGACGCGCGTAAAATATGGACTGATAGGTTGATAGGTATCAGTAGACAATAGGTAGGAAACAACAAATAATGATATATAGAGAATGAAGTTTTTTTTTTTTCTTTTTATTATTATTATTATATTATTATTATTATTTATATTATTAAGGAATTTACCATACATTCAATACGGAAGATGTCCAAATACTAAACACGTGATTCAGTGTTCAAGGTATGGAAAACGTGAAGAGAATTAAGTTACTTTATGACGTCATAGTTATTCACATTATGTCATACGTACAGTATAACTGTAAGTCATTATTTGGGAGGACCTAAAAGAAACGAATTAAAGACAGAGTGGGTATCAAGGACTAAGAAGCACAACTACGGGTTCCAATCGTCTTATATGCAATGCGTATGTATAATCTAGGGTCGAGGGTGAGATGCAAGACAATCATAATTAATTATAATAACTTCTATAACAAATGGAAAATGGATACGACTAAACCATAGATATTGTAGATCGTAGGGTTGTGACACGAACAAAAAAATAGGAAGCTACAAGTAAAATTATTATCCAAACTCGCGTTAAGCGATTTTGGTTCTTATGTAAAAATGAATATTGATTATTCATTTCATTTTTACATATATATTAGGGTGGTTCCATCTATAATGGAGAATTTTCATTTTTATTATTTTTTCTTCTCCAACCCATCATTTGGTGCAAATTGCGATAGAAACTCCATATCTAAAGTATTTTTTGAATCAGACAATATTTAGGGGTTGCACAAGCTGATATACATTTTGGTGTTTTATGATTTTCAGGTGATTTTCATCAATTTTCCAATTTTAATAAATCTCTTTAAAATGCTTTTCTATGTAATGATGGGCATTCATATATACTATTTAACAGTGTTTTTAGTGTCTAATCTATATGTTATTCTAATGTTATCTTTATTTCTCTTTTTTCAGATCACAGCGACAATGGCACTTGCTAAAGTAACTCGCTCAAAAACTGCAATCTGGCTTGTTGGATGGACGGAAACGGCTTTCAAGTGCTCCAAACTTCCATCTCGTGGAGAAGTGCTGAGGGTGCTTTCCCATTACCATAACTGCGAACAAATGAGCCTAAAAGTGAGCATTGCAAAGACTTCTGAACTTCTACTTCCAATCTGGGAAAGAGCTAAAATTCCAACGAAGGCTCCCAATCACGTGGTAGAACATATAAAAAAGCTCCATGCTGAATGGCAAGGGCTAAAGAAACTAATAAATCGCACGTCGGCGAAGAACCTGGTGAACCAACAGATGTTCAGAGAAAGGCTGGATGATTTGTTTGACATTGCCCACCGTGAGGCAATATCTATCATAACATTTGAGGAGGACCGGCAGTTCTTGAAAGCCCAACGGGAGAAGGGTCGCATAGATACGAGAGAGGACTCGATCAAACATTAGCTCTCCATGAAAAACGTGTGATGAAGAGGAAGACTTCTGCGGAAAATCGAACATTGAAAGCCAAGTCAGAAGCGGCAGTGGCAGCTGAAGTCACTGTATTAGATAACTCGTCCTCTGACCCATCTGACCCAGAGGCTGAATTCACCGTACCGCCCATGCCCAAAACTCCACGACTGCGAGGCACGATACCAGTGGTGACTCCTGATGTAGCTGCAGAACTCGACCGGACTAAAACTAGCAATCGAAATGCTGCTCATATTTTTTTCGGCAATGGCTTCTACGAATCAATTCCGTCCGCAGTGGAAGAGCTCGTCATCAGCACCAGCGCTATTCGACGAGCAAGAATGAAACAGAGAGGCTTTCACTGCCGAAATCAAAGCCGCTTTTGACCCTAATGTGCCACTGATCCTGCACTGGGATGGGAAGATCATGGAAGACCTCACTGGACCTGTTCGAGAGCAAACTGACAGGCTCCCGATTTTGGTGTCTGGACATAATGTGGTGAAGCTGCTCTCAGTCCCAAAACTTCAAGACGCACGTGCAGTTACTATGTCGCAGGCAATTGTTGAGACCATAGATGAGTGGGGATTGCGGAACAGCATCGAAGGTATATGTTTTGATAAAACAGTCCCAAACACTGGAATGAAAGGTGGAGGATGTATCAGGTTAGAGTCTGAGATTGGCCGTGAACTGTTGAACGTGGCTTGTCGCCATCACGTCGCCGAAATCATGTTGGAAAAAGTTTTCAGCCTTCACGATGTTTCAAAGTCTCCCAACATGGAGATCTTCAGGCATTTCCGAGACATTTGACCTAAACTGGATAAAACATCCTTCTCTACAACGGTAAATGACGAGAGCACAGCATCTGTGATCGCCCCATGGAAAGATGAAGTCATTGAATTTGCGGTTGATCAGTTGAAGAAATCACAACCCAGAGATGATTACCGTGAGCTGCTGGAGCTCGCAATCATTTTCTTGGGAGCTGTTCCTCCACGCGGAATACATTTTCGGTATCCTAGAGCTATTCATTGTGCTCGCTGGATGGCCAGGGCTATCTACTCTATCAAGATGTGGCTCTTCCGCAACCAGTACAGCCCACAACAGCCGGGGACAACATGGTCACGAAAGTCCCGTGGACCATCTTACAACGATAAAATTTGGCATCATCTAAAAGAGATGTGTCTCTTTGTTACTTCGATTTACGTTAGATACTGGTTCCAGACTACATTGTCAACAGAAGCTCCAAAGAATGATCTCGCCCTGCTACGTGCGCTGTCTATATATCCAAACAAAGTCGTTGGAATGGCAGCGAGTAAGGCATTTAGCAACCACCTGTGGTATCTTTCCGAACTACTGGTGGGCTTTAGTTTCTTTGATGAAGAAGTGTCAGCAGAGGAGAAACGAATGATGGTGTCAGCCATCAAAGAGAAGGATGGATCTGCGAATCCTCGGAATCGCATTGCGCCATTCCTTGAGCCAGCATCAATGGAGTTGCATGACTTCATCACGAAATCAACGATGAATTTCTTAAAAATTCTTGGTGTGTCTCAGAAGTTCTTGGAGCACGACCGCAGCGAATGCGGAAACTAGGAGTCGTATCGGAAGAGTCGTGAGGTTGCCCACTCAGTGAAGGTAGTAAATGACCTTGCAGAACGTGACGTTGCACTGATACATGAATTCAATACTTCAATCACACGCAACGAGGAACAAAAACAGTTCCTTCTACAGGTCGTTGAGGGTCATCGGAATATGTTCTCTGCACCAACGAAGAGTGGAGCCATCAAGAGGTCTCGTTCAACATAACAACAGATGTTTGTGATTCATTTTTTTTGGACACATTTTATAATACTATATATTATATATTTACCGGAAAATCCCAAACTTTGATTGGCATGTGCAAGTAGGGTGTGTCGAATTTTTCAACTTTCAAATTCCAAATATGAGGGGTGCTAAAAAGTTGCAGCATGACTTAGGAATTCTAAAGATATTTTTGTTAATTTAATATAATTTAGTTTTGCTTGGTAAGAAGCTACATAAAAATAGTGACTTTTTTGACTTTTTTGTGGAATTATATAATAATTATTATATTAATAATTATATATGCTGTATATATAATGCACTGCTGTTTTTGCTTATTTCACAGGTTGAAACATATTCATCAGTGTGCTGAAGATTACTTGTCCGTCAGTGCTACCATCCTAACCAGTGGGAATTGACCTACAATGGCTTCTAAAAGGAGGACAAGACTGGGGACATTCACACATATGAGCAACCTAATTGGAACTGGTAGAGAGTTGTTGCCCTCTGAACTCCCAACTCTGCGAGACGCTCTGAAATATGGGCTACTGCTAAGAGAACAAAGTGGTGAGGATGTGAGAAACTACCCAGCAGCCAGTCTTGCAAAGGACATTTACCCTAAAGTGCTTGAAAAGTGGGAACGAGCAAACAGTTCTTTTGTAGCCCCCGTTGTAAATTCACGAGTCACAATCTTAAACAAGATCCAAGAGAGCTGGGAGCAGGCCAAAAACATATCTCTTGGGAGAGGAAAGCTACATGTCAAAGAGGCTTTCATTGCAAAACTTGACAAGCTTTTTGACATCCTCAGTTGCAAGTGTAAAATTGTTCTCTGCTCTGAATTTGGCTGCCTTGCAGATGCTGGTTGCAAAAACGAAACTCACATTAACTGTACATGCCCTAGGGAGATGAAGATCCCTGTGAAGGAACTTGCTTTCATTAAAGGTCAGAGAGACAAGTCTGGTTCTATTGGAACACATCAGATTGGCTTGCCAGATCAACCTGAGCACAACAAACAAGTCAAAAAGCAGAAGCGGCAAGAAGACGAAAGAAGAAGGCTTGCTGAATATAAGCAGACAAGTAAGCAAGATGTTTCAATGCCATCAAATGAAATCATTTTCTCTGATGATGAAAATGAAGAACAAATAGCTGATGCTCAAGATGGAAAGGATGGAAGTTATGAAGTGACATTAGAAATACCAAGCACGTCTTCAACTTCCAATAAAAAACCAGAGTACAACACATTAGAAATACCTAATGTTGCTATGCATAGCATCAGATATGGTGTTGGCCTGCGTGCCACAGCTGCCATCACCACTGCTGCCTTTATGGATGCTGGCTTGATCACTGAAGAAGACAAGAGACTTGTAGTTGATCACAATAAAGTCAAGAGGGCCCAAGAAAAAGTTATGAGATCCCTGGATCAGGAATTTGATGATCTTTGTAAGAAGGGTGAAATTGACTGCATCTTCTTTGACGGCCGTCGAGATACAACTAAAGTTATGCTGAAAGCAGACAATTCAGATCGTCAGTTCCCCAGCATCATCAAAGAAGAGCATTATTCTGTGTGCAGTGAGCCAGGTGGAAGATATCTTTACCACTTCACTCCTGAGAAAGGCTCAAAGAGAAAAAAACCTGCTGAAGTTATTGCTGATAATCTGGTAGATTTCATGAAGAAGAAGGGCATTGCTAAAAGCCTGCAGGCCATTGGAGGTGATTCTACAAATGTTAACACTGGCTGGGACGGTGGTTCCATGCATTGGGGAGAGGTCAAGCTTTGCCGTAAGCTGATCTGGTTGGTTTGTGCCCTCCACACTAACGAGTTACCCCTACGACACTTGATCACAGCACTGGATGGGAAGACCTTGTCTAACAACAAGTGGACAGGTAACATTGGCAAGATGCTAGACACTGCAACCGAACTTGAAATTGATCCTTCATTCACCAAACTCTCAATTGGAGAGCCTCTTACTTCACTGAGTGAAAATGTCGTAAAGGATCTCTCTACTGATCAAGCGTACGGGTATAGGATCACACAGGCCATAAGGACAGGAGAACTTCCCACAGATCTGGCCCTTCTTGAAATTGGTCCAGTGAGCCATTCAAGGTGGTTGACAACATCAAACAGGCTTTGTCGCATATGGGTTTCAAAACATGACCTTAAAGGCAAAACCCTCAACAACTTAAGACTGATAGTGGAATACATTGTTGGTGTGTACTACCCCTGTTGGTTCAACATCAAAGTAAAACACTCTTGGGTGGAAGGCCCACGCCACATCTTGTTTCAGCTGCGGCTAGTTAGGCTGCAAAAGAAGGCTGTAGTGGATGCTGTTTTGCCAACCATCAAGCGCTCAGCATGGTATGCATTGAGCGAAATGATAATCCAGACACTCTTGTGCTCAGATGACAGTGAGGAGAGGAGAGCTGGTGTCCAAAAGATTGTTGACATGAGGGGTGGAGATGATGACACACTTGGAGATCTTTCTGTACGTCCCAGGAAGACACCTTCCATCAACCCCAGTGCTTCTTCCGTGTTGGAGCTGACAGACTGGTCTGACGGGGTATTTGAACCTCCTTTGACATGTAAACTGACTACAGCGGAAGTAAAGAAGTTCTTTGACAAGCCTATGCAAGTTCCACAGTGGCCCTGTCATGCTCAGTCAATAGAGAGGTGTGTGAAACAAGTCACAGAGGCAGCAGGCAGGGTGTATACACATGAGAAACGTGAGGGCTATATCAGAGGCCAAGAAGCAAGTCGGCGGCTGATGTCCAAGAACGAATCAAAGCAAGACTTGATGAAACTGTTGTTTAAATATTTTTTTTACTGATGTCATTACTTTCTAATGTTTTTATGATTACAAGGATATGTTTTATGATTACTAGGATATGTTTTATGCAGAGAAACTAAAATTTTTATAGCATTACCTGACATTTTGAGAAGCTAAAATTAATAAATGTTGTTTTCCGAGAGCAATTTATGTGCTTTTTAATCAAACGTAGATTTACCAAGCTAAGTGTTGAGCAATCACAAAAATAATAGCAGATTTGAATTCTTCACATCCAAAAACATATTTTTAAAACCCCTCAGTGAAGAATTGGCAAAAATTAATTTTCACCTCCCAAATTGACACACCCTAATGTGCAAGTCCTAAATATAGTTTGATCTCAAAAATACTTTTACTTTAACGTTTCTATACCTAATGGCACCTGATAGCGGGTTGGTCGTCATATTTTGCTGATTTTCATTTTTTGGAACCACCCTATATATATATATATATATATATATATAATATATATTATATATATATATATATATATATATATATATATATATATATATATATATATATATATACAGGGTGGGCCGTAAGTTTCCATACATAGGAAAAATTAAACGTTTGTTTTTATGTTTCAGATACCCTAAGAATATGCGTTTGACGTAAGATCTTGTTTACTGATGAAGCAAATTTTTACGTCAATGGAGAGGTTAATCGGCAAAACATACGTTATTGGAGTAATGCTAACCCTAACTGGCTGAGTCCGACGAAGATGCAAGGTGCCGGTAAAGTGATGGTGTGGGCCGGGGTGACAGAATTATTGGACCAATTTTTGTCAGTGGAAATCTTAATGCCGAAAGGTATCTTAACATGTTGCAAGAAGAGATTTTCCCATCCCTGCTAAACGAGGAAGGTAACTTCCCAGTTTACTTCCAGCAAGATGGAGCTCCACCTCATTATGGTCTTCACGTGAGTCGGTATTTGGATCAGCAGTTTCCGGATGCTTGGATTGGTCGGCGTGGTCCTGTGGAGTGGCCTCCCAGATCCCCAGATCTCACCCCCCTTGATTTCTATCTTTGGGGGCACTTGAAGGCCATGGTGTATCAGGAAAAGATACGAGACATAAATCATCTAAAGGAACGTATCACCAACGCCATTACAAGCATAACGTCAACTGTGCTAATGCGTGTTCATCAACAGTGGGGAACACGTATTGAAATGTGTTTTCAAAACAATGGCAACCATGTAGAGCATATTATATAAATAAAAATGGTTGTCCATAAAAAAATGTTTATTTTTCCTATGTATGGAAACTTACGGCCCACCCTGTATATATAAAATATATATATATATATATGTTATACATGTTATAGTAAAGCCGCGCCCTGATGACACAATTATTTTATGTAATTTCATTCATTCAATAATTCCTTCCGAACGGAATTCAGTGACGCAGACAGTTTCTTTCATTTCACTTGGGAAAAGCAGTTGTTGAGAAGTTCGGTTCTACAATGTTCTCAGGTGACGTCAACCGCTTGCGTGATGGCGTAGCCAGGTTCCGTTCCTTTGACTATATAAGAAGGGGATCAGCGCCCTTAAGGCAGATCCCTAGGAGAAGGGTCTCCGGACTGAAATGGCAGGTTTTCGCTCCGTTAACGGGAATTGCTTTTGGTAATTGGAAGATTAATGGGATTTCAATTTAAGTCTGACTGTATAGAGAAAGGACAGTAGCTTAGCAATTGATTCATACAAGCTTGGAGACTCAGAATGGACAAGGGTGTCTTAGAGGGGTCTCTGGCTTATTTCATATCTTACAATATAAAAGTAACTATATTATAATTATAAAACGTTTATTATTATTATTATTATTATTATTATTATTATTATTTTTATTATTATTATTAACTCTCTCTTCTGTGTAAAAGAAACATTTGATTCACTCTAATCAATTATATTTATCTCGCCAAAATTCAAATTAAAAATCGTGTAAACCGTTGTGTTTATTTTCTACTCTTTGGACTTTGATAACTGCGAAAAAGAAAATCACGGGCCCACACAGTACTCCGCGATTGTGGGAATACGAAGAGTGAACTATTACTGCATCCAGGATTGCTAAGTAATACCCTCTCTCGAGTAACATCCTGACTTTGCCCGAACTCGGGGAGAGGCGTTTATGTATATATATATATATATATATATATATATATATATATATATGTATACACACAAAATATAATTTACGGTGGTTCTTATTTTTCGAAATTGCAAATTTCACCGTCCCACCTCCTCAATATATTCCATTTGACAAAAAAAACAAAATATGCAAAATCTCAAGTAATTATAAATATTCTTATTGGTGCCTCACAAGCAGTGGTGGGCAAGCGCAACGATTTTTGTAGCGCCGCAGCCACAACCGCAACTCTGCTGAAATAGTTGCGCCGCACGCGCAAGCGCAACCCTTTTCAAAAAGTTGCGCCGCAAGCGCAAGCGCAACCAAAAATGTTGCGCCGCAAGTTGCGCCGCAACTTTTTGCGGCGCAACTGCCCACCTTTGCTCACAAGGACTCAAATTTAGTTAATTATTGAAACATAAATACACGAATTTTTTGTTAGCTTTCCACTATAAAGGAAAATAACAGCAGTTAAAGAACAGCATAAACTAAAATAGACATTGACTACTGATTAATTAGAAACTGAATTGAACTAAACATTTTAGGACTGAAAGCATAGTAGATTTGGCCTAGTAGGGAAGGCTGCTTATGAGGCACCCTTCAATATTAATTGATTTTAATAAAACTTCTTTGTTATACGTTTTATATTAATAGGAAAAAAATGAGGGGGTGAAACTCCGAAATTTTATATATTTAATTTTTCCCATAAATATAAGAACCACCCAGTCAACCAAAATTTGGGGGTCTCACCCCCGCATTTTTTTCCTATTAATATATAACGTGCACCAAAAATGTTTAATTAAAATCAATTAATATTTAAGGGTACCTCATAAGCAAACATCCCTACTAGACCAAATCTACTATGCTTTCAGTCCTAAAATGTTTAGTTCAATTCAGTTTCTAATTAATCAGTAGTCAATGTCTATTTTAGTTTATACTGTTCTTTAACTGCTGTTATTTTCCCTTATAGTGGAAAACTAACAAAAATTCGTGTATTTATGTTTCAATAATTAACTAAATTTGAGTCCTTGTGAGGCACCAATAAGAATATTTATAATTACTTGAGATTTTGCAGATTTTTTTTTTAATGGAATATATTGAGGGGGTGAGACGGAGAAATTTGCATTTCGAAACATAAGAACCAACCTAATATATATATATATATATATATATATATATATATTATATATATATATATATATATATATATATATAATACACACAGACCGTGCATGGAACAAGGAACTCTTCTGGGATAATTAATTCCACTATAGTCCGAATAAGTAATGGTAAATGACAAATACCATAGTTTTCTTTTTTATGATGCAAACTCGACGTGGGTAACGGATCTCTCGCAAAGAGGTCCCATAAATATAGCTTCCCTCACCAGCTATCTGCAAAGCAGACAGGATCCAGCTTTTGCCCACGTCGGGCTTGCATCATGAAAAAGAAAAACTATGGTATTTGTCATTTACCATTACTTATTCGGACTATAGTGGAATTAATTATCCCAGAAGAGTTCCTTGTTCCATGCACGGTCTGTGCGTATCATAAAAAACTCAGGGAACCATTCTGAGTTCATTCCCATCATGAAACGGACACGTTATGTGCCTTGAAAAGTGGACGCTCAATTCTGCCAGTTGAGGTTTAAGTTTTGGTTTTGGCTAAAAATATAATAGTTACCCCTTTTTTCTTTGATTTATTCAATCCGACGTGAATGCAACGAGTCTTTTACTTATATTGAGGTTCTGAATGTAGTGGGGCTAGGCTGCTTTAAACCCTAGATCCATGTCCCAAAGCTGGATCCTGTCTGCTTTGCAGATAGCTGGTGAGGGAAGCTATATTTATGGGACCTCTTTGCGAGAGACCCGTTGCCCACGTCGGGCTTGCATCATGAAAAAGAAAAACTATGGTATTTGTCATTTACCATTACTTATTCGGACTATAGTGGATTTAATTATCCCAGAAGAGTTCCTTGTTCCATGCACGGTCTGTGTGTATCATAAAAAACTCAGGGAACCATTCTGAGTTCATCCCCATATATATATATATATATATATATATATATATATATATATATATATATATATATATATATATATATTTATATATATATTATATATATATATATATATTTATATATATATATATATATATATATATATATATATTTATTTATTTATTATATAATATATATATATATATATATATATATATAATATATATGTAAAAATGAACAATGAATAATCAATATTCATTTTTACATAAGAACCAAAATCGCTTAACGGGAGTCTGGATAAAAATTGTATTTGTTGCTTTCTATTTTTGTTTGTCACAACCCTACGATCTACCATTTCTATGGTTTAGTCGTATTCATTTTCCATTTTTCATTGGTTATAGAATTTATTATAATTAATTATGGTTGTCTTGCATCTCACCCTCGACCCTAGATTATGCATACACATTGCATATAACAGGATTGGAACCCGTAGTTGTACTTCTTAGTCATTAATACCCACTCTTTGTCTCTAATTCGTTCTTGTAAGTCTTCCTAATAATGATTTGTACTATACGTACAAATTCAATAACTATGACGTCACATTTTCCCGTCATTAATTTCCCTTCATCATATCTCTAGTATTCAATGTATGAAAATTCTTTAACATCATAATAAAAACTGTACACTCTATGGAAGTCATTATTTGTATGTTATGTAGTATAAATATAACTATTATTCGACCATATCCCCCCCCCCATACGTCCATATCTTATCTTGACCATTATCCTATGTCAATTTTATTGAATATTCATTTTGCTCGTGAAACGCAAAACTTTATGCATTCGTTCGAAAACGTGCAAATACGTTCGCGTATTATTTTGTTATTATTTTTTTCAAGTGCGTTCACCCCTCACAAGATATTCATAAATGCTTAGGTAAGTGGTCGAATTCGCTGATCACAGCAAAGTCGAACGCTTCTGACATAAAAATCTCCTCTCGCTGCTCTGATTCAAATTTATAACATATTATGTTGATATGAATTATCTTGTATTTGCCCATGTACTTGTGTTGTACTAATAACCATATATAATAACCATATATTATAACCATATATTATAACCATATATAAATATAAAAAAAACACTGTAAGAATGGTAAACGACGTAATGTACTTCAATGAAACTGTAATTGAATGTAATGACTTAATATATAATGTATGAATTTACTTTAATAGAACTGTAATGGACAATCATAAACGAATGTGAAGTAATCCATAATCGCAATCATAATTGTAATAGACCAAAACGAAAATGTGCTCAGTGGTGTACTTAAATTGTACTTATGTACTACTATGAAATGATATCGCCTACAGAAATGAAGACTCGGCAAAAAAATACGATTAGTTTTAAATTTTTTTATTTTTATTTGGAATCTTTCAAACATCTGATCATGTGTTTAAAAGGGGGGAACTTAACCTTCAACTGCGTTCCCCCAACATTTAGGCTTATATGATACATGTATTTGTAAAATGAACTTCACTTCATTACGGGACTCTTCTTTGGTCACTGCTACGAGACTCCCTTGTTAGCAGCCTCGCTGCGAGGAGGGGGCAGAGGCCCCTTGCCTCCTTAATTTTTTTAGATTCCGGCCTGAGCCATGGTCGAAAGAGGTCGAACCTCTACCCCTGTAAATTCAGAGCACTACCTGTACATTTTTAGAAGTAAACTACAGTAAAAGAAGTTTTTTTTATCTTTTCCTTCGAGCCGTGCTCTCTTCAGAAGAACTTAGTCAGTAAAGTCGATAAGTTATAAAAGAAAAGTCGATAATTTTAGTATCAGAGAAAGTATCAGAGTATTATAGAAAGAGAAGAATTAACAACTGTCGACCCTAAAGCGAGTGAAAAGAATAAGAATGTTATAGAAGAAAAGTATCGCAAGAAAATATCCGTTGCTGCCTCCCAACTAGAACTCCCGTCGATCCGAACCGACTCAGGGCCATAGACGGAGGGGTTATCATATATATTTATTTATTTATATATATATATATTATATATATATATGTATATATTTATATATATATAATTTATATATACATATGTGTGTATATATATATATATATGTATATTTATATATATATGTATATTTATACCTATATATAATATATATGTATATTTATATATATATATATATATATATATATATATATATATATATATATCTATTCATTTGTTTCGTTCTCCCTCCTCATCTTGTGCGGAACGTTCTTCTATACAAGCGTTGTTCTTTACATTAATTATACTGTGTGTTGTTTGCAGTTAAAATGTATATATATATATATATATATATATATATATATATATATATATATTTATTTATTTATATATATATATATATTTATTTATATATATATATATATTTATTTATTATATATATTTATTATATATATATATTTATTTATATATATATATATTTATTTATATATATATTTATTTATATATATATATATTTATTTATATATATATATATTTATTTATGTATGTATATATTTATTTATATATATATATATTTATTTATATATATATATATTTATATAATATATATATATATTTATTTATATATATATATTTATTTATTTATATATATATATATTTATTTATTTATATATATATTTATTTATTTATATACAGTATATATTTATTTATATATATATATATATATATATTTATTTATAGTCTCATATAATGTAAGGTCAGTGAGGAATTCAACTGTAGATGTTCATAAAATCTGCGACAGTGCAGATTTGATACTCCTGCAGGAGCACTGGCTACCTAAGCAAGAGCTAAAATTCCTCTCTACCATCCATGATGACTTTATGTACCATGCGTCTCAGCAGTAGACTTGTCAGATGAATTAATGTACGGTAGGCCTTTTGGTGGTGTTGCTTTCTTATTAAGGAAAAATTTGTCAAAACATATAAGATTTTTAACAAGCGATAACGTAAGGTTGTTAGGCATTGAATTACAAGTGAACAATGATTGCATATTAATTGTAAACTGCTATTCACCATACAACAACGGCAGTAATCTAGATGAATACATTGATTTGCTGTACAAAATTAAGTCATTATCAGATAACCCCAAATATTCTCACTGTATAATAATGGGGGACTTTAACGCACATGTGAACTCTGAATTCTTTGGAGAATTGGGTAACATGTGCGAGTCGGCCAATTTAAGTATAAGTGATGTAGATGTATTAGGGGTAGCCAGTGTTAATTTTACATACGTTAGCGATATGAGTGGTACCACCAGGTGGATTGATCATTGTCTCACTAGTAATAATCTAAAGGATCGAATTGTTAGAGTTCATATTTTGCATGATTTCCTTCTTTCTGATCATAGACCATTACAAATATTAATTAACGTTACCAATTTATGCGCAACACGACTTAACAACTCAATAGGTAAGAATAATCGCGTAGATTGGTCCAATGTTAATATGCAGCAGAGAATAGAATACAAAGACAGAACATGTCACCTCTTTAATAATTTAGAAATTTTGCACCTTGGCTGTAATAATCCTTGCTCAAATGATTCTCACTGCAAACTCATAGATAGGTATTATAGTAAGATAATATCCCTGTTAAGAGAAGCAGGAAGCCCCTTGATTAAATCTTACAACTATCATTCTAAGGTTATTCCTGGATGGAATGATTTTATTGCCCCCCTGAAGAGGGAATCGAAAGACGCCTACGAGTTGTGGTGCTTTCATGGTAGACCCAGATTAGGACCAGTATACCTAAATATGTGTAGAAGTCGGGGTCAGTATAAGGCGGCCATAAGGCGATGTAAACAGGAAGAAGAGTCTATTCGAGCATCAAAAGCCTGTGAAGCTCGCATAAATAACGATAATAACAAATTTTGGAAATTTGTTAAGAATCAAACGGGTGTCAAAAATGTCCTCCCTCCGACAATCGATGGGGTGTCGGGGGACGATGAAATTGCAAAGCTGTGGAAAAACCACTACTCTAACATTCTTAATAGTGTGAGTAGGGATAATCTTAAGATAGATTGCAGCGAAACGATTGTGGGAGGGACAAGGGAAAATATTTTGATATCATTTTCTGAAGTAAAGAGGTTAATTAAAGAGTTAAAGACTGGTTCTGCCTCAGGGGTAGATGACTTATCGAATGAGCACTTAAAATATGCAAATGACGTAGTATGTCTGCATATATCATTGCTCCTATCAGCCATGCTCCTATCAGCCATGCTGAGGGTATATATTTTGCCCCTGGTCAAAAATAAGTATGAAGACATTCTGTCCAGCAATAATTACAGGCCTATTGCTGTCGCTTCCTGCTTCTCGAAACTACTAGAAAAACTCTTGTTACTCCGATTAAATGATTTCCTATGGACATCTAATCAGTTTGGCTTTAAAAGGTCCCACTCAACTGACCTATGTATCTATGTACTTAAAGAAACAATATCTAAATACATTGACAGTAATTCAACCATTTATAGCTGTTTCCTTGATATAAGTAAGGCATATGATAGGGTGAACCACAATATTTTATTTGCAAAACTAGAAGACAGGAAGGTTCCCATGTACATATTAAATTTATTGAAATTTTGGTATTCCCACCAATCTTTCACTGTTAGGTGGGGCAATGTACTATCCGAGTGTTTTGGCTCCTCTTGTGGGGTGAGACAAGGCTCCTTGCTCTCCCCTATGCTGTTTAATGTGTATATTGACGGATTAATTGCTTCACTTAATTAGGCAACAGTAGGATGTTGTATAGATAACACAAGGATAAATAACTTAGTTTATGCCGATGATATGGTGTTAATAAGTCCCTGTTAAAGGTCTGGATCGGCTACTAAAAGTCTGCGAAGTGTATTCGCAGAAACATGATATTCTTTTTAATGTGACAAAAACTAAGGTTATGCAATTTCATCCTAAAAGCTGTAATCAGCCAGCTGATATAAGGTTTAAAATGAATGGTGAAGTAATCGAGGAAGTAAAGGAGTTTAAGTATTTGGGTCAAACTATTACCAGCTCTTTGAGTGATGACTCGGATATAAGAAAACAATCTCGAAGCCTGTGTGCTAAAGCGAATATGACCATAAGGAACTTTCGTTTCTGTACAAGTGAAGCTAAAGACACACTCTTTCGTACTTTCTGCAGTAATATATACGGTCAGCAACTCTGGGTGAATTATAAAAAAGGTTCTGGCAGAACCCTAAATTTGCTGTACAACAGG
>JAJOZX010002942.1:0-182500 GCA_023014485.1 Bathynomus jamesi | reverse complement strand
TTAGAATTTTGGAATCTCTTTATATTAAAACATTGACCCCTTTTCTAAACGTGGATTCCTCAGCTGTCCCTCTAAATTTTTTATAATCCCCCCTCCCCAACTCCCCTCCCCCTCCCCATAGCTTGTTTCCTGTTTTGTTTTGTTTTAAATTACTCGTGCCTCGGAACCAGCATTGAAAGGTTCGTAGTGTTAATTATTCCATTGTATTAGTGTTAATTATTCCAGTGTACTAATTTCAAATTTACTATATGTAATTTAAAAATAGCTTTTAAATTTCTTGTAATTTTATATGTAAATTTTTATAACTTTGAATTGAACCCTCTTCTTTTAGTCTTTTAAAATTTGCTTTTAATGAATAGGTTTTATAGAAATTATTTTGTCTTGTTCACATTTATTTATTGATTCTGATTTCATATTGTTATTATCTAGCCTGATGATGAGCGTATTGCTCGAAACGTTGCGCATTAAAGAAGACTTTTCATGGCATTTACATTCCTCCTTGTCATTGGATTTCTCCTAAATATTAAATTGAAGCTTTGTAGAAGCAAACCGCATGACTATATATATATAATATAACATACATATATATGTTTATATAACCTATAATATATATATATGATATATATATATACATATATATATTATATATATATATACATTATATATATATATACTATATAATATAAAATATGTTAACTCCTCTGTCTATGGCCTTGGTTGGTTCGAAGTTGACGGGGGGTTCTGGTTAGGTGGCAGCAACGGATTTGTTACTCTGGTACCGTTTTGGAAATCGCAGAAGTTTCTCTTATGCTACTCTCCGATTTCCTCTTGCGTGGATCGGTGGAATCTGTGAGGCTCACTAAATTCTATGAAGGTTCGCCGATTCTTCTTATAACGTATCGGGAAATTATTTTTCTCTATTTAAAATTAAGTTCTCTGAAGGGAGCAAGGCTCGAAGGAGAAGACAAAAATTTTCTCTGACTATAATTTACTGCTAAAATGTTACAGGTAATGCTCAGCCTCTAAGTTAGATCAGTCAGATCAGAATGAACACGATAAATTTTATGGGCTTTTACATTGAATTATTTTGCTAATCTGTTTTTGGTTTTGGTTTTTGTTTTTGATTCTTAATAGGCTGATTTACTTTGCAAAACATTTAAAGACAAAACAAATATTTTTGTTGTATCACTGTTAAGATTGCTAAGCAAGTGGAAGTCATATTTTATTTAAACCGTATATTGACAGATCTGATGTTATCATGATCTGCTGAGTTAACTAAAAATGGAATTGAAATATACCTTCCCATCACGAATTACAAAGAAACATGCAAACATGCTTAAGATTAAAAATTAAACGTTAAGCAGGACATGACTTCATCTTTTACAACGAGGAGCGAATGTATACAAAAAAAGATTACATTATTAAGCTAAGTCTACGAAAATGGTTAAGTTGTTTAAACAGAAATAGTTAACCAATTATAAAATAGAAAGCAAATCAAAAATGTATCCAAACTTGTGTCAGCGTTATACGATTTCTGGTTTTATACAAAATGATTAAGTAGTTTACAAGGAAATAATTCACCAATTATAAAATAGAAAGCAAATTAAAATTTTATCCAAACTCGTGTCGGCGTATATGATTTTGGACTTGATGTGTCAAACTGAATATATGAATATGAATATAAGGATTATATAAATATACGAAGTATACGAATGAACATCAGAATTATATGAATGAAGGGATTATTCATTTTTCATTTTTACAGGGCTCTTCCCTCTAGAATGATATTAATACAATAATATAACATCCTAACATTCTAACTAGATGATAACAAATGGTTTTTATAATATAGATTTATATACACAACATAAGTCGGGGTGGTTAAGTTACAATGCACAGTAATTAGAAAATCAAATCATTAACACGACACTTACTTAGAGAGTTATTAACGAACTAAGTACCTGAGTCGAATCGGTTGCCCAAAGGGCGAGGCACGCACTCGCAAGAGTGGTGAGGCTTGGACTGCCCTCTCAAAGTGTTTGCACTTTGTCCTGGAGAAACTCCCATGGTGCCACGTTTACAAAACATTCTTAAGGTTGCAAAGGTTGTCTAACAATGATATTATCAAAGGAATTTATATAATTTTGGTTCTACACTTAACTCCTTTATGTGATTTATATTAGCCGAAAAGAACATTTAGAATTTAGGAATCTCTGTTTAAGATTATAGATTTGGCACACAGGAGTCGTTAGGGTTAAGAAAGAGGCCAGATGATCCATTGGGGCATCGAGGCGAGTTATAAAATATTAAAAATTCAAAGATTAATATTTTAATTTATGCAAACAGAATAAAAGGATTCATACGTTAATTTAGACAAACAATGATATTGTTAAATTTTACAAAAATTTATTTTCCTGTGGAAAACTTTCTCCACATGGTTCCCTTCCCAGAGTTGGAACGAGGGGGTTAGTTTGAATATACTCTCAAACAACAGCAGTTGGATGTAGTGTTATATGGAGACAAAGAATAGTTAAAGTAGAAGTTGGATGTAATGTTCCATAAGTAAAAGAGAAATAGTTAAATATAATACATCTATTCTTACTTAATCCACTATATTTATCAGTTAAATTTTACACTAAAATCGATACTTATGCACAACTGAGCACGTATAGTTAACGGTCACTTGTGTGTCCTTCAGCACTTGGAGTCTGATTTGTCTAGGTCCACTTTTTACACTGGTCTAAGTTCACCGTGTGCATACACTTTTAAATCAAACACGATTTTTTTTCAACTTTATGAGAACAAAATTTGAGAGCAATGAATTTTAATGAACTATTGGAAAAGTACTTAGGTGAAATTCATACGATTTCTGCAAGGTTTTGAAGGGATATGGGTCGTTTGAGAACTTTTTTAGAACTTTGGAATTGACTAAACTCTTCGCGTGGAAGGTATAAAATTTCAAGGTATTGTGTAGTGAAAGGTTTACGTGTGGACATTGCTCTGGAACTGGAAGTACGGTTAAAGAAACAATTTGTAATTGGGGTGAACCGACGTTATGATTACTGTTCTTCGTTTCGTGTATTCGGTCCTTTTGGAGCTACGCGAGTGACCTTAATGATGGAAGTTCCGCTTTTGAAATCAAAGTGGCAGATGGCTCCAGAAAATTGTGACCAATCGAATATTTAGGAAGAGGCAGGAGTCTGAACGAGTGGGGGCCAATCTTGGAGATAGCCTTGAAGGGCGGTGGCCTATCGGAAGGGAAACAGGAGGAAGATAAGTCTTCTGTTTAGTAGGAGAAAGAGAAGACTTTCTGCAGGTGTCTGAAATGGTACATCCTTCTGATTAGAAAGTACAGAATAGAATGAACGTTGTCCTGTAGGGCGATGCAAAGATGCATCACTCCCTTTGGTGGGAAGAGAAGAGTGACAATTGTCTTCCGAATTCGTCAAAGACGCGTTGTTGGCGCGTGGCAAGATTTGAACCTCATTAAGACAATGAGACTCGAGGTCATAAGCCGAGCTCGCATCAGGTCCGAGGGACATAGGCGAGTTCTCCGTGACCTCACGTAAATTCTCAGAAGCCTTTCCGTACAAACAACTTCCAACGGCGGAGTAGGTTCGGGTTCGCTCCCGGCACCTGTAGGCTTAGTCTCGGAATTGGGTGGAAAATCCTCTACCTTTGAAAACAGAATCAAGTCATCTTCCTTAAATAGGGATTCAAGCGAAATGACCAAACCGGAACTCAAAGGAGATGAGTCTTCAGATTTATTTGGAATAACCGAAACTCTGGGAACTTCAAGTTCCTGCCAACTGTAACCGAAGGGAGTGACTCGCTCTCGATGGAGTCACAGGGGTCTACTGTGAAGACATTCGAGTCTTCCTGCTCAAAATTACTAAAGGTATGTTGGCTTTCTAGTTCCTCGTTCGCCGGAACTGGAACAGAAAAATTGACGATTGATGAAGAATCTTCCCCATCTAATAGCAGTTCCTCTTTATTTTGAACTGGTTCCAGGGAGTCATTCGGGCTCTCCGAAACAATTCTTTCACCCTGAGTCGAAAAGAGCGAAGAGTAGGGGTGACACACATACTCGAAAGGTGGGTTCTCTACTCAAATTAGGCCTGCTTCTCTATCGGCCACATAGAAATCGTGCGTAATAAAGGAATTCATCCTCAGGATTAAATCTTCGTCCCAGTCCCCTTCAGATATGATCACAAATGGGGTCAGATAAGGGACTGAATCAAACTCAAGAGGAAGAATAATTTCTCCGGTACTGTATTCTTCCCAACCATCATCAATGCAGGTCAAATACAGGTCAAGCGAGAATGCAAATCGAAATTTCCCGTAGCCGTCTTAAGTAACTTCTTGTATACGACTTGTTTAATGTAATTCGCCCGACAGCAGTCGTCAACAAGAGCCAAAATCGCTTGGTTGTTGTCAGTTTTCATGAAAATTTGTGAGCTCTCGTCGAAAAACACCATTTCGTGAGCAAATGAAGGCGTTTCCGAAACATACGAACATACTTCATCGTCGGCGTCATCGATGGTTTCGCGCGGGGTCCAGAAAGCTTCCGACTATCCCATCTTCCTTAATGCAGTCGCATTTATTTCGTCGCTATAGCCTACCGGTTGGAATACTTGAGTAGCATAATTCCGAAAAGCGTTCCATGTAGTAAAACTTTCCATCAAGAATAGGTGCAAGACGTTCCTTGCGCAACCCTTTTCATCGTCTAAGAAGTGCGTAACCATCCGAATCTTCGCGATATCATCGCGAACGTTATATTGAACATAATATCCCTCTAATGCGTCAAACCATTCGTCCACGTACGGGGTACTACTTCACCGTATTCTCTCCCTTTAAAAATTGGAACCTTCGGGATATTACTCGTCAAATAATTATATCTATCCATTTTTAAAAAAAACAAACGACAAAGGACAGAAAAATGGACGTACAAATGAGGAAGGCGAAGCGAAACAAAGAAAAACAAGAAAGAAAACTTATCCCTAATACCGTATATACAACAGAATTGAAACGAAAAAAATTAAGCGTGACATTACCTATTTCGGTTCAAAATAACCACTTAATAAAGTCATCCCAAACGAAGATGCAAAACTTGCCTGTCGATTTCGACATATTACTCGAATTGTACGAACTCATTTTAATTTAAACCGAAAAAGCACAAAAAAAAAAACTATTTGTGTCCCAACACAGTAACCGCAAAAAAAAAAAAAAAAAAAAAATGAAACTTTGCGCATCAAAGCTTTACCAATGAAAACCAAGAATGGAAAACAAAATTTGCGTACTGACGCAGACTTTTGAACGCCACTATATATATATATATATATATAGATATAAAATGGAGGAAAATGCAGTGTAAGGAGAGTATTGGTCCGTTGATAGACGGGGAGGCCGAATATACAAATGACCCGAAAGAAATAAGTGAACTGCTTAGGGAACAATTTAACTCTGTGTTTAGCACGCCTAAGTCCGAGATGAAAGTGAAAAACCCAGACGAATTTTTCGACATAGATACAGATCAACCAAGAACAAATTCCGGCACAAACCTATTAATGGACTTCGATTTCACGGAAGGAGATGTAATTACGGTCTTATCACAGATGCGAGATAATTCAGCGCCAGGGGCCCAGGGCCTGACACATGGTGTGCCACGTTTCTGAAGAAATGCAGAGAGAGTATTGCTAAACCACTATACTTACTATGGAGGAAATCACTCGACACAGGACAAATTCCACTCTCATTAAAGAACGCGAACATTGGCCCCCCTATTTAAAGGTGATAGCAGAGCAATGCCCACGAATTATCGGCCAGTGGCTCTCACCTCACACCTTATAAAGTGTTTTGAACGTATAATTAGAGGCAAAAGTATCTACTACCTACAAGAAAAAGACTTATACATCCCAAATCAACATGGCTTCAGGGCGGGAAGATCATGCATATCACAGCTACTAGACCACCAGGAGAAAATATTAGAAACATTGTGTCGAGGAAAAAACATAGATGTAATATATACGAACTTTGCAAAAGCCTTCGATAAATGTGACCATGGAATCATAGCACACAAACTTAAGAATACAGGAATTACTGGAAAGCTTGGAAGGTGGATATTTAATTTCTTGACGCAGAAATCACAGAGTGGTGGTAAACAGAGTTAAATCGGAAGTCTCAGAAGTCGTGAGCTCTGTCCCACAAAGGACAGTATTAGCTCCCTTGCTGTTCATAATAATGATTGCAGATAGTGATGCAGATATTAAGGACAGGATTGTATCATGCTTCGCAGATGACACAAAGATATGTAAAGAAATATTGAACGAAAGTTTCATAAGGAAATTACAAAACGACATTGATACAATATTCCAGTGGGCAGAAGACAACAATATGAAGTTCAACGAAGAAAAATTCCAACTTCTAAGATATAGGAATAACAAGGAGCTACAGAAAAAATGGTACAAAACTGTGCAAGCCAAACAGATAACACCAAATCCACAAGTCAGGGATCTTGGAGTAATACTGTCGTCGGATGCAGAATTCAGATAGCACTATAAAATCAAAATTACAAAGGATACAAAAATAAATGGGAATCATCTGGAGGAGCTTCCGCAGCAGAAAAGCAAACATCATGCTCAAATTATGGAAGAGTCTAGTCCTACCAAAAATTGAGTATTTCTCAGTACTCACAAGCCCACACAGAAAACGAGACATTGCGAACATTGAAGCTATACGAAGGACTTTTACGTCTAAAGTAGAGGAAACGGAAGGGGAAGACAACTGGTCTCGACTGCAATCACTGAAACTCTATTCTCTCGAAAGAAGGCGCGAGCGGTAAACAATAATATACATACCGTATGGAAAATACTTGAGGGCTCTGTCCCTAACCTTAGAAATTAAATAGAAACAAACTGGAATGAAAGAAGAGGCAGATTTTGTAAAGTTCCAGCTGCGGTGGGACAAGGGGCCATGAAAACGAGGTTGGAAAATACCCTCAGAATACGAGGCCCAAAGCTTTTTAATGTCCTACCAAAAGAAGTGATGAATCTCCAGCACACCGTCCTGAATAACTTCAAGAACCAGCTGGACATATTCCTGTGCAAAGTCCCTGATTAGCCATGCGTGGCTGGCTACGAGGGCAGGAGGAGATCAGACAGCAATTCCCTCCTTCACCAAATCCGGCAAATGAGGCGGGATGCTGCAGAAAGGTCGACCGCAGGTCGATCCTGAACCGTCGTTCAAACTCACCTAAAGTATATCTAAAGTAAGTATATATACTATATATATATATATATATATATATATATAATATATATTATATATATATACAGGGTGAGTCAAAATTCTCCATACATAGGCAAAATTGTCACTTTATTATGCAAGCACTTGTAAGTCACAAAATATGCTCTATGTGGGCACCATTACACTGAATGCACATGCGGATGCGTTCCCCCAAGTCATGGCAAATGCGCATTAACACGTCTGGTGTTATGCTTGCACACACATCGCGAATGTGTTCCTTTTGGTGCCGGGGGCGTGTCTCCTGTTAAAATTCTCGGCAACCTTGCGACAGCTTCCTGATCCTGTCAGAAGAATGATCTCTATACGCTCTTCTTGGGACAAAGGCATCTCAGCACATCACCTGCAAAAAAATAATAAATAAATAATCATTTATTTATCATGACCATTTTGCCTATGTATGGAGACTTTTGACTCACCCTGTATATATATATACAGGGTGTCCGAGAATTATCTGTACAATTTTTGGTTGTTATTAAAAGTCAACCATGAAGTGTAGAAATTCCAGTGTTGTCCCATTTTACAGAGAATCTCATTAAGTTTTTTCTGATATCAAGTTTTGACAAGTTTTTTAGAAATTCCAGTGTGTCCGAACATTATCTGTACAATTTCATCTTTTAATAAAATTCTTGATAACACACGTAAAATTCTTAAACAAGATTATTTAGAATCTGTATTTTCAAAAGTTTCTTTTATTAAAGTAACGTTGCAAACATTCGATATGTGCACCATTAGTGATTCGCAAAACATCCAATCGATACTCCAAATGTTGCCATGTACGCTGCAGCATATCCACATCAATTCGCTCAATAGCAGCTGTGATTCTTGCTTTTAAATCATCAATGTCTGTCACTCGCGTACATTTCTAAAAAACTTGTCAAAACGTGGTATCAGAAAAAACTTAATGAGATTCTCTGTAAAATGGGACAGGGAAACGGAAAATAAAACACGAAATCCAGGCGCTTTCGTGGTATAATTCACATCTTCAGGGACAAGGGAGAGATAGGCAGAATTTGCAAAGTACCCGAGTTTAAATGCACAAGCGAAAAATTCTCCAATAGGTAACTCAATTTAAAAACCAAATCATCAAACAATCTAAAGCTTCCCCAATAGAAAACTTAATCTAAAGGCTACTAAAACATTGAATACATAAAAAAACATATAAAAGAATTATACAATTAAAATGTCCACATAACTATGATAACAGTTATTAAAAATAATATTTAATTGAAACAGGCAGTTAAGAGGCAAGAATGCGGTCGTCCAAGGAAAGAGGGAGACGGAGCACGTGCTGCTTCCAGATTCTTCCACATCAATTCGCTCAATAGCAGCTGTGATTCTTGCTTTTAAATCATCAATGTCTGTCACCCGCGTACATTTCTAAAAAACTTGTCAAAACGTGGTATCAGAAAAAACATAATGAGATTCTCTGTAAAATGGGACAACACTGGAATTTCTACACTTCATGGTTGACTTTTAATAACAGCCAAATATTGTACAGATAATTCTCGGACACCCGGTATATATATATATATATATATGCAAACAATTCACAAAACAGTACTTGATCTTTTTAATAAGCCAGGAATCACAGGGAAACGGAAAATAAAACACGAAATCCAGGCGCTTTCGTGGTATAATTCACATCTTCAGGGACAAGGGGGAGATAGGCAGAATTTGCAAAGTACCCGAGTTTAAATGCACAAGCGAAAAATTCCCCAATAGGTAACTCAATTTAAAAACCAAATCATCAAACAATCTAAAGCTTCCCCAATAGAAAACTTAATCTAAAGGCTACTAAAACATTGAATACATAAAAAAACATATAAAAGAATTATACAATTAAAATGTCCACATAACTATGATAACAGTTATTAAAAATAATATTTAATTGAAACAGGCAGTTAAGAGGCAAGAATGCGGTCGTCCAAGGAAAGAGGGAGACGGAGCACGTGCTGCTTCCAGATTATTCCACCATCTATTAGGGAAGCGAAAAAAATTCCCTAATAGGCAACTCAATCTAAAAAACAATCTAAAAACAACAATCTAAAACTTCCCCATATCGAATACATAAAAACTGTATAAAAAGGAAATAATGCAATTAAAGTGTACACATAAAAATGATAACAGTTATTAAAAATAATATTTATTTATTTAAAACAAGGAACTAAGTGGCAAGAGTGCTAAAGAAAAGGACGTGACGCAATCATCGACACGCGTTGCTCCTAGAATATTCCACCACCTTTCTGACAATGAATGAATCTAATTTGTAAAGGCCAGGGCTGATATTAAGAACATAATCAAATTATTTTTGATCACACTCGATTCAATTATATTTCTACTAACAAAAGATTTACTAAAACTTAATATGGAGGCATTTTTCCAGTCAATGGGATGGTTAGTATCTCTTACGTGAATGAAAATGGCTTAAGATTCCTCGCCGGTTCTTATGCTGCATTTATGCTGCTTAATATGTAATTCTAGGGTCTTGCCAGTTTGACCAATGTAGAATTTATTACATAATGTGCATGGAAGTTTATATACACAACCTTGTTCATTGAAAGGACAGGTTTTAATCAATATATTCTTAATTACATCTAAATTTCTGAACGCGATATTTACGTTAAAAGTCCTCAGCAATTTCGGCAGTTCAAGGAAATTTTCATTAAATGGTAATGCTAAGACGTTTTCAGTGGTATAAGCAGTTTTGTCTTTTACCTCGTATAAAGTTTTCTTTGCCATTTTTAAGGATTTATCTATGCAGTTCTTTGGATATTTTAATTCAAACGCAATTTTATATATTTTACAAATTTCATCATCAATGAACTCTGGACGACAAATTCGTAAGCAGCTTAGGAACAAAGTAGAAAAAACGGATCGTTTTATGTTAATGTGGTGAGCCGAATAATAATGTACGTATATAGGAACAATTACTAGTGGGTTTTCTGTAAATATTGTACCTAAACTTTTTTACGGACCTATATATTAAAACATCTAAATATGGGATCGATGAGTCTTTTCTATTTGAACTGTAAAATTGATAGAGGGAGTTAAATTATTAAGCTTAGGTAGGAAATTCATTGGGATTTATAGTTTCTGGCCAAAGACAAAGAACATCGTTTACATATCTAAACCACGGAACGTAATTTGGAAGAATCTTCCTTAATAATTTACTTTCAAAAAACTCCATATATAAGTTACTTAAAATAGGAGAGAGGGGGTTTCCCATAGCCATACCAGATTTCTGCCTAAAATATTCATTATTAAACATAAATTTCTAATCTACTATGCACAGCTTAATTAATTCTATAATGGTAGTCACAGGTAATGGCAAATTATACTTAACCAATTCTTCCGAAAGAAAAACTAATAGATCCTCCACCGGGACTCTTGTAAATAAAGAGGTAACATCAAAGCTTACCAATCTAAAATTGTAATTGACCCTGATACTATTTAATTTCTCTACAAGGTCTACATTATTATATATGTGTGATTGTGAAATTGTGCCCAGGAGAGGATTGAGAATGGATACAAGCCATTTGGACAACTTATATGAGATAGATCCAATAGAGCTAACTATAGGTCTTGCAGGATTATTTGGCTTATGAGTTTTAATTTGGCCGTACATATAGGGTAATGACGGCGAAGTACTCAAAAACTGTTTACGTAATACTTCTTTCCCCTTCAAAGGTTGTTTAATTTTCTTGTTAAATACAGTGTTAGCTGTTTCAAGAGGATTATTTCTTAATTTCACGTAAATGTCCAAGTCATTCAAAAGATCATACATTTTTTCGAGGTAAACTTCTTTAATGAGGATCACTAAGGCATTTGACTTAGCGGCTTTCGTTATACGTAGAGTCTGATCTTTTTTTAAGGACTCATAAGAATCGAAAAACCTCTGTGGACAATTTGAAATAGGTTTAGACATCGCACCATATATTAGACCTTCACAAATATTCACATCCTCTATAGGTAAATCACTATATTTTTCGAAGTTGCAGAAAGACTTAGTTATTTCTACATAGTCCACATCCTTTATAGCTGCTGAAAAATTTATTCCGTAGCCAACAGCCGTAACTGTATTTTTATCTAGCACGAATCCGGGGTGAGCATCCTTTGTCCAACCACTTTTTTCCATTAGAATTTGTAATTTAACATCCAGTTTTCTTTTCACAACACCACTCGACTAAGTTTGTTCTAACAATTGTCCAGTAAACAATGTTTCCATTCAGGTGGAATTGCCCGGTCAAAACTATATCTTTTCGACCGGGTAACCTTAAAAGCTTCTTCAACTTCAATCTTAGTAATTTCTATATGCTTCTGCAACAGTTCTCTGGAACTCATCGAAGGGACGATCTCTCAAATTCAAAAAGTAAAAATCGCGGCATATATACAGGGTGTCCGAGAATTATCTGTACAATTTTTGGCTGTTATTAAAAGTCAACCATGAAGTGTAGAAATTCCAGTGTTGTCCCATTTTACAGAGAATCTCATTAAGTTTTTTCTGATACCAAGTTTTGACAAGTTTTTTAGAAATTCCAGTGTGTCCGAAAATTATCTGTACAATTTCATCTTTTAATAAAATTCTTGATAACACACGTAAAATTCTTAAACAAGATTATTTAGAATCTGTATTTTCAAAAGTTTATTTTATTAAAGTAACGTTGTTACAAACATTCGATATGTGCACCATCAGTGATTCGCAAAACATCCAATCGATACTCCAAATGTTGCCATGTACGCTGCAGCATATCCACATCAATTCGCTCAATAGCAGCTGTGATTCTTGCTTTTAAATCATCAATGTCTGTCACCCGCGTATTGTACACAAGATCTTTGACGAATCCCCAAAGAAAGAAATCACAGGGTGTGATGTCGGGAGATCTAGCCGGCCAATGAATTGCACCTCCATGGCCAATCCACCTGTTTGGGAATGTCTCATTCAGGGACTTACGGACGATCAAGGCCCAATGTAGCGGTGCGCCATCTTGCTGAAAAATGATGCGTGGATGCAGTGCTTCCAATTGCGGATAGACAAAGTGTTGCAACATGTCCAGGTAGGTATTGGAGGTCACTCTTGATTCACCGAAGAAAAATGGTCCACTCACGCGATCATGTAACAGGCCACACCACACATTAACTTTAGGACTGTCTCTGATGTGCTCTTCTATGCAATGTGGATTTTGTGACCCCCATATGCGCACATTTTGTTTGTTTACCTTGCCTGAAACATGAAAAGTTGCCTCGTCCGAAAACATGATTCTTGCCAAGAACGCATTGTCCTGGTCGACTCTGTCAAGCAGAGTCATTGCAAATTCCTTACGGGAGACTTTATCTTCTTGCGTAATCTGTTGCAAGATTTGCAACTTGTAAGGATGCAACTTCAAACGTTTACGCAAAACATCATGCACTGTCGAACGAGGTATCTGTAACTCTTGTGATGCAATTCTTGTCGACTTGCGTGGACTGCAAACAAAAGCCTCTCGAATGCGCTCGACATCTTCAAAAGACGTTCGAGGCCGCCCTGCTCCTTTCTTATGCTCTACACTTCCAGTTTCCTTAAACTTTTTATACCAAGTTCGTATGGTTACTCTTGATGGAGGGTTTCTGTTGTAATTAGTTCTAAACCTTCGTTGAACTTGTGTATCTGATTTTGTTTCGATAAACCATTCAACACACTGTGCTTTCTCCTGTGGATTCATTAAGGATGAGGGGTGTGTATGAATATCTGAAAAAGAAAAAACTTGTCAAAACTTGTTATCAGAAAAAATTTAATGAGATTCTCTGTAAAATGGGACAACACTGGAATTTCTAAAAAACTTGTCGAAACTTGGTATCAGAAAAAACTTAATGAGATTCTCTGTAAAATGGGACAACACTGGAATTTCTAAAAAACTTGTCAAAACTTGGTATCAGAAAAAACTTAATGAGATTCTCTGTAAAATGGGACAACACTGGAATTTCTACACTTCATGGTTGACTTTTAATAACAGCCAAAAACTGTACAGATAATTCTCGGACACCCTATTATATATATATATATATATATATATATAATATTTAGTAGAAATCCAATGACAAGGAGAAATGTAAATGCCATGAAAAGTCTTCTTTATTGCGCAACGTTTCGAGCAATACGCTCATCTTCAGGCTGTTTAATAACAATGTGAAATTAAAATCAATATTGAATGAAAAACAAACAGAAATTTCTATAACCTATTCGTAAAGACAAATTTTAAAAGACTGAGAAAAGAGGGTTAAGTTCTAAGTTATACAGATTTACATATCAAAATTAAGAAGTTATTTTTAAATACATGTAGTAAATGTGAAATTAATACACTGGAAAAATTACCAATAGTACACTGGAACAATGGAGCTATCTACCTTATACAGCAGTATCCGAGGCCGACTAATTTGAGCAGAGGAGACGGGAATGAAAGATGGCGAGGGAGATAGGGGAAGGAGGGATTATAAGGAATTGGGGAAGGAGGAGGGATCATAGCAGATTGAGAGGGACGGACGATGAGTCAACATTCAGACTAGGGGACAATGCTTTAATGAAAAGGGATTCTAAAATTCTTAGTGAGTTGGGACAAGTATTACAACCAAGAATTTTAAAATTGTCTAAAGTGACATCAATTTTGCATTTGATGCTATGTTCACGTATGCTGGAGGCTTCCTTAGTTTTTAAAATTTTACCTGTTCGGCCACTTATTCCCATATGCGAATAAAATCTAGCCCTGAGAGAGCGAACAGTGCTGCCGATGTAATTCCCAAGGAGACACCTAGGGCAGGTAAATAAATATACAACACCGCTACGCAACGAGTCAGGGGTTCGATCCTTCGCTGAGAAAAAGCTACCTAAAGACGTTTTATTAATAAATATGATGCGGAAATCAGTATGATAAAAAAATTTCCTTAACAATTTTGTAAATTTAAGCTTAAATTCCTTATTCAAGGGACCCATTTCAGGTACCAAGAAATATTTTATATCCTTCGGCACTGTAATACATGGAAGTTGAGGGCTATAAACATTATTTAAGAAGGATCTAATTAGTTTGTCTACATATTGAACAGGAAAACTATTATTAGTAAAGTATGATCTTAGATTATTAAATTCATCATTAAGTAAGGTAAAATTAGAGGTCAAATTATATCCTCTGAACAGGAGAGTTTTAATACAAGACATCTTATAGTTGAAATCAGTAAAACTAAAAAAATTCATGCCCAAACCAGTGAAAGTGGGTTTCCTATAAACTGATGTAGTAATAGAATCACCGTTTTTCGAAATTAAAAGATCTAAGAAGGGGAGGGAGCCATTTTGCTCAGTTTCCATTGTATACGTTATATTGGGGTGCAAAGAATTTAGGAAGTTAAAGAATTGTTGCGCTTGTACCGCATTATCAAAGACTGCTATCGAATCATCAACGAAGCGTCGATAGAAAATTGGCTTGAGATGAGTGGGAGATTGTCTAAAAATTACACTTTCTAAATGAGTCATAAAAAGTCAGCTGCTAGCGGTCCGACTGGTGATCCCATCCCTACCCCATCAATTTGTTGGTAAACCTTATTGTTGAAAGTGAAATAGCATTGTTTGAAGACCAATTCTAAAAGTTCCTTCAAATGAGACAATGAAAAACCATGAAAATTATCCACTGAGCTAAAAACCCTATCTAAAATAATGGCAATAGTTTCAGATACAGGTACATTTGTGAAAAGTGATTTACATCAAAACTGACAAAAACTTTTTTGAATCGAAGTTTTTACCCAGGAGTTCTTTTTGGAATTCAAACGAGTTATTTATAGTGTAAACATTTTTCGCAAAGGGGGACAGGAGACGAACAACAAATTTTGCCAATTGAAAGGTGGGTAAGTTATACGAAGCTAAAATAGGACGGAGAGGTGTTCCAGCTTTATGGATTTTAGGCAGACAGTATAATTGAGCAAGATTAGCACCAGATGCGAACAACTGAGAGTAAGTATCATTTTTTATTATCTTTAAGGACTTTAGTCGTGACAGAAATCTATTAACCTGGTCTTCTAACCTTACAATGACTTTATTTACAGGTTCTAGAATTTGTTTGAATTTAGTAAGATCACTTAGGATTTCATTAGTTTTGTTTATGTAGTCCGATTTATTCAAAATAACCACTCCGTTACCCTTGTCTGGTCTAGTCACAACAATCTCCTGGTTCTTTGCCAAATTCTTAATACACTGCAAATCACTCTTCCTAAATATGAAAGATTGAAATTTAAGATTTCTAAGTTTAAGAAAAAATTCTTGAGTTAAATTTGAGAACTGACATTTGAGATTGTTGAAATCCCCCACATGGGGAACATTTTTCAAGCCATTGAAAAATTTTTCAAAGTAAAGAAAAAACGAGGGCTTATATATTTGAAACAACGGAAGCTTAAATTGCAAACCAAGTGACAGTAAAAACTTTTCCCGAGGGGAGAGTGTGTAACTAGAAAGATTCGAAATTACCTTCTCTGAATTGAAAAAATTTGGTGAATTCATTCCCAAAGCCTTTAACTTACGTTCATGTGTTTCCAAGATGGTAGAGTGAAATTTTTCTAGTTCACGTTGTACAAGAGAAATTATTAATAAATAGTCCAACAACGACAAGGTATTTTTAAGAGTAGTTATATAATGCCCAAGAGACTTGTTATGCGAATCTGATATTTTGATTTTATAATTAATTTCATTATTTAATAAATATTCCAGGGACGATTGATAAAATTCAGAGTCATATAGATTATCACGGTAGAGTTTGAAGTAAACAAATTTCGGGAAAATCCTGCAAGTCCGACACATTTCAAGAAAATAACAATCCAGTTTTGACTTGAGAAACTTTCGTGAAGTCTTCCAAACATGGCGATAAGCCCTGAGGCCATCTTGTCCATACCTTGAATATATATAATTATGCGGGTTGCTTCTACAGAGCTTCAATTTAATATTTAGTAGAAATCCAATGACAAGGAGAAATGTAAATGCCATGAAAAGTCTTCTTTATTGCGCAACGTTTCGAGCAATACGCTCATCTTCAGGCTGTTTAATAACAATGTGAAATTAAAATCAATATTGAATGAAAAACAAACAGAAATTTCTATAACCTATTCGTAAAGACAAATTTTAAAAGACTGAGAAAAGAGGGTTAAGTTCTAAGTTATACAGATTTACATATCAAAATTAAGAAGTTATTTTTAAATACATGTAGTAAATGTGAAATTAATACACTGGAAAAATTACCAATAGTACACTGGAACAATGGAGCTATCTACCTTATACAGCAGTATCCGAGGCCGACTAATTTGAGCAGAGGAGACGGGAATGAAAGATGGCGAGGGAGATAGGGGAAGGAGGGATTATAAGGAATTGGGGAAGGAGGAGGGATCATAGCAGATTGAGAGGGACGGACGATGAGTCAACATTCAGACTAGGGGACAATGCTTTAATGAAAGGGATTCTAAAATTCTTAGTGAGTTGGGACAAGTATTACAACCAAGAATTTTAAAATTGTCTAAAGTGACATCAATTTTGCATTTGATGCTATGTTCACGTATGCTGGAGGCTTCCTTAGTTTTTAAAATTTTACCTGTTCGGCCACTTATTCCCATATGCGAATAAAATCTAGCCCTGAGAGAGCGAACAGTGCTGCCGATGTAATTCCCAAGGAGACACCTAGGGCAGGTAAATAAATATACAACACCGCTACGCAACGAGTCAGGGGTTCGATCCTTCGCTGAGAAAAAGCTACCTAAAGACGTTTTATTAATAAATATGATGCGGAAATCAGTATGATAAAAAAATTTCCTTAACAATTTTGTAAATTTAAGCTTAAATTCCTTATTCAAGGGACCCATTTCAGGTACCAAGAAATATTTTATATCCTTCGGCACTGTAATACATGAAGTTGAGGGCTATAAACATTATTTAGAAGGATCTAATTAGTTTGTCTACATATTGAACAGGAAAACTATTATTAGTAAAGTATGATCTTAGATTATTAAATTCATCATTAAGTAAGGTAAAATTAGAGGTCAAATTATATCCTCTGAACAGGAGAGTTTTAATACAAGACATCTTATAGTTGAAATCAGTAAAACTAAAAAATTCATGCCCAAACCAGTGAAAGTGGGTTTCCTATAAACTGATGTAGTAATAGAATCACCGTTTTTCGAAATTAAAAGATCTAAGAAGGGGGGGAGCCATTTTGCTCAGTTTCCATTGTATACGTTATATTGGGGTGCAAAGAATTTAGGAAGTTAAAGAATTGTTGCGCTTGTACCGCATTATCAAAGACTGCTATCGAATCATCAACGAAGCGTCGATAGAAAATTGGCTTGAGATGAGTGGGAGATTGTCTAAAAATTACACTTTCTAAATGAGTCATAAAAAAGTCAGCTGCTAGCGGTCCGACTGGTGATCCCATCCCTACCCCATCAATTTGTTGGTAAACCTTATTGTTGAAAGTGAAATAACTCGTTTGAATTCCAAAAAGAACTCCTGGGTAAAAACTTCGATTCAAAAAAGTTTTTTGTCAGTTTTGATGTAAAGTCACTTTTCACAAATGTACCTGTATCTGAAACTATTGCCATTATTTTAGATAGGGTTTTTAGCTCAGTGGATAATTTTCATGGTTTTTCATTGTCTCATTTGAAGGAACTTTTAGAATTGGTCTTCAAACAATGCTATTTCACTTTCAACAATAAGGTTTACCAACAAATTGATGGGGTAGGGATGGGATCACCAGTCGGACCGCTAGCAGCTGACTTTTTTATGACTCATTTAGAAAGTGTAATTTTTAGACAATCTCCCACTCATCTCAAGCCAATTTTCTATCGACGCTTCGTTGATGATTCGATAGCAGTCTTTGATAATGCGGTACAAGCGCAACAATTCTTTAACTTCCTAAATTCTTTGCACCCCAATATAACGTATACAATGGAAACTGAGCAAAATGGCTCCCTCCCTTCTTAGATCTTTTAATTTCGAAAAACGGTGATTCTATTACTACATCAGTTTTATAGGAAACCCACTTTCACTGGTTTGGGCATGAATTTTTTTTAGTTTTACTGATTTCAACTATAAGATGTCTTGTATTAAAACTCTCCTGTTCAGAGGATATAATTTGACCTCTAATTTTACCTTACTTAATGATGAATTTAATAATCTAAGATCATACTTTACTAATAATAGTTTTCCTGTTCAATATGTAGACAACTAATTAGATCCTTCTTAAATAATGTTTATAGCCCTCAACTTCCATGTATTACAGTGCCGAAGGATATAAAATATTTCTTGGTACCTGAAATGGGTCCTTGAATAAGGAATTTAAGCTTAAATTTACAAAATTGTTAAGGAAATTTTTTTATCATACTGATTTCCGCATCATATTTATTAATAAAACGTCTTTAGGTAGCTTTTTCTCAGCGAAGGATCGAACCCCTGACTCGTTGCGTAGCGGTGTTGTATATTTATTTACCTGCCCTAGGTGTCTCCTTGGGAATTACATCGGCAGCACTGTTCGCTCTCTCAGGGCTAGATTTTATTCGCATATGGGAATAAGTGGCCGAACAGGTAAAATTTTAAAACTAAGGAAGCCTCCAGCATACGTGAACATAGCATCAAATGCAAAATTGATGTCACTTTAGACAATTTTAAAATTCTTGGTTGTAATACTTGTCCCAACTCACTAAGAATTTTAGAATCCCTTTTCATTAAAGCATTGTCCCCTAGTCTGAATGTTGACTCATCGTCCGTCCCTCTCAATCTGCTATGATCCCTCCTCCTTCCCCAATTCCTTATAATCCCTCCTTCCCCTATCTCCCTCGCCATCTTTCATTCCCGTCTCCTCTGCTCAAATTAGTCGGCCTCGGATACTGCTGTATAAGGTAGATAGCTCCATTGTTCCAGTGTACTATTGGTAATTTTTCCAGTGTATTAATTTCACATTTACTACATGTATTTAAAAATAACTTCTTAATTTTGATATGTAAATCTGTATAACTTAGAACTTAACCCTCTTTTCTCAGTCTTTTAAAATTTGTCTTTACGAATAGGTTATAGAAATTTCTGTTTGTTTTTCATTCAATATTGATTTTAATTTCACATTGTTATTAAACAGCCTGAAGATGAGCGTATTGCTCGAAACGTTGCGCAATAAAGAAGACTTTTCATGGCATTTACATTTCTCCTTGTCATTGGATTTCTACTAAATATTAAATTGAAGCTCTGTAGAAGCAACCCGCATAATTATATATATTCAAGGTATGGACAAGATGGCCTCAGGGCTTATCGCCATGTTTGGAAGACTTCACGAAAGTTTCTCAAGTCAAAACTGGATTGTTATTTTCTTGAAATGTGTCGGACTTGCAGGATTTTCCCGAAATTTGTTTACTTCAAACTCTACCGTGATAATCTATATGACTCTGAATTTTATCAATCGTCCCTGGAATATTTATTAAATAATGAAATTAATTATAAAATCAAAATATCAGATTCGCATAACAAGTCTCTTGGGCATTATATAACTACTCTTAAAAATACCTTGTCGTTGTTGGACTATTTATTAATAATTTCTCTGTACAACGTGAACTAGAAAAATTTCACTCTACCATCTTGGAAACACATGAACGTAAGTTAAAGGCTTTGGGAATGAATTCACCAAATTTTTTCAATTCAGAGAAGGTAATTTCGAATCTTTCTAGTTACACACTCTCCCCTCGGGAAAAGTTTTTACTGTCACTTGGTTTGCAATTTAAGCTTCCGTTGTTTCAAATATATAAGCCCTCGTTTTTTCTTTACTTTGAAAAATTTTTCAATGGCTTGAAAAATGTTCCCCATGTGGGGGATTTCAACAATCTCAAATGTCAGTTCTCAAATTTAACTCAAGAATTTTTTCTTAAACTTAGAAATCTAAATTTCAATCTTTCATATTTAGGAAGAGTGATTTGCAGTGTATTAAGAATTTGGCAAAGAACCAGGAGATTGTTGTGACTAGACCAGACAAGGGTATAACGGAGTGGTTATTTTGAATAAATCGGACTACATAAACAAAACTAATGAAATCCTAAGTGATCTTACTAAATTCAAACAAATTCTAGAACCTGTAAATAAAGTCATTGTAAGTTAGAAGACCAGGTTAATAGATTTCTGTCACGACTAAAGTCCTTAAAGATAATAAAAAATGATACTTACTCTCAGTTGTTCGCATCTGGTGCTAATCTTGCTCAATTATACTGTCTGCCTAAAATCCATAAAGCTGGAACACCTCTCCGTCCTATTTTAGCTTCGTATAACTTACCCACTTTCAATTGGCAAAATTTGTTGTTCGTCTCCTGTCCCCCTTTGCGAAAAATGTTTACACTATAAATAACTCGTTTGAATTCCAAAAAGAACTCCTGGGTAAAAACTTCGATTCAAAAAGTTTTTTGTCAGTTTTGATGTAAAGTCACTTTTCACAAATGTACCTGTATCTGAAAACTATTGCCATTATTTAGATAGGGTTTTTAGCTCAGTGGATAATTTTCATGGTTTTTCATTGTCTCATTTGAAGGAACTTTTAGAATTGGTCTTCAAACAATGCTATTTCACTTTCAACAATAAGGTTTACCAACAAATTGATGGGGTAGGGATGGGATCACCAGTCGGACCGCTAGCAGCTGACTTTTTTATGACTCATTTAGAAAGTGTAATTTTTAGACAATCTCCCACTCATCTCAAGCCAATTTTCTATCGACGCTTCGTTGATGATTCGATAGCAGTCTTTGATAATGCGGTACAAGCGCAACAATTCTTTAACTTCCTAAATTCTTTGCACCCCAATATAACGTATACAATGGAAACTGAGCAAAATGGCTCCCTCCCCTTCTTAGATCTTTAATTTCGAAAAACGGTGATTCATTACTACATCAGTTTATAGGAAACCCACTTTCACTGGTTTGGGCATGAATTTTTTTAGTTTTACTGATTTCAAACTATAAGATGTCTTGTATTAAAACTCTCCTGTTCAGAGGATATATTTGACCTCTAATTTTACCTACTTAATGATGAATTTAATAATCTAAGATCCATACTTTACTAATAATAGTTTTCCTGTTCAATATGTAGACAAACTAATTAGATCCTTCTTAAATAATGTTTATAGCCCTCAACTTCCATGTATTACAGTGCCGAAGGATATAAAATATTTCTTGGTACCTGAAATGGGTCCCTTGAATAAGGAATTTAAGCTTAAATTTACAAAATTGTTAAGGAAATTTTTTATCATACTGATTTCCGCATCATATTTATTAATAAAACGTCTTTAGGTAGCTTTTTCTCAGGAAGGATCGAACCCTGACTCGTTGCGTAGCGGTGTTGTATATTTATTTACCTGCCCTAGGTGTCTCCTGGGAATTACATCGGCAGCACTGTTCGCTCTCTCAGGGCTAGATTTTATTCGCATATGGGAATAAGTGGCCGAACAGGTAAAATTTTAAAAACTAAGGAAGCCTCCAGCATACGTGAACATAGCATCAAATGCAAAATTGATGTCACTTTAGACAATTTTAAAATTCTTGGTTGTAATCTTGTCCCAACTCACTAAGAATTTAGAATCCCTTTTCATTAAAGCATTGTCCCTAGTCTGAATGTTGACTCATCGTCCGTCCCTCTCAATCTGCTATGATCCCTCCTCCTTCCCCAATTCCTTATAATCCTCCTTCCCCTATCTCCCTCGCCATCTTTCATTCCCGTCTCCTCTGCTCAAATTAGTCGGCCTCGGATACTGCTGTAAAGGTAGATAGCTCCATTGTCCAGTGTACTATTGGTAATTTTTCCAGTGTATTAATTTCACATTTACTACATGTTTAAAAATAACTTCTTAATTTTGATATGTAAATCTGTATAACTTAGAACTTAACCCTCTTTTCTCAGTCTTTTAAAATTTGTCTTTACGAATAGGTTATAGAAATTTCTGTTTGTTTTTCATTCAATATTGATTTTAATTTCACATTGTTATTAAACAGCCTGAAGATGAGCGTATTGCTCGAAACGTTGCGCAATAAAGAAGACTTTTCATGGCATTTACATTTCTCCTTGTCATTGGATTTCTACTAAATATTAATTGAAGCTCTGTAGAAGCAACCCGCATAATTATAATATATATATATATATATATATATATATATATATATATATATATATATATATATATATATATATATATATAATTTAGGGTGATTCAAAAAATCAAAGTGTTTTTTTTTTAATTGTTCAACCTGTATTTTTGTTCCATATGACAAAAAAGTACCGGGTGTCCGAGAATTATCTGTACAATTTTTGGCTGTTATTAAAAGTCAACCATGAAGTGTAGAAATTCCAGTTTTGTCCCATTTTACAGAGAAACTCATTATGTTTTTTCTGATAACACGTTTTGACAAGTTTTTTCTTTTTTGTACGCGGGTGACAGACATTGATGATTTAAAAGCAAGAATCACAGCTGCTATTGAGCGAATTGATGTGGATATGCTGCAGCGTACATGGCAACATTTGGAGTATCGATTGGATGTTTTGCGAATCACTGATGGTGCACATATCGAATGTTTGTAACAACGTTACTTTAATAAAATAAACTTTTGAAAATACAGATTCTAAATAATCTTGTTTAAGAATTTTACGTGTGTTATCAAGAATTTTATTAAAAGATGAAATTGTACAGATAATTTTCGGACACACTGGAATTTCTAAAAAACTTGTCAAAACTTGGTATCAGAAAAAACTTAATGAGATTCTCTGTAAAATGGGATAACACTGGAATTTCTACACTTCATGGTTGACTTTTAATAACAGCCAAAACTTGTACAGATAATTCTCGGACACCCTGTAGTGTATGCCAAATTTGGTGAATTTTAAATAAAATTTACTATGTGCTACCAGGCGTCAAAGTTTCCCTCTTTTTCAATTTGTTTGTTTTTACAACTTATGATTTTATGTTTAATTGTTTATATTTCAGAATTTTTAATTAATGGTTTATATACTAGCTTGCTTTTAATTGTTGCTTGGAACTCGTAATTTTGATACCAATTAATCGATTATGGAAGCTAGGCCTAACTCACCATCACCCAGTTGCTCATTTGGGAGAAGTTCTACAAGAAAAGAAACTGAAGTATGGCTAATTGGGCAGCCCTCTGCAGTACTAAAAACATCCGTATTACCATCAGAAAAGGAAATGATGGCCCTCTTCATGCACTACAGAAATATTAAAAGCAAGACATTAGAGAATCATGCTGCTCTACTGCAGATGATGTGCTAGCAGTTTGGAAAAAAGCAGGAATACCAGCAAAACAAAGAATACATGCAGTAGATAAAATTCAAGGAATACTGAAGGAATGACAGCTGCTTAAGAAAAACAAAGCAAACAAATTGAAAAGATCACAAAATTTAAATAATAAAGAAGAAAAATGGAAAGATAAACTGGAAAACTTATTTGACATTGCTCATGGGAATGCTATGCAGCTTATAAAAATAGAAGATGATAAGAAATTCTTGAAAATGCAACGTGAGAAAGGACGTCATGGAAAAATGGGTACCATTGATAAGGCTGTTGCTAAAAAAGAGCAAAGAGCAGCAGAAAAGCAACAACGTTATGAAAAGAGGAAAGCAGAAGAAGAGATCAAAAGAAAGAAGAATGAAGAGGCTGTCATACTCACCAGTACATCATCAGAATCAGAATCAGAGGAGAGTAAAAGTGATGAATCTGGTTTCTGTGCTGCACAACCTTCAACATGGAAAAGTAAGGTTGGCAAGCGTAGAAAATTGTTTGATGATAAATTATTAGGAAGTCTTGATGTTGCAAAATTGAGTGACAGAAATGCGTCTCTAGTTTTAATGCAAACAATCAGACATCGCTTGAATGGGACATCTGCGAACAAATAAAATGCATGTGTTTCAATACAACGACAGCCAATACTGGTCCTAGAAATGGTGCAGCTATTCTTCTAGAACAAAAATTCGACAACGATTTATTGTGGCTGGCATGTCGACACCATATATTTGAAATTATGCTGGACGCTGTTGTTTCAAAGTCTTTATCACCATCTTCTGGCCCAGATATAGTCCTTTTTAAGAAGTTCAGAGAAAAATGGTCAAGCATTAATAAGGAGGACTACGAAACAGCATTATCAGATCCAGATATCTATGAAAATATTCATGACATCAAAGATGACAATTATATTTGCAGGAAATCAACTAGATACATTCCAACCAAGAGACGATTACCTAGAACTATTGCAGTTAACAATTATTTTTTTGGGAGGTGAACCAAAAGGTGGAATCAAACTTAAACATCCAGCGGGACTTCATCGGGCTAAGTGGATGGCCAAAATTACATATTCATTAAAAAATTTTGTTCAAATCTCAGTTCAAAATTTCAGTAAAAGACAAAAAAGGACTAAAAGACATCTGTCTATTTGCTACTCGGTTACATGTAAAGGCATGGTTTACAGCTCCTGTGCCATCTTGCGCTCCTCGTCTTGATCTGGAATTATTACAGAATCTTGTAGTCTACAAACAAATAAATGACACAATTGCATTTGTTGCTATTAAAAAACTGTTAGATCACCTCTGGTACCTATCACAAGAACTGGTAGCCTTGGCCTTTTATGATGATGAAGTGCCTACTGAAACGAAAAACAAAATTTTAAAGGCCTTGCAAAATACAACAGAAACTCTTCCTGCAAAACTGGCTTTTCTAGATCCTGCACTTATTCCAACGAAGAAATTATAAGATTTTGTCACATCAAATACTCAAAGATTCTTTACAATAACAGAATTTAGTTCAAAATTTTTACTCAAAGATGCTAAAGAATGGCATAATGATGAAGAGTATAACTCTGCTAAGAAATCTATCAAACAGTGGAAAGTCGTGAATGATATAGCGGAAAGAGGAGTAAAATTAATGGATGAATATAATAAAATACTAACACATGACGAAGATCAAAAACAATTCTTGCTACAAGTAATGAAAAACTACAGGGCTGTTTACCCTGATAGAAAGAAAGAAACATTGATGAAGTAAGGACAGCTAATGTCTCAAATATCATGCTAGTTTAATTATGCATGCTTGTTGTTATGGTAGGACCTACGGGGGAGCTTTCCACGTTAAAAAAAAGCAATGCGCCTTACACTGTACCTCCCGGGTGGTGTGGAAAAATTTGACAATTTGAGTCGTTCTGTCAATTTTTAATTGCTGGTAGCAACCCCTAAAAATTAAAAATTTGCTAAAATATTTTAGGATAGTTGTTTTTATGCTGAAATGAACCATTTGAAGGGTTGAACACATTAAAATATAAAAAAAAAATTTTTACCCCCATATTTGAATCACCCTAATATATATACATATATGATATACACATTCAACTGCAAAGAACACGCAGTATAAATAACGTAAAGAACGACGCTTGTATAGGAGATATTCCGCGCAAGACGAGAGAGAGAGAACGAAACAAATGAAAAAATGAGGTAACCACCCGGGAATCGAACCCGGGATCTTCCGATTGCCGGCAATCGGAAGATCCCGGGTTCGATTCCCGGGTGGTTCCTCATTTTTTCATTTGTTTCGTTCTCTCTCTCTCGTCTTGCGCGGAATATCTCCTATACAAGCATCGTTCTTTACGTTATATACGTTATATATATATATATATATATATATATATATATATATATACAGGGTGTCCCAGAATTAACTATCTATTTCAATGAAATCGGACAAATTTTTTAAAAACACACTTTTATTTATGTTTATCATGTTTAATATGTGTTAAAAATGTATAAATTTCTAAATTTTTTCATAATTTTATTTTCATAATTTTTTCATTATCTGGTCCAATGAAAGACCGTCTGAAGTCATAGAATGGCAAAGAGACTCTCCAAAAGTTAACGTGTGGCTTGGAATGACCAAATCCAAAATTTATGGCCCATTCTTCTTTGCGGGAGCAACTGTAACAGGTACCGTCTACCTTGATATGCTTCAGCAGTTTCTCGAACCACAGCTTCTTGATGATGGCATTCTTGATAATGTTGTGTTTCAACAAGATGGAGCACCATGTCATTATGCTCTAATTGTTCGAGAATACCTCAACAGACGCCTTCCGAATCGGTGGACTGGACGTGGAGGACCTCGACCTTCGCCTCCGCGTTCTCCGGATTTGACACCCCTGGATTTCTTTGCATGGGGTTTCATAAAAACAAAGGTTTATCGCCAAAAGATCAATGCTTCTTGTTGAAACACAACATTATCAAGAATGCCATCATCAAGAAGCTGTGGTTCGAGAAACTGCTGAAGCATATCAAGGTAGACGGTACCTGTTACAGTTGCTTTCGCAAAGAAGAATGGGCCATAAATTTTGGATTTGGTCATTCCAAGCCACACGTTAACTTTTGGAGAGAAAAAAATTTAGAAATTTATACATTTTTAATACATATTAAACATGATAAACATAAATAAAAGTGTGTTTTTAAAAAATTTGTCCGATTTCATTGAAATAGATAGTTAATTCTGGGACACCCTGTATATAAGAAGTAAATAAAAACGAAGCGAATTAATCTATACAGCATTTTTCGGAGTGTTTCTTTGTGAAGAAAATTAGCTGCCTATCGAAATTCCTACAAATACCCCCCCACCATTTTACCACGCAGCCACAGTCGCGAGCACCAACCAATCAGTGAGAAGTATACAGCGTGCCACATACCCCATCTCCCGGAGTAACGGTGAATACTTTCCCTCACTCAGTTTGAGTCAACCCCCACCCAATACTTCCCATAATATCCTTTTTGAGTCAATTTTCTGCCCCAGCGGCTACCCTCTATCAGTAACATGGAAATGGTAAATAAATTCCTGCAACTTTGTGGTATCTGCAATGAGGCAACAGATGAGACAAAGGCGATGAGGTGCGATCTTTGTCAGCTGCTTTTTGATTTTACATGCCTAGAATGGGGAAATGAAAAAATCTCCCTAAAAACGAACGCGAAGCAACTTAATGGCCTAAAATTTTTGGCGAAAACTGCATGACCGAAATAAACTCTTTTACAGTATTTAAAGCAGAAAGAGACTATGAGAAGAAAATGAAAGAGGAAAGTGGGAATAAAGAACAGGAAAACAGAAGAAACGAAGAGAGGCGAAATGGAAAAAATTCAAATACCGTCACACAACGAGGTCGAAACCAGGCAAATGAAAGAGAGTATAAAGAAAACAGATAGTATAAGGGCAACGAAGGACATTAACACAAATAGCACAAATAGGAAAAGACAAGAGGGCAATCAAGAAAACGGAGTGAAACTGTCCCCCAATAAGGGGCAAAAAACAAAGGCCACGAGTAAATATGGGGAAGGAATTATATGCAGATATTATATAAAAGATAATTGCAGATTTAAAGGAGGATAATGTGTATATGAACATCCCACAATATGCAATTTCTTCTATAATAATGGTCATTGTAAAATTTGGAGACATATGCAAATTCTACCACCCGAACATCTGCAGGACTTACGCAAAATATGGAACCTGGAAATATGGGTAAAAATGCTTCTCTCAACATCTCCCGACGGACCCAAAGAACAAAGGACAAAGTTTAAATGACAATAGGAATAACAATAACCATAGAAATAACAATAGGAACACAATAAGCAAACAAATTTTTTTTTCAAAAACGCAGACGTGATACGGCTGCTAAATGTCATCCAACGCATGCAGTTGACACAGCTGGAAAACCCCGAGCCAAACCCCTTGGAGAATCATAGGACAACGAAACAAGCGAAACCGAAGGAAAACGAATTTAAAATGCACAAGGGGCAACGAAAAACAAAGAACATAAATATTGTCCTGGCTAATATTCAAGGAATAGGACCAGACCAATCACTCAACAAAGTTTCGTACCTAAAAGGATTTATGAACGAAACAAGGGCTGACATCGCATGCCTCACAGAAACTCATCTTAAGGATTGCCAAGGAAATTGTGAAAACTGCGAACGTTGTATTGATAAGAAAGAGATAAATATAGAGGGCTTCAACTTACTAAGAGCGGATAGAACAACGAGGAGGATGGGCCACTTCAGCGCCGCCACTTCAGCGCCGACGTTTCAGCGCCGCCATTTCAGCGCCAGGCCACTTCAGCGCCAGACTATTCAGCGACGGGCCCTTTCAGCGCCGGTCATTTTCTCTGTTGTTTTTATTGACTATACTTGTTTTGACTTTACTTGTTTTATTAACATTACTTGTTGTTATTAACTTTGTATAATGTTGGTTTGGTTTTGGTTATGGTACTTTATTTTCCTTCCATTATAAAAAAAAATTAGTGTTGGGATTAGGTTAGGTTAGGTTTGGTTAGGTTAGGTTAGGTTAGGTTAAAAACAGCCCGCCGCAGGCGTTAGCCGTAGTTAGCCGGCTTCAAGTTAGGTTAGGTTAGGTTAGGTTAGGTTAAGAATATTTATTCATATAACTAATGATGTAATTTTAGAATATTTTGCTCCCAACACTTATATCATTTTTCCTTTTTTTATTTCAGAATTTGTGAACCCTTTATTTTCCTTCCATTATAAAAAAAATTAGTACCTGCACATAAAATAAAAAATTGAATTAATTATTTTCATTAGATATATCGATCCTTAGCCTGCACATTTTATTGAGTTGTCTTGAAACTATTGTGGCGGGCGCTGAAAGGGCCCGTCGCTGAATAGTCTGGCGCTGAAGTGGACTGGCGCTGAAATGGCGGCGCTGAAACGTCGGCGCTGAAGTGGCGGCGCTGAATCGTACGCTACCCAACAACGAGGTGGGTGTGCTATATATGTACAGTGCTTACAAGAAGTCTCACGCCTCTGTCTCGTCCCAAGCTCGTCTTTTAGGTATAAAATGGGCAGTCCTTATGGCAGCGGAGGTGTGTTCGGATTGGTGCACATAACTGCTCTAACCCAATCAATGACGTCCATTATTACGTCACTTCTGCTACATTTTAGTGTTTAAAATACAAATGATTAAAAAGCAGAATGACCAAGTTTCGGGATGTTGGGATGGTTATGGAGCAATCCTAGTCATCATAATATTAGCTGGGCATTACATTATACCGTCTCAATATATACTGTAGACTATAGAGAACGACTAATTCGGCAAATATCCCAAATAAATGGCATGATACCTAAGTTATTTTGACGCAGGTCTAAATTATTTGCTCAAATGCAATGATTGATATTAAGTAATTGTTGGGAATTGTTGTGTCAATATTGTTGTTTGTGATACATATCCTACGTGAAGAATCTAATGACGAAATTCCTCAGTGAACCTCTCACGCGCTCGCATTTCGAGGAAGTCACGGTCGTCTCACTAATAGATAGTTTATCCATTGTTTTAAGTGGTAACCTATTCCATCTTATGAAAGTCATTAGTCTAAAGCAAGATTGGTGGGCCGTGAATCAGAGAAATTTGCATTTGATTTGTTCATCGTAATTATTACGCAATATAGTACACTGTATATAGTAGTATATAAGAGTTTATTGGTAGCATATCATATGACAATTCCCATAAACATGTGATGGCCTCGATGTTGCCAGTTTTTATTTTTTTCCTGAAACTATTACCTTCTCATAGTTTGTTTCAACAATGCATATATTATCATCTCCACGAGCGTAGACATTGCAAGAAAAGATTCTAACTAAGGATAAGTAAATTTCTTTCATGGTCACAATATATACTTTTACAGATGTCAAACATAAAAATATAATAAAATTCCATATTAACATAAATATATATTCGATACACATTTACGTCATGGCTTTAACATCAGTATTTCGTATAGCTTCCTCCGGCATCAATAATTTCTTGCAATCGTTGCGGCATAGAAGAGGCCAGATTGTAGAGAATGTTTGGTGTTCGGCGTAAGCTCTCCCAACTATTCCTCGTGTGAGCTAAAAGTGCTTCAAATGTTCTTTTATTGCGTTGCTCCCATTCGTTAATCATTATTGCCCAAAGGTTTTCAATCGGATTCATATCAGGAGAACGTGGTAGGCAGAATTAGATTAATAATCTGTGGGTGATCTTCGTACCACGCTCTCACAACGTTACTCCTATGAATGGGACTGTTAACTTCTATTAAGTAAAATGGTTCCGGCGCTGGAACCAGATACGCACGAACACTGGGTAGCAGCACCTCTTCCAGTATCTGGCAATATTGCTGCCCAGTAAAGCGTCCATCTACTTGAGTCAATTCTCCGACACCATAGCCAGACATCCAGCCCCACACACCGAGATTGATGTGACCACTACGTTTGCTCGGGAAAACATTTCCTTCTTCATAGCGTTTTCCGCGCTGCCTCCAACAATGCAGGGAACCATGACTATCTGTTGAAAATGTTTTCTCGTCACAGTACACAACTTTTCTCCAGAATTCTTCCTCCTGCGGCAAGTATTGCAAGGTAAATCCCATCCGCGCCTCTTTATGCTCAATTGTCAATGCAGGTTTTATAGCTGGACGGCGAGAAAAATACCCTGCCTCGTGAAGTCTGTTGTTCACTGTATTTGCGCTACAACGAAGGTTCAGGTGTCTGTAAATATGCGTCGCTGGAACAAACGGATGCTCTCTGGCATGATTAACAATCGCAGCATCTTCCTCTTGAGATGTTGAACGCGGAGGACCAGACCTCGGCATGTAGCGATTGAGTTTTCTGCTTCATACCGATGAATCCACCGTTCCACAGTGCTTCGATGAACGTCTAGTCGTCTTGATATTTCTCTTATTGGAACACCATATTCATGCAATGTCACCATTGCTCCCCGCATTGCCTGGGTCGTCTCGTGGTGCACAGACGGCCTTTCCATCTTTGCGTAAATGGCTTATGTGAAGCGTGCTGGGACGATAAAGGAAATGAGGATACCATGCACCCCTTCTGAAATTGATTTCGGTTGTGAAGGGTACCAACCCTTCGAATGGTAATAATAATCAGCCAATTTCCTATTTTGTTGAACATATGCATAAAAAATTTGTCTTAAAAGCCAAGGATCCAAAGATTGTCAGCAATAGTTTATACCCCAACTGAATATAGTCAGCCATCAACAGTATAATCATATTTTATTTCCATAACTACTCATGACTACTCTGTCATAGTAAATAACCTTATTATGACTTAGGTAGTAGTGGTAATTCTGAGTGGCGGCCTCTAGCCACATACGTTAAACCTATCAGTGCGTCTAAGACCAGACTCTTCTGTTTCTGTCAATTCATTGTTAGTTTAAGGTATTTTGCTCTTTGTCTTTCTAGGTCTAGGGCATTAAAATAAATATTTGAGTTTGTGTTTAGCATTTCATATGAATTTCTCTCCTCTCCCTTAACACATCCCCGTGTTCATTTTAGCCCCCTCTCTCCCTTTCCTCCTCCCTTCGTAATTCCTCACCCAACCTCATTTCCTTCGACATAGCAACGCTTACCTCCATCCTCATTCCACTTCCTTCATTAAACCTATTATCGCTTTTACTGTCCCTTCCTTCCATCCTTCAATGCCAGCGTTCTTAAACCTAGCACATAAATTATATAATATGGAATCTAACACCTTAGATCTCTACGCATTCATGTTACTTGAAGACGCCTGTGTCTTCGGGAAATCTAAGTGTTGAGAGTGGGCTTGAGGGGTAGTCTATAGATTATTACAAATGACCTTGAACGCTCCAACTATTTAAAAATGATTATTTATTACGCACATCATATGGCATAATACACACATGAATTTAAGTATCTCTTACACTATAGGAATTGAATTGAATCCTACCAGAGTTAAAAAGTCGCGAAATATGATAGATTAGTTTGTATTAAGAGGTTACTAAGAGAAAAGGATTTGGGATAGAGCGGAAGGCAGAGAGTATATTTTCCCCGAGTTTCGGTTATTATTAACGTTATATGATGTCTCTGCTGAAGACCTCTGATTGGATGCGGTGTGATGAGAGAGAGAGAGAGAGAGAGAGAGAGAGAGAGAGAGCTTTTAAATCACACCTTTTAAATGGTTTCTGGGTAAGGGCTTCACGTATGTTATTTTAGTCCAGGGTAGTTTATGTGGAGGTGTTAACGTAACTTGCACTTGGGACTGTTAATTGTAAGACAACTACCATAGCTGGGACTGAGACACGTTATCCCCTGCATACTCTATATATATCTATATACAGTATGTCTCTACAGTATATATAAATAGATAGAGTGATCAACACAAACATAATGTGGACGTCATTGATGGGGTTAGAGCAATTATGTGCACCAATCCGAACACACCTCCGCTCCCATAAGGACCGCCCATTTTATACCTAACAGACTAGCTTGGGACGAGACAAAGGCGTGAGACTTCTTGTAAGCACTGTACATGAAGGTCATATGACAGAGACGATAATAAGTAAATCAAACAGCTTTGTGAAACTCCGAGCAGTGAAAATAAAAAAACTAAACGTGCTACTAATAGCCATCTATAGACCTCCAAAAACCCCAACCGAAAAATTCTCGGAGGCCATTTATGAGATCAGAAAGCTAATAAAGGCCATAAACCCTCCATCTCCCAATGTAATGATCTGCGGAGACTTTAACTTCCCATTTATAAAATACAAAAAGGTGGATAAGAATATATATATATATATATATATATATATATATATATATATGGTAGGTTGATTTGGAACTGTGATCTTGGACTAGTCTAGATAGAAAGGTATTAATGTATAAAAAACGTTGCACCAACTCATATTTGTGAAAATGATTGTATTTTTTGAGGATTGTTAATTATTTTTAAGTTGTAAAATTGCCGAATTTTACGCGTAAAATCGCGCGCGCGGCATTCGCGCAATGTAAACAAACAAAATATCGGACCTTATTTCATCAAAATAATCAATTAAAATTCGGCTTTTTTAACAAAACGATGCTTGAAACTTATTGTAAATGCATTATAGATGTTTATTAGTGTATTATTTTGTATTTTTTAATGATATTTACCTATAAAATGTGTATTAAATTAAGTTATTTTATGATGCGTTCATTTAATTGTGTTTATTTTCAGATATTTCATAAAAATGGGTAAAAAACGGAAGTCTGCAGTGTTAACTCGAAGTGATAGTGCCAAAAAATTCAGTGGCCAGCCTTCCCCTTTGGATAAAACAGAGCCTCCTACCCTCCGCCAAGTTATTCAGTACAGTTATTTCCTCCAAAACAGCCACCCGGACTTGAAAGACTATGATATTGCTAAAATGATAGCAAAGGATGTGATTGAGATCTGGCAGGCAGTGAACCCGCGGCTGCCCCTGTATGAGGAATATTATGTAGTGAAATTGGTGGATAAAGTGTGCTTCAAGAAAGCAAAAGAGATAAACAGGAAATCTCTTTCTACAGTCCAGGAGCAGAATCTGGAGGAAAAGCTGGATAAACTTTTTGACATTTCTGCTTGCACCTGTAAGCTACCTGTTCGTCCCTGTGATGACAATGCTGTGAAGTGCAAGAAAGAAAATTGTCAAACACAGCACATAATCTGCACTTGTCCTCCCAGTAAGAAGGTAATGCTATTATTTTTTAACTTTTAACTGGCCTAACTTAGTGCGATTAGGTGCCTTTTAAATGGAAGGAAATTCAATGCTTGTAATTGAAAAATATCCGCATTTTCCTCCTGTAATCTTCCTTCCCCCCCCCTGGTAATAGAAATTAATAATCAATTTTTTTTCAGGATTTTATCTCTTATTTTAGATCCGCTATTTAATATACTTTAATATTTCAGGTTCCAGTAGAGGAGAGGGAATACTTGAGAGATCAGAGGGCCAAAATAGGACCCAAGGGCTCTTTCCAGCTGGGATCTGTGGATAAAGCTGCTGTGAAGAGAGACCAGAGGGCTGCAGCTGAAGCAGAAAGATTACAGAGCCAGATTCAACAGCAGCAGGAAGTGGATTTGGCCACTTTTGCCTCCACACCTTCACAAGATATTTCTTTTGAATCCAGCTCAGGAGAATCAGGAGAGGTAATATATTTTTTTCTTATATCTTATCCCATTTTTACCCAAATTTATCCCTACTTTTTGTCCCTATTTCCCCCCTTTTTCCCATTTTCGCTTTAGTAATTTATTCTTTTTTTCGCCCATTTTCGCCGACTTTTTACCTGAATTTTTACCCATTTTTTCCCCCTATTTTCCCACTTTTTTCCCCCATTTTCGTTTAAGTAATTTATTCTTATTTCCGCCCATTTTCGTCGATTTTTACCCATATTTTTCCCTACTTTTTCCCCTATTTTCCCCCATTTTCGCTTTAGTAATTTATTTTTTATTTTCATTTCAGCCATCTGGTGGTGAAGCTGAAGAGTTCAAGCCAAGGAGGCACCCAAGTGGAGGTTACAGCTTTTTGAAAACCCCAGATATGCCATGGAACTGATCAGGGGTGATGTTTCTTCCAATCTTGGGGCAAGTCTTGCTAATGCCTTCCTCCTGGACTTACAAGCTATGGACCTGCTTAAGCCTGGCCTTGATGTGAAACAGATAATAGTTGATAAATCGAAAATGGACAGGGAAAAAGCTAGAATGAAAGTGAAAAGTGATGAAAAGCACAATGAGGGTCTGGAAAAGTTAGTCTGTATTGGGGTTGATGGGAAAGTTGACAAGGACACTTTGCTGTACAGAGAAGTTAAGGATGAAAATGGGGAGACTAAGCTGAAGAAAGGAAAGGGACAAGAGCACCATTTGACTTTCACAAAGGAGCCGGGAACTGAAAGTGGAACATATCTTACTCACAGAGTCATCCCAATTAAAGGTGCGACTGGAGTTCTTCTTGGTGAAGAAGTTGCTAGTGTCTTGGAGGAGTTTAACAGTGTTCATACCCTGAAAGCTGTCCTCCTTGACAACACAAATACAAACACTGGCTGGGAGGGAGGCCTTGTAACAGCTCTGGAAAATAAAATTGAGCGGAAATTGCACACCATTGGCTGTTCACTCCATCAGAATGAGCTTCCTTTCAGAGCTGTTTTCAAGCATCTTGATGGCAGTACCAAAAGTCCCACTGCTTTCACTGGTCCGCTGGGAAAACTGTGAAATTGACTACCAAGATCTGCCACAAGTGGAATTCACCAAACTCAGTGGCCCCCTGGATGACATGGAATTTGCTGAGGAGACACTGAATGATCTCAGTAGCGACCAGAGGCTTCTTTTGGAGTATGTGCTTGGAATTTCCAGGGGCAAAGTCAACCCAAGATTTGCTGCCTGGAAAATTGGACCATTAAACCATGCAAGATGGTTGACTTTGGCAATTAGATTGATGTGTCTGTGGACCAGAGGTGCTTACCCTCCAGAACTACAGGATAAGCTTTACCAGGCCATCAAGTTCATTGTGGAAGTGTATGCAGTCAGTTGGTTTGAGATCAAAAGGGACAGCAAGTTCCACAATCAGCAGCTGTACATCTTCAACATGATCCAGAGGATCAAGCAGCAGTCTGAAGAAATCCAGGGTGTTGCTTTCAAGAACCTGAAGTACAATGCTTTTGCCTTGCTGCCCGAGAATGTGCTGTACTCCATGATGAAGTCTGATGACTTGGAAGTGAGAGAAGCTGCTCTCAAGAAAATTCTGTCCATCAGGTAAGCATTTATTAATTTAAAAAAAGTGAAAAAAAAATTTGATTATGGGGATTTATTTAATAAAAAAAAGGCCCGAGTTCTATAAATCCCCATAATCGAATTTTTTTTCACATTTTCTTATCCCAATTCCCCCCTCCCTCTGATAATGGAAATAATCTTACCTTCTTTCTGAAAAAAAATTCGATTATGGGGATTTATAGAACTCGGGTTTTTTTTTTTTAATTTAAGTTAAATTAAATCAGCAATTCTGAGACTAATAGGGATTAAATCTTAAACTGGAATAAAAAAAAATTAATTATTATTCTTTCAGAAGTGGGAAGCCAGCCAAGAAGAGGCTGAAGAAGATCACAGCCATCAACATTGAAGCTACCCACTGGTCAGAACTAATCAACCTTTCTCAAAGTGGCATCTGTGAACCTGCTCTCACAGAAGACTTTTCTGACCAGGAGCTTCAAGAAGCATTGCTGAATGGCACCAAGCTGGAGCTGCCTGATCTGCCTTCACATTCTCAGAGTGTTGAAAGGGCCGTGAAGCTGACATCTGAAGCTTCCCATACTGTTTATGGACTCGAATCAAGGCACAAACACATTCTGGCCAAAGCCCTAAGCCGCCAGATGAGGCCTTCCTTTGCTTCTAAGGGCTCTTACAGTGAAAATTATGATGATCTTGGGATCTAAATGTCTATTTGACTCTGTACATGTTTTTTTTTACTTTTTTTCAATAAAATTGTAACTTTTTTCAGGATTTTTTTATGAAAATAGCATGATTTTTTCGGCCGAAAATTGCGAAAATGTGATATTTTTCGGTACGATTTTTTGACGATTTTTGAAACGGTTTCCTCAAAAAACGGTTAAAGCTAGGGATCTGAAAGTTTTTGTCAGTTATTATCATATTAAGCCCTGACTATCTCGACTAGTCCAAAGTCGATATCTAAAAAAATGCGGAAAATCAACCTACCTTAATATATATATATATATATATATATATATTATATATATATTATATATACACATCAGGACAAGGTGGGGCCCAAGAGAAGACAGGAGCAGGTAAAAATGTTGATGGTTCTCACAAATGAGTTTATGCTGACACAGGAGATAACAGAAAATACAAGAAAAAGTAACTGCCTAGATCTGGTATTCATGAATAACACGAACTTGATTGCTGATATAAAAATAACCCCAACCATTATCTCAGACCACAACTTAATCGAGATATCAACAAATATGACAACATTAAAAGACAATACACAGATTGAGGGAAGAAGCAAATTTGGGGCCTTTAACTTAAACTCTAAGACTATAAATTGGGAAGCAATCAGATCGCACATGGCCCAAATAGAGTGGAGAACAGTTTTAGAGAATAAAACAACTGAAGAAATGCTAACAACCGTGGAAGAAAAGACGTTGAGAATTTTAGAAAAATATGCTCCGAAATCACAGCCAAAAGGAAAGAGGAGCTGGCTAGAGAGGCAAAAGAGAATACTATTCCGCAAAAGAAAGAGAGTGGAGGCGAAGTTAGCCAATGCGGATATAATACCAGGAAAGTAATACAAGAAAAAGTGGAGGGTATCGATAGGGAAATTAAGGACCATACAGAGAGGGGAGAGGAAAAGGCGGTAGAAACAATAAAGGAAAATCCAAAATACTTCTATTGATATGGGAAAAAGAAAACCAAAACGCGCGCCGCTATTGGGCCCATAAGGAAGAGAAATAATGAACTAACGGACGATCCAAAGAAATATCTGAAACATTGAGAATCAGTTTTTAGTACCCTCAAGGTGTGACAAAGCGATACCTGACATAGATTCATTCTTTGAAGAGAAATTGCAAGGAGAGTGTATAATAGACTTTGATTTTACCCCAGAAGATGTAGCGAGAGCTATAGGAGAAATGAAACCATATTCAGCCGCAGGTCTGGACAATTGGAACGCATTATGGATTAAAAACTGTAAAAATGAAGTAGCTACACCTTTATACTGGATATGGAGAAGATCCCTAGACACTGGAGTAGTACCGAGCACCTTGAAAAGAGCGATCATTGTCCCTATATATAAATGAGGGGACAGATCTCAAGCAAAGAATCAGTATCATTGACGTCCCACGTCACCAAAGTATTTTAAAGAATAGTTAGAGAGAAAATTTATGATTTCTTGGAGACACTGGAAAGATTCAAGGAAAATCAGCACGGACTAATAGAACACTACAACAATATCCTAGATGCACTGGAAGGCAATGACAACTACGATGTCATATACGCAGATTTTTCTAAAGCTTTCGACATATGTGATCACGGTATAATAACACATAAAATGAAATATATGGAAATAACAGGCAAAGTGGGAAAATGGATCTACAACTTCCTCAGAGAACGTCTACAGGTCGTCAAAATTCAAGGTATATCATCATCAGATTCGGAAATACGCAGCTCAGTACCACAAGGGACAGTACTGGCCCCACTCCCGTTCATTATCATGCTAACAGACATAGACAGCTGAGTAAACAGCAACAATATAGTAACATCCTTTGCAGATGATACAAAGTTCAGCAGAAAAATCAATGATGTGAATGAAGTGGAGGCCTTGCAGAGGGGCACGAACAAAATATACAAATGGTCAGAAGACAACATGACATTTAATATCGAGAAATTTCAACTCTTGAGATATGGTAGAAAAGAGGAACTTAAACAGATTACATATTATGCTCCAGAGAGACAGGAAATACAGAGAAGCACGAAATCGATCGATCTATGGGTAATAATGACCGATGATGCGAAATTCGAAACAAAAAATCAGATAGTGATTTTAAGCAAATAAAGCAAAAAGATTCGCGGGACAGGTACTAAGAACGTTCAAAAGAAGGGACAGGACAGTAATGATTCTCCTGCTAAAAACACTGATTATACCAAAACTTGGATACTGTTCAGTTTTGACGTCCCCATATAAAAAGGAACAAACTAATAAACTAGAAGAAACGCAGAGACGGTTCACAGCCATGATTGATGGCTGCAAAGAGCTCAATTACTGGGAAAGACTACGTAAACTAAAGCTGTACTCCCTGGAAAGAGAGAGGTACACCATAATCTACATATGGAAAATTATCGAAAAACTAGTAACAACCTAAAACTAAACTCAATTACCATTTAAACAACACTGGAGAATAGGAAAGGCAGAATGTTTAGTGTTCCCAAATTAAAGGCCCAAAAAGGATCTCCTCAACACTGAAGGAAAATAGCTTGGTTGTCAGGGGGCCAAGACTTTTTAACCAGCTTTCAAAGGACCTCAGAAACGTTACAGGGGTCAAAGTTGAAGTCTTCAAGAGAGACTAGATGCCTGGCTCAGGACAGTACCAGATGAGCCAGGTGTACCTGGCTATATACGGTGGAGAGCGCAAGAAAGCAACTCGCTCCTTCACCAAGCCAGACCTAGAGGCGGGGCCACCAGCTTGACCTTCGTGTAAATAGAGACCAACGCACGGAACAGCAACGAGGTTAACAAGATGTGTACACACACACACACACCATATATATATATATATATATATATATATCGTAAAGAACGACGCTTGTATAGGAGATATTCCGCGCAAGACGAGAGAGAGAGAACGAAAAAATGAAAAAATGAGGTAACCACCCGGGAATCGAACCCGGGATCTTCCGATTGCCGGTCAGATGCGATACCATTACACCATGGGCCTCACTCTTCCAAATGCCGTAATTCTTCTACATACTCGCAGAAACCAATGCCCCAAGGGGGCACCTCCCGCATGCCGTAACATTATATACATTCAACTGCAAACAACACGCAGTATAAATAACGTAAAGAACGACGCTTGTATAGGAGATATTCCGCGCAAGACGAGAGAGAGAACGAAACAAATGAAAAAATGAGGTAACCACCCGGGAATCGAACCCGGGATCTTCCGATTGCCGGTCAGATGCGATACCATTACACCATGGGCCTCACTCATCCAAATGCCGTAATTCTTCTACATACTCGCAGAAACCAATGCCCCAAGGGGGCACCTCCGCATGCCGTAACATTATATACATTCAACTGCAAAACACGCAGTATAAATAACGTAAAGAACGACGCTTGTATAGAGATATTCCGCGCAAGACGAGAGAGAGAACGAAAAAATGAAAAAATGAGGTAACCCCCGGGAATCGAACCCGGGATCTTCCGATTGCCGGTCAGATGCGATACCATTACACCATGGGCCTCACTCTTCCAAATGCCGTAATTCTTCTACATACTCGCAGAAACCAATGCCCCAAGGGGGCACCTCCCGCATGCCGTAACATTATATACATTCAACTGCAAAGAACACGCAGTATAAATAACGTAAAGAACGACGCTTGTATACGATATTCCGCGCAAGACGAGAGAGAGAGAACGAAAAAATGAAAAAATGAGGTAACCCCCGGGATCGAACCCGGGATCTTCCGATTGCCGGTCAGATGCGATACCATTACACCATGGGCCTCACTCTTCCAAATGCCGTAATTCTTCTACATACTCGCAGAAACCAATGCCCCAAGGGGGCACCTCCCGCATGCCGTAACATTATATACATTCAACTGCAAAGAACACGCAGTATAAATAACGTAAAGAACGACGCTTGTATAGGAGATATTCCGCGCAAGACGAGAGAGAGAGAACGAAACAAATGAAAAAAATGAGGTAACCACCCGAGGATCGAACCCGGGATCTTCCGATTGCCGGTCAGATGCGATACCATTACACCATGGGCCTCACTCTTCCAAATGCCGTAATTCTTCTACATACTCGCAGAAACCAATGCCCCAAGGGGGCACCTCCCGCATGCCGTAACATTATATACATCAACTGCAAAGAACACGCAGTATAAATAACGTAAAGAACGACGCTTGTATAGAGATATTCCGCGCAAGACGAGAGAGAGAGAACGAAAAAATGAAAAAATGAGGTAACTCCCCGAATCGAACCTGGGATCTTCCGATTGCCGGTCAGATGCGATACCATTACACCATGGGCCTCACTCTTCCAAATGCCGTAATTCTTCTACATACTCGCAGAAACCAATGCCCCAAGGGGCACCTCCCGCATGCCGTAACATTATATACATTCAACTGCAAAGAACACGCAGTATAAATAACGTAAAGAACGACGCTTGTATACGAGATATTCCGCGCAAGACGAGAGAGAGAGAACGAAACAAATGAAAAAATGAGGTAACCACCCGGGAATCGAACCCGGGTCTTCCGATTGCCGGTCAGATGCGATACCATTACCATGGGCCTCACTCTTCCAAATGCCGTAATTCTTCTACATGCTCGCAGAAACCAATGCCCAAGGGAGCACCTCCCGCATGCCGTAACATTATATACATTCAACTGCAAAGAACACGCAGTATAAATAACGTAAAGAACGAAGCTTGTATAGGAGATATTCCGCGTGCAAGACGAGAGAGAGAGAACGAAACAAATGAAAAAATGAGGTAACCCCGGGAATCGAACCCGGGTCTTCCGATTGCCGGTCAGATGCGATACCATTACACTATGGGCCTCACTCTTCCAAATGCCGTAATTCTTCTACATGCTCGCAGAAACCAATGCCCAAGGGGGCACCTCCCGCATGCCGTAACATTATATACATTCAACTGCAAACAACACGCAGTATAAATAACGTAAAGAACGACGCTTGTATAGGAGACATTCCGCGCAAGACGAGAGAGAGAGAACGAAACAAATGAAAAAATGAGGTAATCACCCGGGAATCGAACCCGGGATCTTCCGATTGCCGGTCAGATGCGATACCATTACACCATGGGCCTCACTCTTCCAAATGCCGTAATTCTTCTACATACTCGCAGAAACCAATGCCCCAAGGGGGCACCTCCCGCATGCCGTAACATTATATACATTCAACTGCAAAACACGCAGTATAAATAACGTAAAGAACGACGCTTGTATAGGAGATATTCCGCGCAAGACGACAGAGAGAGAACGAAACAAATGAAAAAATGAGGTAACCACCCGGGAATCGAACCCGGGATCTTCCATTGCCGGTCAGATGCGATACCATTACACCATGGGCCTCACTCTTCCAAATGCCGTAATTCTTCTACATACTCGCAGAAACCAATGCCCCAAGGGGGCACCTCCCGCATGCCGTAACATTATATACATTCAACTGCAAAGAACACGCAGTATAAATAACGTAAAGAACGACGCTTGTATACGAGATATTCCGCGCAAGACGAGAGAGAGAGAACGAAAAAATGAAAAAATGAGGTAACTCCCCGGGAATCGAACCTGGGATCTTCCGATTGCCGGTCAGATGCGATACCATTACACCATGGGCCTCACTCTTCAAATGCCGTAATTCTTCTACATACTCGCAGAAACCAATGCCCCAAGGGGGCACCTCCCGCATGCCGTAACATTATATACATTCAACTGCAAAGAACACGCAGTATAAATAACGTAAAGAACGACGCTTGTATAGGAGATATTCCGCGCAAGACGAGAGAGAGAGAACGAAACAAATGAAAAAAATGAGGTAACCACCCGAGGATCGAACCCGGGATCTTCCGATTGCCGGTCAGATGCGATACCATTACACCATGGGCCTCACTCTTCCAAATGCCGTAATTCTTCTACATACTCGCAGAAACCAATGCCCCAAGGGGGCACCTCCCGCATGCCGTAACATTATATACATTCAACTGCAAAGAACACGCAGTATAAATAATAACGTAAAGAACGACGCTTGTATAGGATATTCCGCGCAAGACGAGAGAGAGAGAACGAAACAAATGAAAAAAATGAGGTAACCACCCGAGGATCGAACCCGGGATCTTCCGATTGCCGGTCAGATGCGATACCATTACACCATGGGCCTCACTCTTCCAAATGCCGTAATTCTTCTACATACTCGCAGAAACCAATGCCCCAAGGGGGCACCTCCCGCATGCCGTAACATTATATACATTCAACTGCAAAGAACACGCAGTATAAATAACGTAAAGAACGACGCTTGTATACGAGATATTCCGCGCAAGACGAGAGAGAGAGAACGAAACAAATGAAAAAATGTGGTAACCACCCGGGAATCGAAACCGGGATCTTCCGATTGCCGGTCAGATGCGATACCATTACACCATGGGCCTCACTCTTCCAAATGCCGTAATTCTTCTACATATTCGCAGAAACCAATGCCCCAAGGGGGCACCTCCCGCATGCCGTAACATTATATACATTCAACTGCAAAGAACACGCAGTATAAATAACGTAAAGAACGAAGCTTGTATAGGAGATATTCCGTGCAAGACGAAAGAGAGAGAACGAAACAAATGAAAAAATGAGGTAACCACCCGGGAATCGAACCCGGGATCTTCCGATTGCCGGTCAGATGCGATACCATTAAACCATGGGCCTCACTCTTCCAAATGCCGTAATTCTTCTACATACTCGCAGAAACCAATGCCCAAGGGGGCACCTCCCGCATGCCGTAACATTATATACATTCAACTGCAAAGAACACGCAGTATAAATAACGTAAAGAACGACGCTTGTATACGAGATATTCCGCGCAAGACGAGAGAGAGAGAACGAAAAAATGAAAAAATGAGGTAACCACCCGGGAATCGAACCCGGGATCTTCCGATTGCCGGTCAGATGCGATACCATTACACCATGGGCCTCACTCTTCCAAATGCCGTAATTCTTCTACATACTCGCAGAAACCAATGCCCCAAGGGGGCACCTCCCGCATGCCGTAACATTATATACATTCAACTGCAAACAACACGCAGTATAAATAACGTAAAGAACGACGCTTGTATAGGAGATATTCCGCGCAAGACGAGAGAGAGAGAACGAAACAAATGAAAAAATGAGGTAACCACCGGGAATCGAACCCGGGATCTTCCGATTGCCGGTCAGATGCGATACCATTATACCATGGGCCTCACTCTTCCAAATGCCGTAATTCTTCTACATACTCGCAGAAACCAATGCCCCAAGGGGGCACCTCCCGCATGCCGTAACATTATATACATTCAACTGCAAAACACACGCAGTATAAATAACGTAAAGAACGACGCTTGTATAGGAGATATTCCGCGCAAGACGACAGAGAGAGAACGAAACAAATGAAAAAATGAGGTGACCACCCGGGAATCGAACCCGGGATCTTCCAATTGCCGGTCAGATGCGATACCATTACACCATGGGCCTCACTCTTCCAAATGCCGTAATTCTTCTACATACTCGCAGAAACCAATGCCCCAAGGGGCACCTCCCGCATGCCGTAACATTATATACATTCAACTGCAAAGAACACGCAGTATAAATAACGTAAAGAACGACGCTTGTATACGAGATATTCCGCGCAAGACGAGAGAGAGAGAACGAAAAAATGAAAAAATGAGGTAACTCCCCGGGAATCGAACCTGGGATCTTCCGATTGCCGGTCAGATGCGATACCATTACACCATGGGCCTCACTCTTCCAAATGCCGTAATTCTTCTACATACTCGCAGAAACCAATGCCCCAAGGGGGCACCTCCCGCATGCCGTAACATTATATACATTCAACTGCAAAGAACACGCAGTATAAATAACGTAAAGAACGACGCTTGTATAGGAGATATTCCGCGCAAGACGAGAGAGAGAGAACGAAACAAATGAAAAAAATGAGGTAACCACCCGAGGATCGAACCCGGGATCTTCCGATTGCCGGTCAGATGCGATACCATTACACCATGGGCCTCACTCTTCCAAATGCCGTAATTCTTCTACATACTCGCAGAAACCAATGCCCCAAGGGGGCACCTCCCGCATGCCGTAACATTATATACATTCAACTGCAAAGAACACGCAGTATAAATAACGTAAAGAACGACGCTTGTATAGGAGATATTCCGCGCAAGACGAGAGAGAGAGAACGAAACAAATGAAAAAAATGAGGTAACCACCCGAGGATCGAACCCGGGATCTTCCGATTGCCGGTCAGATGCGATACCATTACACCATGGGCCTCACTCTTCCAAATGCCGTAATTCTTCTACATACTCGCAGAAACCAATGCCCCAAGGGGGCACCTCCCGCATGCCGTAACATTATATACATTCAACTGCAAAGAACACGCAGTATAAATAACGTAAAGAACGACGCTTGTATACGAGATATTCCGCGCAAGACGAGAGAGAGAGAACGAAACAAATGAAAAAATGAGGTAACCACCCGGGAATCGAACCCGGGATCTTCCAATTGCCGGTCAGATGCGATACCATTACACCATGGGCCTCACTCTTCCAAATGCCGTAATTCTTCTACATACTCGCAGAAACCAATGCCCCAAGGGGGCACCTCCCGCATGCCGTAACATTATATACATTCAACTGCAAAGAACACGCAGTATAAATAACGTAAAGAACGACGCTTGTATACGAGATATTCCGCGCAAGACGAGAGAGAGAGAACGAAAAAATGAAAAAATGAGGTAACTCCCCGGGAATCGAACCTGGGATCTTCCGATTGCCGGTCAGATGCGATACCATTACACCATGGGCCTCACTCTTCCAAATGCCGTAATTCTTCTACATACTCGCAGAAACCAATGCCCCAAGGGGGCACCTCCCGCATGCCGTAACATTATATACATTCAACTCAGCAAAAACACGCAGTATAAATAACGTAAAGAACGACGCTTGTATAGGAGATATTCCGCGCAAGACGAAGAGAGAGAACGAAACAAATGAAAAAAATGAGTAACCACCCGAGGATCGAACCCGGGATCTTCCGATTGCCGGTCAGATGCGATACCATTACACCATGGGCCTCACTCTTCCAAATGCCGTAATTCTTCTACATACTCGCAGAAACCAATGCCCCAAGGGGGCACCTCCCGCATGCCGTAACATTATACATTCAACTGCAAAGAACACGCAGTATAAATAACGTAAAGAACGACGCTTGTATAGGAGATATTCCGCGCAAGACGAGAGAGAGAGAACGAAACAAATGAAAAAAATGAGGTAACCACCCGAGGATCGAACCGGGATCTTCCGATTGCCGGTCAGATGCGATACCATTACACCATGGGCCTCACTCTTCCAAATGCCGTAATTCTTCTACATACTCGCAGAAACCAATGCCCCAAGGGGGCACCTCCCGCATGCCGTAACATTATATACATTCAACTGCAAAGAACACGCAGTATAAATAACGTAAAGAACGACGCTTGTATACGAGATATTCCGCGCAAGACGAGAGAGAGAGAACGAAACAAATGAAAAAATGAGGTAACCACCCGGGAATCGAAACCGGGATCTTCCGATTGCCGGTCAGATGCGATACCATTACACCATGGGCCTCACTCTTCCAAATGCCGTAATTCTTCTACATATTCGCAGAAACCAATGCCCCAAGGGAGCACCTCCCGCATGCCGTAACATTATATACATTCAACTGCAAAGAACACGCAGTATAAATAACGTAAAGAACGAAGCTTGTATAGGAGATATTCCGTGCAAGACGAGAGAGAGAGAACGAAACAAATGAAAAAATGAGGTAACCACCCGGGAATCGAACCCGGGTTCTTCCGATTGCCGGTCAGATGCGATACCATTACACCATGGGCCTCACTCTTCCAAATGCCGTAATTCTTCTACATGCTCGCAGAAACCAATGCCACAAGGGGGCACCTCCCGCATGCCGTAACATTATATACATTCAACTGCAAAGAACACGCAGTATAAATAACGTAAAGAACGACGCTTGTATAGGAGACATTCCGCGCAAGACGAGAGAGAGAGAACGAAACAAATGAAAAAATGAGGTAATCACCCGGGAATCGAACCCGGGGTCTTCCGATTGCCGGTCAGATGCGATACCATTACACTATGGGCCTCACTCTTCCAAATGCCGTAATTCTTCTACATACTCGCAGAAACCAATGCCCCAAGGGGGCACCTCCCGCATGCCGTAACATTATATACATTCAACTGCAAACAACACGCAGTATAAATAACGTAAAGAACGACGCTTGTATAGGAGATATTCCGCGCAAGACGACAGAGAGAGAACGAAACAAATGAAAAAATGAGGTAACCACCCGGGAATCGAACCCGGGATCTTCCAATTGCCGGTCAGATGCGATACCATTACACCATGGGCCTCACTCTTCCAAATGCCGTAATTCTTCTACATACTCGCAGAAACCAATGCCCCAAGGGGGCACCTCCCGCATGCCGTAACATTATATACATTCAACTGCAAAGAACACGCAGTATAAATAACGTAAAGAACGACGCTTGTATACGAGATATTCCGCGCAAGACGAGAGAGAGAGAACGAAAAAAATGAAAAAATGAGGTAACTCCCCGGGAATCGAACCTGGGATCTTCCGATTGCCGGTCAGATGCGATACCATTACACCATGGGCCTCACTCTTTCAAATGCCGTAATTCTTCTACATACTCGCAGAAACCAATGCCCCAAGGGGGCACCTCCCGCATGCCGTAACATTATATACATTCAACTGCAAAGAACACGCAGTATAAATAACGTAAAGAACGACGCTTGTATAGGAGATATTCCGCGCAAGACGAGAGAGAGAGAACGAAACAAATGAAAAAAATGAGGTAACCACCCGAGGATCGAACCCGGGATCTTCCGATTGCCGGTCAGATGCGATACCATACACCATGGGCCTCACTCTTTCCAAATGCCGTAATTCTTCTACATACTCGCAAGAAACCAATGCCCCAAGGGGGCACCCTCCCGCATGCCGTAAACATTATATTACATTCAACTGCAAAGAACACGCAGTATAAATAACGTAAAGAACGACGCTTGTATAGGAGATATTCCGCGCAAGACGAGAGAGAGAGAACGAAACAATGAAAAAAATGAGGTAACCACCCGAGGATCGAACCCGGATCTTCCGATTGCCGGTCAGATGCGATACCATTACACCATGGGCCTCACTCTTCCAAATGCCGTAATTCTCTACATACTCGCAGAAACCAATGCCCAAGGGGGCACCTCCCGCATGCCGTAACATTTATACATTCAACTGCAAAGAACTCGCGTATAAATAACGTAAAGAACGACGCTTGTATACGAGATATTCCGCGCAAGACGAGAGAGAGAGAACGAAACAAATGAAAAAATGTGGTAACCACCCGGGAATCGAAACCGGGATCTTCCGATTGCCGGTCAGATGCGATACCATTACACCATGGGCCTCACTCTTCCAAATGCCGTAATTCTTCTACATATTCGCAGAAACCAATGCCCCAAGGGGGCACCTCCCGCATGCCGTAACATTATATACATTCAACTGCAAAGAACACGCAGTATAAATAACGTTAAAGAACCGAAGCTTGTATAGGAGATATTCCGTGCAAGACGAAAGAGAGAGAACGAAACAAATGAAAAAATGAGGTAACCACCCGGGAATCGAACCCGGGATCTTCCGATTGCCGGTCAGATGCGATACCATTAAAACCATGGGCCTCACTCTCCAAATGCCGTAATTCTTCTACATACTCGCAGAAAACCAATGCCCCAAGGGGGCACCTCCCGCATGCCGTAACATATATTACATTACTGCAAAGAACACGCAGTATAAATAACGTAAAGAACGACGTTTGTATACGAGATATTCCGCGCAAGACGAGAGAGAGAGAGAGAACGAAACAATGAAAAAATTATGTAACCACCCGGGAATCGAACCCGGGATCTTCCGATTGGCCGGTCAGATGCGATACCATTACACTATGGCCTCACTCTTCCAAATGCGTATTTCTTCTACATACTCGCAGAAAAACCAATGCCCCAAGGGGTCACCTCCCGCATGCCGTAAACATTTCTGCGAGTATGTAGAAGAATTACGGCATTTGGAAGAGTGAGGCCCATGGTGTAATGGTATCGCATCTGACCGGCAATCGGAAGATCCCGGGTCGATTCCCGGTGTGGTTACCATCATTTTTTCATTTGTTTTGTTCTCTCTCTCTCGTCTTGCGCGGAATATCTCCTATACAAGCGTCGTTCTTTAGTTATTTATACTGCGTGTTCTTTGCCGTTGGAATGTATATAATGTTACGGCATGCGGGAGGTGCCCCCCCTTCGGGCATTGGTTTCTGCGAGTATGTAGAAGAATTACGGCATTTGGAAGAGTGAGGCCCATGGTGTAATTGTATCGCATCTGACCGGCAATTGGAAGATCCCGGGTTCGATTCCCGGGTGGTTACCTCATTTTTTCATTTGTTTCGTTCTCTCTCTCTCGTCTTGCGCGGAATATCTCCTATACAAGCGTCGTTCTTTACGTTATTTATACTGCGTGTTCTTTGCAGTTGAATGTATATAATGTTACGGCATGCGGGAGGTGCCCCCTTGGGGCATTGGTTTCTGCGAGCATGTAGAAGAATTAAGGCATTTGGAAGAGTGAGGCCCATGGTGTAATGGTATCGCATCTGACCGGCAATCGGAAGAACCCGGGTTCGATTCCCGGGTGGTTACCTCATTTTTTTATTTGTTTCGTTCTCTCTCTCTCGTCTTGCGCGGAATATCTCCTATACAAGCGTCGTTCTTTACGTTATTTATACTGTGTGTTCTTTGCAGTTGAATGTATATAATGTTACGGCATGCGGGAGGTGCCCTCTTGGGGCCTTGGTTTCTGCGAGTATGTAGAAGAATTACGGCATTTGGAAGAGTGAGACCCATGGTGTAATGGTATCGCATCTGACCGGCAATCGGAAGATCCCGGGTTCGATTCCCGGGTGGTTACCTCATTTTTTCATTTGTTTCGTTCTCTCTCTCTCGTCTTGCGCGGAATATCTCCTATACAAGCGTCGTTCTTTACGTTATTTATACTGCGTGTTCTTTGCAGTTGAATGTGTATATATATATATATATATATATATATATATATATATATATATTATGTAGTGAAACAGAAGAAACAGACAGAAAAACAGACAAAGGTCAGCCAAAGGAATATTTTCCCCGCCATTCTGAAACACCTTAGAATCACGTGGAAGCGAAAGACGCATGTTGTTTCAAGGAATCAGAAATAACGCTAGACTCTTAGCAACAAAGGACGCTTAGGAGGCGTCTCAGAAATGCCGCGAAATTCTGCGTCTCAGAGGTCATATAAGCGAGGGTCCACTGATACACTACCTCACTTCGTCTCAGCAGTCATCACTTCTCGTCTTGCTCGTCACGTTTCAGCATCATTCGTCAGCAGCACCACACGTCAAGCCACCCGCTCTCCGGCCTTTGCGGGAGAGCGGCCTGCTGTTCCTTCAAGGCTCCGATCTATCATCAAATAAGACCTTCTACAGACCGCCTGCAGAAGCAATCCTTCGAAACCCAGCGCCGTTCGACTTCAGCCGGTTTCAGTTCCTCAAATAACCTCTCAACTCTACACGAAACGAATCAACACTTGAGGCGACATCTGATCCGTTCAACAAGCTTCAATAGGACGGTCAACTTCCTCGGGCCTACGTTCTACAAGGTCAACCTTCAAGCATCTCTTCATCTCAAGAGGTATTTTCAACATTGTCGGTGAGCTCTCTGTGCCTCGTTCTTGAGCAATGCTCGCTAAGCCTACAGAGCGTAACTGCAGCGGCGTGATTAGGCTATACATAAAAGTGCTTTCATTACCGTTCAAACTAACTTTCCCGTTAAGACTGCAGTAGGCCTAGTTCTAGTGTCGTATCAAGTACCGTAATTTTGTGTCACCCTGTTATTGTGATCATCGTACAAATTACTTATCATACATCCTACTGTTTACGTGTTCTTTTAGGCATTTCATTCTTGGCGGCCTAAATCCATTCAGTGTACCAAAATGTACGTGCATAATGTTTATTATCATTAGGCTGCATCATTTATTCCATGTTCCATTTATGCTCAACTCTAGCCTACCTAAATCAGTGTATTACGAAATCCATTCAGTGCACCAACGCTCGTGCATAATTTCTGTTATCAATAGGCTTCATATTTTATGTTGTTCCATTTTTGCATACCATTAGCCTATCATAAATGAGTGTATTACTTAACAATTAATCTGTATAACCATTTCCTTATTTGCTAATCCTCAGTCATATTTAGCCTACTATAAATGCCGTTATATAAATGCTAATCACCGTAAATACCTTCATTGCCATGTTGATCACTGTGAACAAATAAATGATTTATTTTCTTAATTAAACAAAAAGAAAAAAGAAAGTGCTTTTTATGACCTTCATAACCTTATTAATATTTTGCTTGGGTGTAATCCAAGCTGGTGACCTCGAAGCAATCGTAACATCATATCATATTCAGTTTCATTATTTAGGTAATTATAGAAGGCCTACTATATATATATATATATATATATATATATATACATAATATATATATATATATATATAATATATATATATATATTAATATATATATATATATATATATATATATTATATATATCTTAGTTGCTTAACCGCCGATTCGTACGTACAGTGGTACATATCTTGGCGAGACAGAGGGTGGGTAGTGTCGTTGTGATGGGAGTATGATGGGACTGAAGGGATGAAAATTGCTTCCGTTGAGAAGTGGAGGCCTTCGGCGAGTATGGAGTGGAGACGTTCGGATATGGGGATACGGGACAGGTAGGGGAAACAGCTGTGGTGGAGATCAGACAGATTCGGGCATTCGATCAGGAGGTGGACGACGGTGATAGGGTTATGGCAGGTGGGGATATATATATATATATATATATATATATATATATATATATATATATATATACAGTATATATATATATATATTATTATACACACAAGGGTGATTCAATATATTTTGCCCTACCCTTTTATTTTATTTTCAAGTCTCCTTTAAGTTCCAGAAATTTTGTACACAAGTAGTTACATACCTTTTTTACAAGTTTTTATTTTTCCATATTGTCTCCATCCTTTTCTACGGCTTTCTTCCTCCTCGAAACAAGGGCCTTTATTCCTTGCTGGTAAAAGTCCGCTGGGTTCCGCTGGAGCCACCTCTTAACTTCCTCAACAACCTCATCGTCACTCTAAAACTTTCTTCCACGAATAGCATCCTTCATTGGCCGAAACAAATGGAAGTCTGAAGGTGCCAGATCCGGGCTGTATGAGCGCATTTTTGTGATGGCTTCTCTTGTTTGCAAACTGATGTGTGGTCTTGCGTTATCGTGCAAAAGAAGGACGTCTTTCAGTTTTCCCTCCGGTCGAACTCGCTTTATACGTCTCTGGAGTCTCTGTAGGGTAGCAATATATGCCTCTGAGTTGATTGTTTGTCCTGACTTCATAATGTCCACCAGAATCACCCCTTTCATGTCCCAGAAGATGGTGGCTATAACTTTTCCTCCAGAGGAAGCCATTTTGAACTTTTTTTGAGTGGGGAGTCTGTGTGATGCCACTCCATGGATTGGCGTTTTGTTTCAGGTTCAAAGTGATGTACCCAAGTCATATCCCGTCACAATTCGTGAACGGAAGTAATCTCCTTCTGTCTCGTATCGAACCAACGACTCAGAAGCAATTTCTTTTCTTTGGCCTTTGTGATCTTCAGTCAGTTCGCGAGGAACAAACCGTGAACACACTTTTGAGCATCCCAGTCGCTGAATTATCGTATTCACACTTCCTTCACTAATACCTAGCTCCAGTGATAGCTCCTTGTATGTTACGCGCCGATTTGATCGAATGATGCTGTTAGCACGTTACACACTGTGAGATGTCACAGCCGATACCGGGCGATTGCTACGTGGCTCATCATCGAGGCTGGCTCTCCCTCTCTCCGATGATCTCACACGTTTAGACCATCATCCAACTGTACTTCGATCAACAACAGCATCTCCGTAAACGTTTTGTAGACGTTTGTGAATATTTCCAACTGTTTCCTTCTCTGCGGTTAAGAACTCGATAACAGCTCTCTGTTTACGACGCACATTACTGTCAGATGCCATTTTCAAAACTGCGTTAACCATCGGTTTTATAGAAGGGCGTTTAAAAGCGGTTTTATACAAGGAAGGGAGGTTCAAACTGAAAAAATCCGGTTATGTGAAGCGCAGAAAGTTGAAACTTACGGCCCAAAAGACATTTCAGCCCCATGGCCTATTATTTAGCTAAGAAGAAAGGGTGGAGCAAAATATATTGAGTGCCCCTAGTATATATATATATATATATATATATATATATATATATTATATATATATTAAAAAGCTATTTAGGGTTATGTGTTGATTGCCATCAACTTGGGGATCCAGTGAAAATTTCCGCCAGATTTAATGCCGGAGTCGACGGCAAAGACCATACACTTTTTCGTTAAAAAGTTGTGTTTGTGGAGATTTTCAAAAGACCTTGTTAAGTAGTTTTTTTTTTTGTTAAATTTTTTAATTTATTTGCCTTCGGAAACTACTATACCTTCTTATTTCGTTGGATCTTGCTTCTGGTTGTAGGCCGCGCGGTTGCCTATCGTGCCTCTCTCTCTCTCGGTGTAGGAGATAAGGTTACACAAGGAGTTTTCAGTCAAATTAATACAGGCAATTCACTCTGCCTAAATACAGGAAGGAATAGGCCTATCCTTTGATTTTATTAGTTTTATCTTATTTGTGTTTCACTCAGAACTTGCTGGAAGATTAAACACATCTTCCTTGCCTACAGCAACGCTCGTCACTCGGCAGCTCTGAGATGCGCCAAATCTTTTGTCTTAAATTCGTTTACTTTGCAAATGGAAAATTCCCAGACGTCTAATTTTTGTATTTTCATTATTTCTCTTCTCGAAGTAATTTTACATGAGTTTGCGATGGAAAATTTTGATAAGAAAAATTACATTTTTCTTGTTGTGTACACCCAATGACTACAAAGTTGGTTTCTACGTATAGCAATTTTTCCCATTTCCCATAGGCTTTGTCGCCAAACCTGAGGCAATTTTGTAATTATTTAATACAATAAATTAATAATTTGTATTTAATTATTATGAAATAAGGGTACCATATTCGATACCATATTGTAGGCGTGTTTAGGCCTGGGTTTGAATTACGCTTTGTTGTGAACTGTAATGTAAAGTGTATGACAGGCATTTATAGTTCTTCCATATATATATATATATATATATATATATATATATGATGAATAAAACCACGAAGGAAAAAAGAAACACAAAGGGGTGCTCAAGCGCTTTCGTCTAATGACATCCTCAGGAACACTGGAGTGAAAGGACAGATCAAGGCAATATATAGGTTACAAAAATAAACATACATACATACATATTCATATATATATACATATATATATATATATATATATATATATACATATACATATATATAGTAAGCATAGAAAAAATTGTGGGAGGAGCAAACATTTATATGGTAGATTGACACTTTTAGCACTTCAGCCGACATTCAATATAAATTCAAATGGCTTGTTTATGAAACAGGTCACAAAAGAATAAAGAAATAAAAATAAATATAAATATAAATTGAGAAAAAATTAATTACAAAATAGTGCCTTAGTGATATATATGTCACAGCCTAAATAATCATAAAGAAATAAACAGGCAAATAAAAAAACCACAAAATATATACATACATATATATATATATATATATATATATATAAAAAGACACTTTTAGCACTTTGGCCGACCTTCAATATAAATTCAAATGGCTTGTTTATGGAACAGGTCACAAAAGAATAAAGAAATAAAAATAAATATAAATATTGTAAGTGGAGTCTACAAATTCAAGCTCAAAAGGGAAGTTTTACAATCAATTTAATAGATGATGCCAAATTGATATATATGTCAAAAGAAATAAAGAAATAAACCAAAAAAAAAAAAAAAAAAAATTAATTATTAAAAAAATAATAAAAAATAATAATAATAAATTGAAAGATAAATTTTAAGAGAGGCCCCTTTTAAGAGTCGCCCCTTCTCTCCAATATTTATATGGAGTTTTTTGAAATTACTTACATTCCGAGAATCCTGGGGGTTGGCATCCCTTGGTTGCGGTACGTCGACGATATTTTGTGTATCTGGCCCATGAATCGTGACCTGGATGACTTCCTCCTTCAGTTAAATGACCAAGTCCCCTCCATTAAATTTACTTTAGAAGTGGAACAAGACAACTCAATCCCGTTTTTGGATGTGCGTGTTCATAGGGATAGCCCGGGTTTTAAGTTTAGTATCTATCGGAAAAAAACAAACAATTTGTCCTACGTACACTTTTACTCTGGACATGACACCCCTATTAAAAAGGCCATATTTTCCTCAATGTTTCTCCGCGCTCTTAGGATCGCCAGTCCGGAATACATCGATGCCGAATTGGAAAATATCAACGGTATTGGAAGTGAGTTGTGTTACCCATCTGCGTTCATGGAATCTTGTCTTAATAAGGCTAAACGAACCTTCTATCGTGTGAATAATAACACTCGCACCTTGTCAAAGAATATTTTAGTACTTCCATTTTTCCCGGGCTTCTTAGGCATTGCTAATGTACTTAAACTTTTGGATATCAGTGTAGTTTTTTCATATAACAATATTGTGAAAAACATCATAGTAAAAAATAGCCCTACCAATAATTTAGGCATTATCTATAAAATTGGGTGTAAGCAATGTGATTCCTTTTACATAGGTCAGACGGGAAAGGATTTGCAAACGCGTGTAAAACAGCATCAATATTCCGTTAGAACGGGACAGTTGTCCAGTGCCCTTTTTGTCCATTTGTCAGAGTTATCCCATTGTATTGATTGGAATAATGTTTCAGTTTTGTTTCACTCTAGCAACATTGTTAATAGAAATATTCTTGAGTCGGCTATAATTCAACTTACAAATAACCTTAACATGAGTAAAGGTCTGTTTCAACTCGATCCCGTTGCTCTGAATTCCTTCAGAATGGATTTAAACAAAAAGGGCAGGTTGTTAAATCTTTGGTAAAAAATTTGTTTTTGTCTTTTGTTTCTCTTACAATTTTATTTTTCAATTTTTTGCTGTATGCGTGTATGTGTATGTATGTATGTGTATGTGAGTATGTGTGTGGTCATTGCAGTTAAATGTGTTTGTATGTATATGTGTGTATATGTATGTATGTTTGTGTGTATATGTATGTATGTATGTATGTATGCAGTATATATATATATATATATATATATATATATATATATATATGTGTATGTACCTTACCTTACCTTACAACCTCACAAAGGTTCTGCGCGATGATTTCTCATTTCGTGAAGGTCTAGCTTGTATGTGTATATATATATATGTGTGTGTGTGTGTGTGTGTTGTATATATGTGTGTATATGTATATATATTTGGTTATGCGGGTATACATGTGTACGTGTATTATTTGTAATTTTTTCAATTTATATTTATTTTTATTTCTTTATTCTTTTGCGACCTACCGTTTTTTCAGACAATAATTATAAAAACAAATTTGGTAATTTTTTTCCCTTATGCATATATATATATATATTCTGTATATATTGCGTTTATATTTCGTATATATACCGTATATATGTTGTATATATATTTTATTGTTCTTTATATATCATCTAGGCATCATTTTGTTTTCAATTTATATTTACTTGTACTTTTTATTCGTTTGTGACTATAATATGCATGTGGTAATTTTTCCCTTATAAATTGGTGTGCCTCTCTTAAAATTTATCTTTCAGTTTATTATTATTATTTTTTATTTTTTTAATAATTAATTTTTTTTTTTTTTTTTTTTTTTTATTTCTTTATTTCTTTGTGACATATATATCAATTTGGCATCATCTATTAAATTGATTGTAAAACTTCCCTTTTGAGCTTGAATTTGTAGACTCCACTTACAATATTTATATTTATTTTTATTTCTTTATTCTTTTGTGACCTGTTCCATAAACAAGCCATTTGAATTTATATTGAAGGTCGGCCAAAGTGCTAAAAGTGTCTTTTTATATATATATATATATATATAATTATATATATATATATATGTATGTATATATTTGTGGTTTTTTTATTTGCCTGTTTATTTCTTTATGATTATTTAGGCTGTGACATATATATCACTAAGGCACTATTTTGTAATTAATTTTTTCTCAAATATTTATATTTATTTTTATTTCTTTATTCTTTTGTGACCTGTTTCATAAACAAGCCATTTGAATTTATATTGAATGTCGGCTGAAGTGCTAAAAGTGTCAATCTACCATATAAATGTTTGCTCCTCCCACAATTTTTTCTATGCTTACTATATATATGTATATATATATATATATATATATATATATATGTATATTATATATGAATATGTATGTATGTATGTTTATTTTTGTAACCTATATATTGCCTTGATCTGTCCTTTCACTCCAGTGTTCCTGAGGATGTCATTAGACGAAAGCGCTTGAGCACCCCTTTGTGTTTCTTTTTTCCTTCGTGGTTTTATTCATCATAAATACTTTTCACGTGTCACTTTCGTGAAATAATTTTTCATATATATATATATATATGGTGTCCACAAAAAATACCCAAAACTGAACGCCGATTGTGAGGATGCTATTATAGTTAGAGCTCTAATTATCCTTTCCCTGTTTCAGGTAGATCTGGGAGTTTTGTGTAAAGACAACGAAACGTCTTCCAATGGATCAGTAAAAGAAGGTGCTTGAGTGGTGGCACAAGACGAAAGTATCGTTGCGGTACAGAGGAAGTTTTGCAGTTTCTTTGGAGTTCGCAAAGCTCGTGATCGCAAATGAATCAGAGCCCTCATATAGAAGTTCAGTTCTCATGGGACACTTCAACCACTCCATAAAGGACATAGTGGACGCTTGAAAACTGTGAGGACGCCGGAAAATTCCAGGAAAATCTGTAAAACTTTAGTCCGAAGTCCAAGAAAGTCAATCAGACACATTGCAAATGAACTCGGCTTGAAACGTTCATCGACTCAGAAGATCCTGCGCCTCAACCTTCATGCATTTTCGTAACGAATCAATGTGCAGGCCCTTCCCACTGACCAGCAGCAGGGCAAGCGTGTGACTTTTGCCCATTTGATGTCCAATAAGCCGGAAGACGACGCAGCCTTCTTGAAGAAGATCATCTTTACTGATGAATGCCATGTAACGCTGGCACAGGCTATCACCAATCGCCGTAACATGCGTTTTTGGGGGCTAGAACGCCCTGCTAATGAAAATATTGTTAATGTGACAACACGATCCAAGGCAAAAGTTACCATTTAGTGTGGCATCAGTTGGCACGGCATCGTAGGACCGTTTTACTTTGAAGATGATGAGGGAATTCAGTTGACAGTGAACCATGAACGCTACCAAAATATGATGAAGAGTGTGGTCTACCTGAGATTTTTATGCCACAAAACTTCCATATCATACATAGCAGTAGTATAGCCGCAAAAGGGGAGAGTGCAGGAATGTTGCAAATTAATACGTAATGTTGCAATGTTGCAAAAGTGGGGTGTTGCAAGGGGGGGGGTTATGCAACAACTCAGTGTTGCAAAAGGGGGATTATGCAACACCTCGATGTTGCAAAGGGGGTGGGGGTTATGCAACAACTCAATGGTGCAAAGGGGGGTGGGGGTTATGCGACAACTCAATGTTGCAAAGGGGGTGGGGGTATGCAAAAACTCAATGTTGCAAAGGGGGTAGGGTGTTGCGAAGGGGGGTGGGGTGTTGCAAAAAGGGGGTGGGGGTATGCTGCAGGTGCAAAAAGGGGTCATGAAACTTGGAGGCGGCGTTATATCCCAAGAGAAAGGAGAGAAAGGAGGAGAGGTGTTCACCTGGCAGGAGCCAAGTGCATATTAAGACTTCAGCCGAGTAGGCGTTGTCTTATAGGCTCCTAATCAGCCAGTTCGCTGAATCAGCCAGTTGGCTTAGAAGGAGCCAAGGGGAGAGGGGTACACCTGAAGAGAGAGAGAGAGAGAGTATCGGCCTTTGTTGCCCAAAATGGGATTGCAAGGGCATGCAACTTGGAGGCGGAGTTCTCCCCCAAGCTATTCCCCCCAAAAGGGTATACCTAACCTAAGAGGCCTCTAAGGGGTTTTCCCAAAGGGCCAGAAAGAGAAAGGACCAGAGATCCTCGCTCGGCTGGGAGCCGAGCTTGTATGACTCCATCGTCAGCCTCTCGCTCTTTTATAGACCTCTAATCCGGTTGAGTTGCCAGATAGCGCCATGTATTTAATTCCAATAGAAGGCGGAGTTGCCAGTTTGTGCTATATATTTAATTAATTCTAATCGAAGACTGAGTTGCCAGATAGCAATATTTATTAAATTAAATCATATATTAATCATCCATTTAAATACCACAATATATTTATATGATGGTAGTTAATCGCTGTTGTCACGAATAACAGTGGGAAAGGAAAAGAAAACTTACGAAGATAGGTGAAACATACGACAATTCAAAACACACGATCGTCCCCCTCCTCCCTCATTCCCCCCAAACTACTCACCCCATTTGTGCTTGTTAACTTATATATATATATATATATATATATATATATATATATATATATAAAGAATCATATTAACTGTGTCTATTTAATTTTGTCATTCCTTATATATATATATATATATATATATATATATATAAATGGATTTTCACCTTAAAGTGAATTAAAACATTAACTTTATTACTTAATTCCTATTTTTATTATAAATATCACAATTAAGTCACGAATAACAGTGGGAAAGGAAAAGAAACCTTACGAAGAAAGTTGAAATAAACGAAATTCAAAACACGCGATCGTCCCCCTCCTCCCTCATTCCCCCCAAACTTCTCACCCCATCTCTGCTTGTATATATATATATATAATAAACGAATGAACAACTCGTGCACACAAACACACAACACACACACGCCTCTGTACCTATTATGTGAAAGAAAATCAGAAAAAAATGCCAAACGTATATTAATTTAAATCAAATGAAGCAAAACGTCTATATGTAAAACAAATGAATTTCCTCCTTTTAAGAGAATCAATTATTATAAGAAATTAATTATTCAATATAAGAAATTAATCATTAAACGCTGTTTTTTTCTTTCACGAGGAAAGGATTTCCGAGAATCTGGGTCAACTCAAAACTCACGGTCGTCCCCCCCTCCTCCCTCATTCCCCACAAACTTCTCACCCTTCGCGAACGTCAAAATATTAGTTAAGACGAAATACTCACAAATGAACAACTTTCTCCTTACCTTATATATATATATATATATATATAAATATATATAGAAAGAATCATAATAACCGTGTCTATTTAATTTTGTCATTCCTTATATATATATATATATATATATAAACGGATTTTCACCTTAAAGTGAATTAAAACATTAAAAAAAACCACTAAACAATTAAAAGAAATCGTTCCATTAACATATTCTCAAATCTATGCACACACACACACACACACACACACACACACACACACGAGGAAAGGGTTACCGAGAATCTGGGTCAATTCGAATCGTTTGCCCAGCGGCCTTTTTAAAATAACCGCGAGTTGACCTTTCTTCCACACCACTCGGGATAAATCTCGCTTCACTCCAAATCTTAATTTTGCTGTTGTTATTACTTCTACAATGAAATACATTCTCGAAGCGAAGAAAATGTTTTATACTTTCTTAACCTTGCCGATTTCTGATAATTATGATTTTGATAACTAAGTTTTTTCAAAATTACGCATGTACTCTGAAAGTACTAACAATTTCACGATTCCTAGTTATTGTTTTCAATTACATGTTTTCTGTATAAACATCTGCAAAAGAACAGCTTCAGAGATCATTTACACCATGCGTACACTTATCTCGTGTACACAGTTAGTGGGAAATAAAAACGTACCAATGAAACTATAGAATCATTTTAAATTCATTCACACCAGGCGTACACCTATCTCGTGTGTACATATATATAATATATATAGAAAGAAAGAGAGACATAGTTTTGTTCATTCTTTTAAAATAAATAAAGAATGGATATATATATATAGGGTGGTACAAATTACAGTAGTAATAATAATTAACTCTTTCTCGCCGAATTGGAAAGCTTTTCACCCGACCTTAGACCTACAGTTTAACGTGGATTCAGAAGTACATCTCGTCAGGGAATGATTGTTCATTACTTCATCGAGATAATTAAAGCTCATATACAGGACCTGCATTGTCTATAAGATCTGTGGCGCGTACAGCCTTCAGAAGATGTGAACAGCTGTTCTGTGGATCAGTTCAAGAAATACATCTCGTCACTGAGTCGTTGCTCATCATAATTTCAACATAACAGGATCATTTGATTATAGATCCGCGGGTAGGATGACCGCAAAACATGTTAATGCACGATTTTTCTCTTTAGTAATAATAACAACTAGCTCTTCCCCGAATTGTAACAACGGTTAAGGTTTTCACTCCGCCTTAGACCCACAGTTTAACGTGGAAACCGAATGCTCTTTTCTTTTTTAAAATATATTTAAAGGAATGGATATATTTATAATTTCTTTATTATAAAATGTGAAACATGCAGTCTTCAGAAGATGTGAACATCGCCTCTGTGGATCAGTTCAAGAAATACATCTCGTCATGGAGTCGTTGCTTATCATAATTTCAACATAACAGGAACATTTGATTATTGAACGGATTTAAAATAATAGGATCATTTGATTATTGATCCGGGGGTAGTATGTCTGCAAAACATGGTAATGCACGATTTTTTCTATGTAGTAAATATATAGAAAATAAATATACATTTTGAAAGATCAATTAAAAATAATAATAGTTTAAGAAATATGAAAGAGGAATATGCATATAATCAAAAAATATATCCGTCAGTATAACAGTACAGGAGAAATATATATATATATATTATATATATATATATATATATTATATATGCAAATAACTGCAATGACCGCGCAGTATATAAATGAATAGAAACGACATAAGTATTAAGGAACGTTTCTGCACACGAGGAGGAGAGATAACGAAATAATGAAAAATGAGGCGAACCGCCTGGGAATCGAACCCAGGGCCTTCCAATTGCCGGTCGGACGCTCTACCATTATGCTACGGACCTCACTCAATCACAAATCGAAATTCTCCCAAATAGGGCAGAAACCAATGCCCTCAGAGAGCACCCTCGCAAATCGTGAATATGCGCAAATAACTGCAATGACCGCGCAGTATATAAATGAATAGAAACGACATAAGTATTAAGGAACGTTTCTGCACACGAGGAGGAGAGATAACGAAATAATGAAAAATGAGGCGAACCGCCTGGGAATCGAACCCAGGGCCTTCCAATTGCCGGTCGGACGCTCTACCATTATGCTACGGACCTCACTCAATCACAAATCGAAATTCTCCCAAATAGGGCAGAAACCAATGCCCTCAGAGAGCACCCTCGCAAATCGTGAATATGCGCAAATAACTGCAATGACCGCGCAGTATATAAATGAATAGAAACGACATAAGTATTAAGGAACGTTTCTGCACACGAGGAGGAGAGATAACGAAATAATGAAAAATGAGGCGAACCGCCTGGGAATCGAACCCAGGGCCTTCCAATTGCCGGTCGGACGCTCTACCATTATGCTACGGACCTCACTCAATCACAAATCGAAATTCTCCCAAATAGGGCAGAAACCAATGCCCTCAGAGAGCACCCTCGCAAATCGTGAATATGCGCAAATAACTGCAATGACCGCGCAGTATATAAATGAATAGAAACGACATAAGTATTAAGGAACGTTTCTGCACATGGGTTCGATTCCCAGGCGGTTCGCCTCATTTTTCATTATTTCGTTATCTCTCCTCCTCGTGTGCAGAAACGTTCCTTAATACTTATGTCGTTTCTATTCATTTATATACTGCGCGGTCATTGCAGTTATTTGCGCATATTCACGATTTGCGAGGTGCTCTCTGAGGGCATTGGTTTCTGCCCTATTTGGGAGAATTTCGATTTGTGATTGAGTGAGGTCCGTAGCATAATGGTAGAGCGTCCGACCGGCAATTGGAAGGCCCTGGGTTCGATTCCCAGGCGGTTCGCCTCATTTTTCATTATTTCGTTATCTCTCCTCCTCGTGTGCAGAAACGTTCCTTAATACTTATGTCGTTTCTATTCATTTATATACTGCGCGGTCATTGCAGTTATTTGCGCATATTCACGATTTGCGAGGGTGCTCTCTGAGGGCATTGGTTTCTGCCCTATTTGGGAGAATTTCGATTTGTGATTGAGTGAGGTCCGTAGCATAATGGTAGAGCGTCCGACCGGCAATTGGAAGGCCCTGGGTTCGATTCCCAGGCGGTTCGCCTCATTTTTCATTATTTCGTTATCTCTCCTCCTCGTGTGCAGAAACGTTCCTTAATACTTATGTCGTTTCTATTCATTTATATACTGCGCGGTCATTGCAGTTATTTGCGCATATTCACGATTTGCGAGGGTGCTCTCTGAGGGCATTGGTTTCTGCCTATTTGGGAGAATTTCGATTTGTGATTGAGTGAGGTCCGTAGCATAATGGTAGAGCGTCCGACCGGCAATTGGAAGGCCCTGGGTTCGATTCCCAGGCGGTTCGCCTCATTTTCATTATTTCGTTATCTCTCCTCCTCGTGTGCAGAAACGTTCCTTAATACTTATGTCGTTTCTATTCATATATATATATATATATATAATATATATATATATATACCCAATTATGGAGATATATAGAAAATAAATATACATTGGAATGATCAAAACTAAGAAATAATATAACCATCAACATAGCAGAAATATATACAGACAAATAAATAAATAAATACATACACTTTATCTTCTATCGCGCAAAATAAGAAATCGTATAGCCATCAATATATCAGAAATACTCACACACACACACACACACACAAATATGTTAAATATATAAATACATTTCATCTTTTTTCAAAATACTGAACTCGCACTTAACCGAGTCTACAATTACATCATTATTGCTCTGCATTGCGCAGTATATGCGGTTTAATAATATTTCACCGCTTAAAGTATACGGAAACCTGTACTCCATATGAAGGGCTTTCATATCGTTCAGTACTATTTTTGTTCCCACTTTACAACCGGTTGGTAAGTTATTTTTAAATACGTCTAGAATACAATCAAAAGCAAGCACAAAGAGTTCATCGTTAGCCACATTATTAAACACAAGTTTATAAACACGCCTTTCCAATCGAATGTTTATTTCTACCAACCCGAGCTTTTCAATCCTGAACTCATCTTCACTCAACATAGCGGCAATTGAAATAATCTTCTAAATCGTTACGACAACTGCTCGTTATATAAATCTCGGTTTTAATGTTTTAACACTCCCTGAATGCGCACCAGACAGTTCCCGTTAGGGTAAATTTCATGAAGTAGGCACATTTTATAACGGTTTTATTGTTTTACCACTCACCATTTCCACAAACTAAACGTCTTCACACTCCGGTGCACTATTTGAGAGAAACATATAACCATATTTTACCTTTTTATTTGACAGACGATACTCGTCTGTAAAGTCTGCTAAAAACTCACGCAGGACACTTGCCACAACCTCACTACGAGCCTCATCATGATATACATTAATATAGTGATAAAAATACTTAAGATTGTCCATGATGACGACATTTACATTTTCAACCGAAGTGTACGAGTTAACAATAGACACATCAATGATTATTTTCGAGACATATATATTTAAAAACACGTGATAAATAAGTTAACAATTGAAATTATGTTAACACAAGAAATAACAGAAAACACAAGAAAAACAAATGCATAGATTTGGTGATCACAAACAAGAGTAACCTAATACTTTAAAGAAAGCATTCTATTAAATACTTTTAGCCTATGCTCACGAATTAATACCGGTTTTAAAATAGATTCGAGACGAAGACCGTCTGGACTGATTTTATAGAAATTCAAGGATTCCAAGTTGATCACGAGAGAAGTTATGTAGTCATCTTCCATGCTGCAAAATCTCGTCGTTTGCCTGTCTGCTCAGAACACCGACAAGAGGTAAGATCGAATCCACATCAAAACAAAATTTTAGTCGCTAAAATAACAGCCTGAGCATTGTTCATGTTCTAAATTATCTTTGATTCGTTTTGGTAAAATTGAGTAAACTGCAGCCTTTGTTTCCTGATCAGAAACTCTCCGCCTTTTTCTGGTATGGTGCAAGGTTTCGTTGCAACCATATTCACTGCTCGAGTCTACTTCACAGTCGTTGTCTTCTAATCTAGATTTACACTCTTCACTAATGCATTCAATGGGTGAATAATCATCTTGGTTGATATTATTGACACCACAATCGAGAGGGCTCACTGGGGTAACAGACACTTCAGGTAATGGTGCGGGCGCTTGAGGTGGGTCGGGGACAATCTCCTCAGGTTGCCCTTGTGGCGGGGAAAATATTGTGTGGAGGTAATTATGTGCTGCTTCTAAGTAAACAAAACGGGCTTTGTGTAACACAGTGGCAACTAATAATGATTTATGCAAAGATGCACCAGCTCTTCCGGAACGTCTGGATGCAATTTTACCGAGCGATATATTTATCAACTTGTGTGCTTCAAACCCGTTTGCAACGTCAGATATCATGTTCACCACTTAGAAATTGGTCAAGGCACAGAGAGCTAACTAACACGACTCCATCCTCTATTACCAATCTTGTAATGAGTTAAAGTGAAAGTTTCGCCTGCCTTTATACAATGTCGTTCTGACGTCATTATCAAGCTCCACGCAGGGAATTTCCAGGTAGTAGCATGAATCACGTTGCTGTTCTTTCACCTGTGCATATACACACACACACACAAACACACACACACACACACACACACACACAAAAGGAGAAAGTGAAACGCAAATTGATACATGATTTATTTAATAAACGAAATATTCAAGACATATACAGTATATTTACAAACACGTATTTTTGTTGGTGGTACAAGGGGCACTGAAACGACATTATGCGACCCAGGTTCAAAATTCTCTCTGGATGCCCATTCACGCTGTGCATAGTGCTTCTCATCCGCTCGGCTATCCCATTTGCAGAGGAAACATGGGTATTTCGTGTATCCCCCTTGTATTCCCAATACAAATGCCACAATCTGAAAAAAAATGAAAATATTTAAAGAATTTACAGAATTTGTTCTATCAGATAAAAAAATCTATGCATTGGACTGTATTACTTCTGTGGGGAAGTTAAGTGTTCTTATACGCTCTCAAATAACCTTTGGAAAAACAACATAGTCAATAGCAATAGTTTACTTATGATATTAGTATTACCTTCAAATCTCCACAGATCCTCCAGTTATGTTGGTCGTATACGAGAGCATCCAGTAAAATTTTCATGTTATCGTAGCTCTCAGTAAGTTGTACGGAATGTGCTACAGGGACTGATGCAACCCTATTCCCAATGTTGAGAAGTACTGCTTTCAAACTTCGTTTAGACGAGTCTATAAATAGCCTCCATTCTGATGCGTTATATGGCAGGCCCAAGGATTCGATTAGCCCCTCAACATTGCAGCAGTACACTAAGGAAGAGGTATTTTCGTGCACTGCAAAAAACTTGCGGAATTCTTCCTCTCGTTTCCTATACCAGGAGAATGTTATTCCCGGAGCCAGCAAGTTGTCCTCTCGAAGTCGTGAGCCCAAGATCTCGGCAGCTAATTTGGAAAGTCCTAAATCCCTGGTAAGATCATTAAGTTTGGCCTGGTTGAGAGGCCTCGGCTCATTTGAAGCGGTATTTTGAGGTATATACGACTGGGACTGGTCATTGGCATTGGTCATTGATTCATCATCAGAATCATCGAAGTCCAGGGTTTGAGGTGGGTCGGGTATTGGAATTCCAGGACCATGGGGTACAGGTCTCATAGCAGAAGGAATGTCAGGGTATACAACAATGTGTTTATTCTTCTTGTTAACTCCTGAAAATAGAAACACAGAAACATGGATATAAAACTTGCATATGAAATAGAAGAAGCATTCAGACAGTGGTGGCTCGTGAGGGAAGACTGCGGTCTGTAAGATATGAAATAAGTCGATGGAGTCTGTATATTTTCTTTCTTTTTCATTCATATTGTCCCTTCGGGGACAATATGAATGAAAAAGAAAGAAAATATACAATCATTGTATATGTAAATGTAACTTCTATAACAATATGTATGTGTAAATGTATTTTCTATAACAATATGTATATGTAAATGTATGATTACCATTATGGTGAATATTATGCTATATATGGTGAATATTACATTATGGTGAACATTATGTCAAGTTTCATACGAGGATTTCAAAATATTTAAGAAAAATAAATTTATAAGCCACCTTGGAGGTTTGTCATGCAGAAATAGCAATCTGTCACGTGATCCTTTCCTTCTCTCAAATCATGGAATTCCAAAAGGCAAAGATTTCGCTCTGCCTTTGCTCCATCTTCTCAAATTTTCAATGCACGTCTTGCAGCACATATGAGGGGCGAAATTTTTGTCCTGGTCCCCTAGCTTAATTCCAAAGTATGCTCTATACATTGTCTTCACAAATTTAGTGATTTGGGACTGGTTATTTGGCATGGTAACCGTCCCACATATGTAGCAGAATCTATTGGGATCATTTTTACACGCTCTATTCATTATGAAATAGTTTATCTATATGCCTGAAATGTAAAAAAGATATTATACAAGTGAAACAAGTGATGATAGATGTTACTGTTCCAATTCCGCTTTGACAAAATCACGAAAAATTCTATTTTACGTATGAGGCCATAGCCGGATAACCTGAGCTGATTGAGAAAAACGGATTGCAGATTCGAAATCAGCAGGAAAAACACTATATGAATCACTTACAAAACCCTTGACAGCAAAATTGATGCATACCAGTGTAATCATTGATGTGTCTATTGTTAACTCGTACACTTCGGTTGAAAATGTAGATGTCGTCATCATGGACAATCTTAAGTATTTTTATCACTATATTAATGTATATCATGATGAGGCTCGTAGTGAGGTTGTGGCTAGTGTCCTGCGTGAGTTATTTGCAGACTTTAGAGACGAGTATCGTCTGTCAAATAAAAAGGTAAAATATGGTTATGTTTCTCTCAAATAGTGCACCGGAGTGTGAAGACGTTTAGTTTGTGGAAATGGTGAGTGGTAAAACAATAAAACCGTTATAAAATGTGCCTAGTTCATGAAATTTACCCTGACGGGAACTGTCTGGTGCGCATTCAGGGAGTGTTAAAACATTAAAACCGAGATTTATATAACGAGCAGTTGTCGTAACGATTTAGAAGATTATTTCAATTGCCGCTATGTTGAGTGAAGATGAGTTCACGATTGAAAAGCTCGGGTCGGTAGAAATAAACCCTCGAATGGAAAGGCGTGTTTATAAACTTGTGTTTAATAATGTGGCTAACGATGAACTCTTTGTGCTTGCTTTTGATTGTATTCTAGACGTATTTAAAGATAACTTACCAACCGGTTGTAAAGTGGGAACAAAAATAGTACTGAACGATATGAAAGCCCTTCATATGGAGTACAGGTTTCCGTATACTTTAAGCGGTGAAATATTATTAAACCGCGTATACTGCGTAATGCAGAGCAATAATGATGTAATTGTAGACTCGGTTAAGTGCGAGATCAGTATTTTGAAAAAAAGTGAAATTTATTTATATATTTAACATATTTGTGTGTGTGTATTTCTGATATATTGATGGCTATACGATTTCTTATTTTGCGCGTTAAAGATAAAGTGTATGTATTTATTGATTTAGTTGTCTGTATATATTTCTGCTATGTTGATGGTTATATTATTTCTTAGTTTTGATCATTCCACTGTATATTTATTTTCTATATATCTCCATAATTGGGTGTATATATATTATATATATATATATATATATATTATATATATATATATATATATATTCTCCTGTACTGTTATATTGACGGATATATTTTTTGATTATATGCATATTCCTCGTTCATATTTCTTAAACTATTATTATTTTTAATTGATCATTCAAAATGTATATTTATTTTCTATATATTTACTACATAGAAAAAAATCGTGCATTACCATGTTTTGCAGACATACTACCCCGGATCAATAATCAAATGATCCTGTTATTTTAAATCCGTTCAATAATCAAATGTTTTGTTATGTTGAAATTATGATGAGCAACGACTCCCTGACGAGATGTATTTCTTGAACTGATGCACAGAACAGCTGTTCACATCTTCTGAAGGCTGCACGCGCCACAGATCTTATAGGCAATGCAGGTTCTGTATATGAGCTTTAATTATCTCGATGAAATAGTGAGCAATCATTCCCTGACGAGATGTATTTCTGAATCCACGTTAAACTGTAGGTCTAAGGTGGAGTGAAAACCTTAACCGTTGTTACAATTCGGGGAAGAGCTAGTTGTTATTATTACAAAAGAGAAAAATCGTGCATTAATATGTTTTGCGGTCATACTACCCCCCCCCCCCGGATCAAATGATCCTGTTATTTTAAATCCGGTTCAATAATCAAATGATCCTGTTATGTTGAAATGTGGAAGAGTGAGCAACGATTCCCTGACGAGATGTATTCCTTGAACTGATCCACAGAACAGCTGTTCACATCTTCTGAAGACTGCATGTTTCACATTTTATAATAAAGAAATTATAAATATATCCATTCCTTTAATTATATTTAAAAAAAAGAAAAGAACATTCGGTTTCCACGTTAAACTGTGGGTCTAAGGCGGAGTGAAAACCTTAGCCGTTGTTACAATTCGGGGAAGAGCTAGTTGTTATTATTACTAAAGAGAAAAATCGTGCATTAACATGTTTTGCGGCCATACTACCCCCCGGATCAAATGATCCTGTTATGTTGAAATTATGATGAGCAACAACTCCCTGACGAGATGTATTTCTTGAACTGATTCCCAGAACAGCTGTTCACATCTTCGGAAGGCTGCACGCGCCACAGATCTTATAGACAATGCAGGTCCTGTATGTGAGCTTTAATTATCTCGATGAAATAGTGAGCAATCATTCCCTTACGAGATGTATTTCTGAATCCACGTTAAACTGTAGGTCTAAGGCGGAGTGAAAACCTTAACCGTTGTTACAATTCTGGGAAGAGCTAGTTGTTATTATTACTAAAGAGAAAAATCGTGCATTAACATGTTTTGCGGTCATACTACCCCCCCCACCCCACCCCCAGATCAAATGATCCTGTTATGTTGAAATGTGGAAGAGTGAGCAACGATTCCCTGACGAGATGTATTTCTTGAACTGATCCACAGAACAACTGTTCACATCTTCTGAAGACTGCATGTTTCACATTTTATAATAAAGAAATTATAAATATATCCATTCCTTTAATTATATTTTAAAAAAAGAAAAGAACATTCGGTTTCCACGTTAAACTGTGGGTCTAAGGCGGAGTGAAAACCTTAGCCGTTGTTACAATTCGGGGAAGAGCTAGTTGTTATTATTACTAAAGAGAAAAATCGTGCATTAACATGTTTTGCGGCCATACTACCCCCCGGATCAAATGATCTTATTATGTTGAAATTATGATGAGCAGCGACTCCCTGACGAAATGTATTTCTTGAACTGATCCACAGAACAGCTGTTCATATCTTCTGAAGGCTGCACGCGCCACAGATCTTATAGGCAATGCAGGTCCTGTATATGAGCTTTAATTATCTCGATGAAATAGTGAACAATCATTCCCTGACGAGATGTATTTCTGAATCCACGTTAAACTGTAGGTCTAAGGTCGGGTGAAAAGCTTTCCAATTCGGCGAGAAAGAGTTAATTATTATTACTACTGTAATTTGTACCACCCTATATATATATATCCATTCCTTTATTTATTTTAAAAGAATGAACAAAACTCTCTCTCTCTCTCTCTCTCTCTCTCTCTCTCTCTCTCTTCTATATATATATATATATATATATAATATATATATATACACACACGAGATAGGTGTACGCCTATTGTGAATGAATTCAAAATGATTCTATAGTTTCATTGGTACGTTTTTATTTCCCACTAACTGTGTACATGAGATAAGTGTACGCATGGTGTAAATGATCTCTGAAGCTGTTCTTTTGCAGATGTTTATACAGAAAACATGTAATTGAAAACAATAACTAGGAATCGTGAAATTGTTAGTACTTTCAGAGTACATGCGTAATTTTGAAAAAACTTAGTTATCAAAATCATAATTATCAGAAATCGGCAAGGTTAAGAAAGTATAAAACATTTTCTTCGCTTCGAGAATGTATTTCATTGTAGAAGTAATAACAACAGCAAAATTAAGATTTGGAGTGAAGCGAGATTTATCCCGAGTGGTCTGGAAGAAAGGTCAACTCGCGGTTATTTCAAAAAGGCCTCTGGGCAAACGATTCGAATTGACCCAGATTCTCGGTAACCCTTTCCTCGTGTGTGTGTGTGTGTGTGTTGTGTGTGTGTGTGTGTATAGATTTGAGAATATGTTAATGGAACGATTTCTTTTAATTGTTTAGTGATTTTTTTTAATGTTTTAATTCACTTGAAGGTGAAAATCCGTTTATATATATATATAAGGAATGACAAAATTAAATAGACACGGTTATTATGATTCTTTCTATATATATATATATACAGGGTGTCCGAGAATTAACTGTACAATTTTTGGCTGTTATTAAAAGTCAACCATGAAGTGTAGAAATTCCAGTTTTGTCCCATTTTACAGAGAATCTCAATACGTTTCTTCTGATACCAAGTTGTGACAAGTTTTTTAGAAATTCCAGTGTGTCCGAACATTATCTCTACAATTTCATCTTTTAATAAAATTCTTGATGACACGTAAAATTCTTAAACAAGATTATTTAGAATCTTTATTTTCAAAAGTTTCTTTTATTAAAGTAACGTTGTTACAAACATTCGATATGTGCACCATTAGTGATTCGCAAAACATCCAATCGATACTCCAAATTTGCCATGTACGCTGCAGCATATCCACTTCACTTCGCTCAATAGCAGCTGTGATTCTTGCTTTTAAATCATCAATGTCTGTCCCCGTACATTTCTAAAAAACTTGTCAAAACGTGGTATCAGAAAAAACTTAATGAGATTCTCTGTAAAATGGGACAACACTGGAATTTCTCACTTCATGGTTTGACTTTTAATAACAGCCAAAAAATTGTACAGATATTCTCGGACACCCGGTGTATATATATATATATAATATATATATATATTATATTAAGGTATAGGAGAAAGTTGTTCATTTGTGTGTATTTCGCTACTAATATTTTGACGTTCGCGAAGGGTGAGAAGTTTGCGGGGAATGAGGGATGAGGGGGGACGACCGTGTGTTTTGAGTTGACCCAGATTCATGGAAATCCTTTCTCGCGAAAGAAAAAACAGCGTTTAATGATTAATTTCTTTATAGAATAATTAATTTCTTATAATAATTGATTCTCTTAAAAGGAGAAAATTCATTTGTTTTACATTAATAGACGTTTTAGCTTCATTGATTTAAATTAATATACGTTTGGCATTTGTTCTGATTTTTATTCAATAATATGTACAGAGGCGTGTGTGTGTTGTGTGTGTGGGTGTGTTGTGTGTGTGTTTGTGTGCACGAGTTGTTCATTCGTTTATTATATATATATACAAGCACAGATGGGGTGAGAAGTTTGGGGGGAATGAGGGAGGAGTGGGACGATCGCCTGTTTTGAATGTCGTTATATTCAACTTTCTTCGTAAGGTTTCTTTTCCTTTCCCACTGTTATTCGTGACTTAATTGTGATATTTATAATAAAATAGGAATTAAGTAATAAAGTTAATGTTTTAATTCACTTTAAGGTGAAAATCCATTTAATATATATATATATATATATATATATATATATAAGGAATGACAAAATTAAATAGACACAGTTAATATGATTCTTTCTATATATATATATATATATATATATATATAAGGTAACAAGCACAGATGGGATGAGTAGTTTGGGGGAATGAGGGAGGAGGGGGACGATCGTGTGTTTGAATTGTCGTATGTTTCACCTATCTTCGTAAGTTTTCTTTTCCTTTCCCACTGTTATTTCTTGAAAACAGCGATTAACTACCATCATATAAATATTGTGGTATTTAAATGGATGATTAATATATGGTTTAATTTAATAAATTGCTATCTGGCAAATCAGTCTTCGATTAGAATTAATAAATATATAGCACAAACTGGCAACTCCGCCTTCTATTGGAATTAAATACGTGGCGCTATCTGGCAACTCAACCGGATTAGAGGTCTATAAAAGAGCGAGAGGCTGACGACGGAGTCATACAAGCTCGGCTCCCAGCCGAGCGAGGATCTCTGGTCCTTTCTCTTTCTGGCCCTTGGGAAAACCCCTTAGAGGCCTCTTAGGTTAGGTATACCCCTTTGGGGGGAATAGCTTGGGGAGAACTCCGCTCCAAGTTGCATGCCCTTGCAATCCCATTTTGGGCAACAAAGGCCGATACTCTCTCTCTCTCTCCCTTCAGGTGTACCCCTCCCCCCTTGGCTCCTTCTAAGCCAACTGGCTGATTCAGCGAACTGGCTGATTAGGAGCCTATAAGACAACGCCTACTCGGCTGAAGTCTTAATATGCACTTGGCTCCTGCCAGGTGAACACCTCTCCTCCTTTCTCTTGGGGGATAACGCCGCCTCCAAGTTTCATGACCCCTTGTTGCACCTGCAGCATCCCCCACCCCCTTTTTGCAACATCCCACCCCCCTTCGCACCACCCTACCCCCTTTGCAACATTGACTTGTTGAATAACCCCCCCCCTTTGCAACATTGAGGTGTTGCATAACCCATTGCAACATTGAGTTGTTGCATAACCCCACCTTTGCAACACCCCACTGCAACATTACGTAATATTTTGCAACATTCCTGCATTCTCCCCTTTTGCGGCTATACTACTCATAGCTTCAAAATGAGCATTTAATTAGCTTCCTATATTTTCCCTTATTTTTTGCAACCTCTTTCTCACTGTCCTTCTCAGCTGATCTTTTTCCGTATCTCATCTACCATGTGAGAAGTCCAGCATGGTCTCAAACCTTCAACAACACACAACTCAATCCGTCCTCTTCTCTTAATGATGTTGGTGTTTCCTTTTCTCGTGATCTTTCCTGGAAAGATCACACATACTCTCTTTCTAAAGCAGTTTCTAAGAGTTTAGCTGGCTGTACCGCCTCCACGGTTTCTTCACCCCCCCCCTCAGTTGCTGTCCCTGTACAGGGATCTTGTTCGCCCTTGTATGAAGTATGTTTCTCATAGTCGGGTGGCTCAACCCACAGCGTACTTGACCAGGGGGAAACAAAGACTTTTCGTCTTATCAATTTCGCACCTCTCACTGTCTTCAATCTCTCTCTCTTCGCCGCTGTTGCCTCACTCTCTCCTTACTATCGCTATTATAAAGGACATTGCTCTTCTGAACTCCCTAACTGCATGCCTCCTCCTTTAAGGAGAGCACGCAGCACCAGACTGTCTACACTTTTTCATTCCTTTTCTGTCCAACTCTCTAACCTTGATTTTGGCTCCCTTCTTCCTCTATGGGTGTGGTGCCTTGGGTGGCATTGGCCCTTGGCCCCTCCTTTCTGCCTAATATATATATATATAAAATTTAACTTTCAACAAGATTCGAATATCGACCTGTGTTTGACCTCTAAGCAGCATCCCGCCTCATTTGGGAGAATTATATGGTACCCTTTCATTTATCAACCAGAAGAAGAATGAACAACTACAAGAACTCTGCGCCGCTTGCCCTTGCCGTAAATCGAAACTGGGGCCGACGGATTCGCACTCAGCGATACTAACATTCATACCACCAAGACGCATATATACAGTATATATATATTCCAGTTGCGGAGACAAGTGAAACTACTTAGTCGTTGAGGGTTGGTTTCAAAGGAACGATATATAGGGATTCGAAGATGCGGATGTCGATTGATTGATGTGCTGAGTTAATAATTTTGAAGTTGGTGGGAAACGGGGTAGTTGTGGAGGTGGCACTGATCTCATATTGCTGACTTGGGCGGTTTATTTAAAGGTTGTGATGTTCTAGTAGAAATACCGGAATGATCGTCTACTCTTGTTCGATATTGACGAATGGTGCTGGCAATACAATTCGCTTTGCAGCGAATACAGTTGAGAAAGTAAATAGTGGACAAGAGAAGGGGCTGAGGGTTTTTTCGTTATGGTTGAAATATGATTTAATGCTATTGTTGTTGATGAATACAGATTGAAAGTTGAGTTGAAAGTAGAGAGGGGTGAGTAAGTGGCGAAGTTCTGAGTGTATTTTGTATCGACTACATTGGTAGCTTTGTTTACCGCTTTGTGAAGGCTAGTGTCATACAATGTGCACAAAGAAGAACACAAATTGAAAATAATTCAAACGAAATACTGAGTTTCACGAGATTTCTGTACACACAAAGAGAAAAAAGGTCATAAAAGTCGGATCAAATTTCGCGGGGGAAACTAGAAATGTAGAAAGAAAAGAGAAGAAAGTAAACCAAATATATAGCAAAAATAACAAAGAATGTGTAAGTTGCTGTGAATCCAGAAAATTGAGTAGAGATGGTATGTTTAATCGAATGTACTGCATACCAACTCTGGGACTGCGTAAATGAAGCAGATCAGACCACTGGCTTAAAATCCATTTTGTGCAATTACGAATGCATAAACTTAGAAAAGAAGGACAGGAAAGTGATAAATAGAACAAATAACAAAATCATTGGTTTTTATGGTTTCGTCTGCGTCAAGTGCTTTTGAAAAAACAGACAAGTAGAACAAACGGGAATAAAGAATGATGGAGTGGCAGAAATGGGACTCAGAACACCGAGGGAACTCACTAAAAATGTTTGTACATGATGAGGAGTGGAAGTTGCAGGTACGGAGCTAACTGCTACTATTTCCACCCTTAGATGTGCAGAGTGCAGACAATCAATTAGGGAGAAAAATGTCTAAATATGGAGTGCCCCTGTTTTCACATTAATGGTATTCAAAGAAGAGGAACAGAAATAACAGCTCAAACCCCTCCGAAAAGATGTAAGAACAGGGCCAAGGAAGTTAATTATTTTGGAAGTAAGAAAAGAACAATTGTTTAGAAGTAGTAAGAAAAGAACAACTGTTCCTTTTAATGAGAAAGGACTGAACTCCGCAGACATATGTACCCGAACAATAAACACATCATTCTCTCGTGAAACACTAACCACTGTTAATTCAACCATTAATTCAACAACCACAATGATATCAAGGGCCACTTTAGAGAAAGTAAATTGGGATTTGCTATTCTGCGAGGAGAACTAGAAGAAATGGATATTTATTTCTCTGACTCAAAGAACTTTATAAAGAGTGGTAGTAAATGGTGTCAAATCTGAAGTCTAAGAAGTGGTGAGCTCTGTCCCACAAGGTAGTATTAGCTCCCTTGCTGTTTATAATAATGATTGCAAAATTTGATGCAGATGTTAATGACAGAATCAATCGTATCGTGCTTCGCAGATAACACCCACTCAAGTGGGCGGAAGACAACATACTGAAATTCTCGAAATGTTTGGACCTCGGTTTCGGATCTCTTCTTCTCCTTCTATGGAGGGCGGGCGTTTGTGCGGGAATTCATCCTTGGCATCTCCTTCCTGCATGCTAAAAAATAAGGATAATTTCAATATTAAAATTTGAGCTTGACTTTATCATCAATTTTTTTCTTTCAAAATTGCCCGTTCGTCGGAACATTTTGCTTCGTTTGAAGTTGCCGGAGGCATAACGATTCTTTAGAAAGTAAAATTGTTCTCCATTCCTACTTTTAGTTTTCTCCACCGTCGAAATGAAGAGGATAGCTTCCCTCGAAAAAAGTAACTTTTTTAGTGTTTTTAAAATTTTTTTTATTTTAGGGATTTTAACTATTATTTTGTTTTTTTACACGTTTTTTGTGTTTAACAGTGGTCTGTTGATTGTAGGCCCTACAAGGAATGTAATCAGATTAATTAAAAAATATAGGAGATTAATAAACTTCGTGGTCTTTAGTTTAATTAACAAAACAAATGATAAACGGTACAGTTGCTTGAATTATGCAGTTAGAAAAGTGCATGAATTTTTTATTAACGTTGATGACAAAAGGTTAAATGTAATTTAGTTAACTTATAATATTAACATAATGTAAGAACGCACGATTAAATGAATATGAATATGGCCAACGAAGGTCTGCTAAATGAATGTGACATTTTGATGTGTGCCAAGCAAGTACTGGAGAGATTTCGAAGGAGTCAAACTAGGTAATGCGATGTGTGATGTTATCTTCGAAGAGGTGAAGTATAGCTCCAAGCCGCATCCAAGCCGCAGTCTCTGTTGGAAAACAATAAGCGGCTTGTTTGAGGAGGAAAATCTTGTATAGGCATGAGAACGAGTGAATGCCTGTAGATGCCTGACTGTAGGAGTCGCTTCAGGAATGATGATGACTACAGTTACAGTTGTCTTTTATTGTTTTGTTAATGAAACTAAAAGCCAGTAAGTTTATTCATCTTTATTTTTTACATTTATTTAAGTGACCCCTTGATCAAGCAAACAGCTCTTTAATTAATCTAATTACAATCCTTATACGGCCTACAGTCTACAGGCCACTAAAAGTTGGTGATCTCGTAGTGACATCATCTTCTTCAAAGATGTCTTCCTGTAGGAGTAGCTGTAGGAGTGCTGACGACTACAACTACATAGAGTACCGTATATACAGTATTAGTTAAAAAATCGGTTTTCGAGTTTTTTGGTGGTTTTCATTTTGTTAGACGCTGAAAAATTATGTCATGCAAAAAATTAACTCAATAGAGTAACATTTAGAGGTCGCTCAACTACTGTCAAGTTTCTCACCTTATTTATGGCAATACTGCGGTGGCAGTAACTTAAGCAGTGCGTACTGCTAGTCAGAGTGAGAACACCTGTTTCAAAGTGGATTAAGCTGATCGGAAATTCAAGTCTACTTTTAATATCATGAATTTTTGGTTGCATGAACAGCTAGCCGACAGCATTCTAGGTGGAAACCTCTCAGTGAAGAAAGTCCTCCAGTTGTTGTTCTACAACCACTAGAAGGAAAGTTCACTGTGCCCCAAATTTTCACAGGGCTATATAATCAGTAGGGAAGTTCTGGCAGTAGGTGCGAGTTCCCGCTACCAATCGGTGAAGCACAATCGAGGTTAGATAGGCTACTAAAGGGGTACCAGGGATTGAGGGAAAATAAAATACAATAAAGACACAAAACCAAAGAAGAAGTTTTCAAGTAAGACTCTGACTATAATAGATATTTAGGAAGATCCTGAATTCCTGATCTACCAGCACGGATACAGGAAATCATATATTAGCTTAGCTGTTGCCAATTACCAAGAAAGTAGCAGATCTTAGCAAAGCAACAGGCGGAAGAAATGAACGGCCAGATCAAGAACGGCGCAGCAGAGAGTCCGCCGACAAGACAGTGACTGTTTTCCTCTTCCAGTTAAAGATCGAGTTCAGAAACTCCAGATACCGCAAGCACAAGGTCGGTAAATCCTCTTTAAGGTGAAATGAGAAATCCAAGCCCAGGATCTTCCGATGCAAACCTAAAAAAACAGTGAAAAGCATTCTCATGCAAAAGCTTACCGATGCTCTCGACAGAGAGAAATTCAGCAGTCACATGTCAGTTTATGAGGCGAATGTTTGCCTGGGATACATTGTTGGCGAGCTCAGCCTTTCCGTCACCAGCGTTTGCAGAGTAGGAATGAGCCGGTGCTGTGCATTTACAGTTCGCAATATTTCCTGATTAATTTTGACCAGTCTTTTGGGGATTCCTTTATATGTTTGCAATAAATCATTATTAATTTAAATTCATTACAGTAAACAATGCGAAACAGTCTAGAAAATGTTGTTCTCCTCTTAGTGATTCGTCAGAATGGAGGAGTGGATAAAGTCATGGTCTACAAAAATGAGAGCTTCAGAGACGGAGGTTCGAATTCCACCAGGTAAGACTGAAAATCACTCCTAGTATGATGTACTTATCTAATTATCTGTTAATATGTTGCTCTACGTTAAGAACTAAACACTGCATGTACATTAAGGCTTAGTGAAATTTAGAAAATTTACAGTAACTTGCCTTTCTTATAATAAATGGCGTCTTATGTTAAAGCATTTTGGCTTGGTGACCATTAACTAGTTTTAAAGCTGAAATTTTATAAAAACCTTAATATGTTGTCCATCATGAAACACCTAGAAGCACCTTAATTGCCAAAAACCCAAGTTCGGATTCAGAAAAACTTGATTGCATATTACCCACGTGAGATAGGTTTGCATATACGTTATACAGTGCGTTCGAAAAGTCTCTCCGCAGTGCTATGTTAAACGCATAGGAAATTGAAAAACTACAAAGTTTTCATTCAACCATGATTTAGTGATTTTATTACATAACCTTTTGATTTTACTGCGGAGAGACATTTCGAACGCACTGTATTTTCGGACAAATGACAGTCTTTGTATCTCGAAAAATGTAATTTGTTTCATATCCATATTTTTGCAGAACATTTCGTCTATAAATTCCAATTATCTTAATAGTAAAAACAGACACCGAATTCACAAATAAACATTTATTTTTTATTCGTGAAATGTTTATCATGTTGCGAAGCAGAGGAAAAAGGCTAAATTCTGGGATTGACGTGCAAACTTCATTCAAATTAATTAAATCTTATCTAATCAGGCACATTTTATTTGTTCAAAGCTACTTGTAATGAATTCATTGAAATTATGGCAGCCAGATTAATGGAAGCAATAACAGCCAAGGTCATAACTGCGAAATATTATTCCTTTGAAAAAACTATATAGGGCTATGGGTTAATTACCTGATACTTCTCATCCATTGGAAATTTCCAGCAGATTTCAGTGGAGAGTTAACGGCAAAAAACCTACGTTTTTTCGTTAAAGACATGTATGTGGAGGTCTTCAAAAGACCTCGTTAAGTAGTGTTTTTATTGGTTAAAGTTAAATTTATTTGCTTTCGGTATTTTAGCGCTGCCTAATGGTAAAGAAAGAAATTACCTTCCCTTATTATTTCGTTGGGTTTCGCTTCCGGTTGTAGGGCGCGACGATCTTTTTCGATGTCGGGCCGCTATACGATGGAGTTACACAACGAGTTGATTTGATTTAATTAATATAGGCAACCAACTACACTTAAATTCCTGAAGGTATAGATAGGCCTATCTTTTTGAGTTATTAGGTTTATATTGTTATTCACTCAGAACATATAGGAAGATTAAGTATACCTTCCTTGCTTAAAAGCATTGCTTAACATAAGCAGCCCTCAGCGCCGCAAATATAAATCTTTCTCTTAGGAATTCGCTGATTTTACAAATTTCGTTGACTCTTCTCTCGAAGTAATTTTCATGAGTCAGCAATAGAAAATTTTGATACGAAATAATTTGTTTTTCTTGTTGTTATGGAAACCCAATGCCTCAATATTGGGTTCTATGTATGGCAATTATTTTCATTCCAAATAGGCTATGTCGCCAATCCCGAGGCAATTTTGTAGATATTTAATTCAATGAATTAATAATTTGTATTTAATTAAGAAATAAAGGTATCACATACGATACCATATTTGTAAGCATATACAGTTTTTCCATAATTCCATAATTGTGGACTCAACTCCAGATATATCACACATAGACCAGCTATCTTTCATAATGAAGTATGTTGATGAAGATGGTGTCCCTGTAGAGCGATTCCTGTGGTTTATTTCAAACCCTGAACACCAAGCTCAGAAATTATTTGAAGCTGTCACCAGTACACTGAAAAGTCACAAAATCGACTTACAGAATTGCAGAGGACAATATGTCAGCAACATGTCTGGCCCTTATTCTGGCCTTCAAGCTCGGATCAAGGAAAAGAACCCCTTAGCTATATATATATATATATATATATATATATATATCCCCTGCTCAGCACATTCACTCAATCTTGTGGGAACATGTGCAGGTGAATGCTGTATCGAAGCAGTTTCTTTTTGGGAATCATTCAGCAGCTATACAACTTTTTCTCTGAATCCACACATACAGTAGGTGGGAAGTGCTCACAGGTCACTTAAATGCCAAATGTAATGTTGTCAAAAGCTTGTCAACCACAAGATGGTCTGCATGTGATGCAGCATGCAAGAGTCTCAAGAAATCATGGAAAGAGATTATCCAAACTCTGAATGCAATTGAAGAGGATATGTCCCAGAAGCCAGCAACTCGAAGTGAGGCTGCAGCAATGCAGAGTTACTTAGAGAGAGTTGAGACTGCTATCAGGACAGTCTTTTGGAACCATATTTTGGATAGGTTCAATGCCACCAGCAGACGTCTTCAGAGTGCTAGTACGGACATAGGTACTGTTGTTACACTCTGTGGAAGACTGGGCACGCCTGTTCAAGAATCCAAAGAGGAGTTTGACAGATATGAAAGAGACACCAAAGCACTGTCTGACCTACAAGATTATGCTGCTACAGCTAGACGTAAGAGAAAGAAGCTACCTTTTGATGTCAACCAAGAAGGACAAAGATCAGTTCTGTATAAACACATTCTTTCCAGTTCTGGATAAGCTATCCTAGGAACTACAAAGGAGATTGGAAGCACACCAGCTTGTCTACAACAGGTTCAGCTTCTTTGAAAAGCTGACAAAGCTCAATACTGATGAACTGAAAACTCACGCTTTGAACCTTTGTGATCAGTATTTTGAAGATTTGGAAAAAGCCCTGGTTAATGAAAAGTGTGGAACATCTGGGCAAATCAATTCCAGAACTTGCAAAATTAATCAGAGCTCATAAACTACAAGTCATCTATCCAAATGTCGACATAGCCTTATATATTTTTATGTGTATTTCAGCCAGCAACTGCAGTGCAAAAAGATCATTTTCTTGCTTTAAACATGTGAAAAATTATTTACGATCGTCTATAAGTCAGGATAAACTGGGTAGCATGGGTTTGCTCGTCATCGAATATGAACTTGTGGAAACATTCTCATATGATAATATCGTTGATGAATTTGCTGGTAGAAAAGCACGTTCCAAACCTGTGTGAAACAGCATAACATCATACATGTAACATGTGCATTGTTTCTGAGCCATAACCAGCTAGGTTGTTTTAAGTTATAAATTCAAATCTCAGGCTGGATGAATAAAATTTCATTTTATTATCATTATTAACAGTTTTAGCACACATTTAACTCCATGGCATTATTTGCATCTTTTTTTGTGATTTATACCTTCATAGATTTGTGTTGTCATGTCAGACAGTATTATGTGGTAAACCCACATGCATGATGCATCACATGTATTCCAAGAAACTAATATTAATAGTATTATCATTAACTACTATGGATTAACTACATGTATTCAGTATTTTGCTTTTCTATTTTGTGTTTTGGTGAATAATTGTTTTTCACTGATTTGTCAAGTCTGTAAATGTGGTAAACACCGTAAATCCACATTGACATCCAGCATAATATTATGAGACCGGGTCTCAAATGTGATCCAGTTAGTTAATGTTACGGCACATGTACAGTAGCTACACTGTGGATAGGGTAGGGCAGTGGACTCGTGGACTAATAATCTGATTCAATTTATTTTTGTGTCTGCGAGGCATTGTCATAATAAATATCAAGTCAGTAGAGCTTTTTATAAACATTTTAATTCAATATGCTTCTGTGCTTCTGTGCTTGTAATCTGTTCAGTTTATAGTGAGGGAGAATTTGGGTATGGCCTAGGGGCGGCAGAGAGGGCAAATCCGGCCCTAAATCTTACATGCCTCACGGAAACTCATCTGAAAGACTGCCAGTCGAACTGTGAAAACTGTGAGTTTTGTATCGACAAAAATGAAATACAAATAAACAACTATAACACACTTCGAGCCGACAGAAGAGTAAGACGAAAAGGGGGACATGCTATTTATACACATGAAAAACTAAGTACCTCAAGCAACTACGTAGAATTAATAGCAGCAAGGGTTGCAAAATTAAATTAATTGTACTAATTTTACTAATTGTAATATATAGACCCTCGAACTCTCCAACTAAAAAATTCTCAGATACCATTAGAGAGGCCAAGAACTGAATGAAAGCTCTACACTAGGGTGGAGTGAACTATAATGATAAAATTTTTTTTTTTAGAAAAATGGCTTGGCGATGGTGTTATTTTTTGGAGGTGGTTGAGGCTAGCTTACAGTGAAAATATTTTCCGTCTTTTAATTTAAGACGTGTCACCAAGGGGTAGTTTGTATTAAAGGGCTTTTAGTTAAGCGGTGTTTGCATATATATATATATATATATATATATATACACAAACTCAGAATGGTCCCCTGAGAAACTTATATGTTAAACACAGACCGTGCATGGAACAAGGAACTCTTCTGGGAAAATTAAATCCACTATAGTCCGAATAAGTAATGGTAAATGACAAATACCATAGGTTTTCTTTTTCATGATGCTAGCCCGACGTGGGCAACGGGTCTCTCGCAAAGAGGTCCCATAAATATAGCTTCCCTCACCAGCTATCTGCAAAGCAGACAGGATCCAGCTTTGGGACATGGATCTAGGGTTTAAAGCAAGCCTAGTCCCACTACATTCAGAACCTCTATATAAGTAAAAGACTCGTTGCATTCACGTCGGATTGAATAAATCAAAGAAAAAGGGGTAACTATTGTATTTTTAGCCAAAAAAACAAAACTTAAACCTCAACCGGGACATTGAGCGTCCACTTTTCAAGGCACGTAACACGTCCGTTTAATATACACAAACTCAGAATGGTCCCCTGAGAAACTTATATGTTAAACACAGACCGTTGCCCACGTCGGGCTAGCATCATGAAAAAGAAAAACTATGGTATTTGTCATTTACCATTACTTATTCGGACTATAGTGGATTTAATTTTCCCAGAAGAGTTCCTTGTTCCATGCACGGTCTGTGTTTAACATATAAGTTTCTCAGGGGACCATTCTGAGTTTGTGTATATTAAACGGACGTGTTACGTGCCTTGAAAAGTGGACGCTCAATGTCCCGGTTGAGGTTTAAGTTTTGTTTTTTTGGCTAAAAATACAATAGTTACCCCTTTTTCTTTGATTTATTCAATCCGACGTGAATGCAACGAGTCTTTTACTTATATAGAGGTTCTGAATGTAGTGGGACTAGTCTTGCTTTAAACCCTAGATCCATGTCCCAAAGCTGGATCCTGTCTGCTTTGCAGATAGCTGGTGAGGGAAGCTATATTTATGGGACCTCTTTGCGAGAGACTCGTTGCCCACGTCGGGCTAGCATCATGAAAAAGAAAACCTATGGTATTTGTCATTTACCATTACTTATTCGGACTATAGTGGATTTAATTTTCCCAGAAGAGTTCCTTGTTCCATGCACGGTCTGTGTTTAACATATATATATATATATATATATATTATTATATATTTCTTGTAGCTTTCAGCTAAACTGGGCTTCGGTTTTGAGTAAAATAGTCTCAATTCTTGTAAAAAGAAAAACTTAATTTCTTAACGAGATAGCATTTAGCCGAACTGCATTAACTGAAGCTCACTCTACCCAGGTCCATTACGTGGAAGTAAGCTACTTGGACCCGCACCAAGCCCGCCCCAACCTCCCAGCCATAGAGACCCTATGCTTTTATGTTTTTAGTGTTGAAAGACTTCATGCAACTTCTTGATTTTATTTGTGCTTTAACAAAGCCATCTCTCCTTTCTACACCAATCACACATTTAGAGGCCTGTGTCACCAGTTTTATATGACCCTCAACTGCCTGAGTGTGACAGGGATACTTAGGAGCAGTGCCGTATTAAGGATTTTTGGGCCATGGGGCCAAAATATTCTTGGAGTCCCTCAACAAGACAAATCTTCGAGTCATGTAAATTAATAAAACTTTATATTTCTAAATCAAATAATGCAAGTTTTACACAAATACCAAGCTGCTACAATTACACCAAACCAATTACACAACTACAAGTCCACTACTAATCTACCAAAGTTGGTCACAAAATCATCCACCACCAGTATACAAAAGTTTTTTGAGCTGCTTCATATCACTAAATTTTCCAATCACAAGCTCAGTATTTAAATTCTGCAAAATATTCTTTTCTACGCATAACAATGACAGACTTTGCAATTTCTTTTAGGTTAACATTTGACGTTTAACATTTCTAATCATGCTCAAATGAGAAAAAGAACGCTCCGCAGTTGCATTTGACATCATCAAACACAAATAAATGTGATAAGCAATGAAAACATTTGGGAAAACAGCCCTCAATTTGTGAATTTCCTGTAATACTCTTAATGGGTGAGTGTCAGCAAAAGCATTTTGTACAAAATGCTGAAACTCAAATAGGAAGCTGTCCTCAAAATCATTTGGGTAATGGACTAGCCAGATTTTTTGTTGCTTTTGATGCTTCCTCTGAAGTTAGTTGAGAGATATTGCTGAGCATTCCAAATTTATCATTGATATCATTATAAACATCGGCCCCTAAAACAGCTGGGCCCTGGGGCCTGGACCCCCCTGGCCACTCCCTTAATACGCCACTGCTTAGGAGGAGCTACTTTGTCTTCCATAAAGGTTCCAAACAGGAGATCTTGAGGTATTTGTTTTGTAAGAGGTGGCTCATACACAGCACTCCAATCTATCATTACATGGTAGTCCTTTGCATCAAAGTTTAGTTGTGTGATTCGGAAGACCCTCTGCTTATTGGTTACTTCTTTTCTAGCTCTCATGATTTTTGAACATCCTATTTCTCGGATATGCCTACGGTCATCAAACAACATTGCAGCTAATATGTTCTCGCTATGTGCAAAGTAGGCACTCCTTTGAATGACAGAATCAACCATCTTCCTTTCTTTATCTGGCAGGCTTCGTCTTCTTTCTCTTCGCCCGTTCCCGCCTCTATGCGGGGTCGGCGTTTCTGACCAGCCTCCTCCACACAGCCCGGTCCTGGGCTTCTTCCCCCGACAAACCCTTCTCCCTCAAATCGTCCCTCACCTTCTCCATCCACCTTCGCTTCGGTCTGCCTCTGTTTCTCCTGCCATGCACCTCCATATTCATCGTTCTCTTACCCACATAATCTTCGTCCCCTCTCATCACATGTCCATACCATTTCAGTCTACTTTCTTGTATCTTCCTCGAGATTTCTCCAACCTTTGTTGTGCCCCTTATCCTTTCATTCCTTACTCTATCCAACCTTGTCACTCCGCACATCCATCTCAGCATTCTCATCTCCGTTACATCTAGTCTTTTCTCATGATCTTTCTTTATAGCCCAAGACTCAGCCCCGTACATCATAGCCGGTCTTACCACAGTCTTATACACCTTTCCCTTAACCCTTGCGCCTATTCTTCGGTCACACAACACCCCTGAAACTTTCTTCCAATTTTTCCAACCAGATTGCACTCTGTGTGTTATTTCTGTGTCCAGCTCACCGTCCTCAGCCACTGTCGATCCCAAGTACGTAAACTTACTTACTCCCTTTAACCTCGCTCCCTCTAAACTAATTTCTGAGTCTTGATTTTCGTAGAACCTCAGGTACTCCGTTTTCTTTCTGCTGATTTTCAACCCTCTGTCTTCAAAAGCCCTCCTCCATTCCTCCAATTTTCTTTCTACTACTTCTCTCCTGTTGCTGCACAGAACAATATCGTCTGCAAAGAGCATACACCAAGGGGATTGATCTTTTATCCCCTGGGCCAACACATCCATAATCAAAACAAAAAGGTACGGGCTCAAAGAAGATCCCTGATGTAGACCAACCCTCACGGGGAACCATTCCGTTACACCTACACTACTCCTAACCTGGGTCCTTGCTCCTTCATACATACTTTGCACCAACCTACCGTACTTCTCCGGCACACCTTTCTCTCTCATACACCTCCAAACCTCCTGGCGTGGCACTCTATCATACGCTTTCTCTAGGTCGATGAAAACCATGTGCAGTCCCTTTTGTCGCTCCCGGTGTTTCTCCATCAACTGCCTCAGTGCAAAAATCGCATCAGTTGTTCCCCTACCTGGCATGAAACCCAACTGCTCTTCCCCCACGGTTGTCTCTTCTCTTAACCTTTTCTCTATAATCCTTTCCCAAACCTTCATCGTGTGTGACATAAGCTTTATTCCCCTATAATTTCCACAATCCTGGATGTCCCCCTTCTCTTTGTAGATAGGTACGAGTGTACTATCCCCCCACTCCTCCGGCATTTCCTCTTGTTCATATATCTTCTGCATCAGATCCCACAATAGATCTATGCCCTCATCTCCCAAACAATTCCACGCCTCCACTGGTATCCCATCCGGTCCCAATGCCTTCCCCTTCTTCATTCCTTTCAACGCCACCTTCACCTCCTCCCTACTCACTCCTGAAGTTAACCCTTGATTTGGGACACCATCTTCAAAAATAACCCTTGGGTTTTCCTCATTTAACAGATGTTCAAAATAACTCTTCCATCTATCCATGATTTTATCCTGATCCTTTAAGACCACTCCCTGCCCATCCTTTACCTGTTTAATTTGAGTAAAATCTTTACTCGCCTTATCCCTAGCCTTCGCTATTCTAAGGATCTTTCTCTCTCCCGCCGGTGTCTCCAACTCTTTATATACTTCATCCATCGCCTGCGCCTTGGCTCTTGCCACTCCCTTCTTCGCCTCCTTTTTCGCCTGCCTATAGCTTTCTCTATCCTCTTGTCTACCAGATGTGTCCCACTTCTTTTTAGCATCTTTCTTCCTTTTAATCACCTCCTGAACCTCTTCATTCCACCACCACGTCTCTTTATCTTCAGGGGGTCTTCTACCTGATGTTTTGCCCAGTACTTCCTCACCAACTCTCAATATCACCCGGCTGTTCTCCTCCCACCATTCTTGTACACTCTCCAACGACCTTACTTCTTCCAAAACCTTCTCCTCAAATTTCCTTTTCTGGTCGTCTTTCTTCAGTCCCCACCACTTTATCCTAGGTGTCACCTGTTCTTGCCTTCTTTTCCTACCACTCTTAAACGACCAATCCATCACCAGGATTCTATGTTGCGCCGCCACGCTTTCCCCGTTTATGACTTTGCAGTTCTTAACTTCTTCCAAATGGGATCTCCTGCACATTAGAAAGTCTATCTGGCTTTCTCTTCCTCCGCTCCTATAGGTCACAAACTGGTTATCTTTTTTCTGGAAGAAGGTGTTGACTATCGCTAGATCAAACGCCATCGCGAAATCCACCACCTTTCCCCTTCTTCATTTCTCTCTCCCACGCCCCAACCACCATGCACCCCTCTCAATCACCTCTCTACTTCTTCCCACATGGCCATTCAGGTCTCCACCCAAGATCACTTTTTCCCCTTCTGGTACCGCACCAAGTTCTTGATCCAACTGATTCCAAAACATTTCCTTTTCTACACCCTCACAGCCAGCTTGGGGGGCATACGCACTCACGATGTTCACCGTCATCTCGTCAAGGCCCAGCTTAACACTCATCACTCTATCGCTCCTTCTACTCACACTCACCAGGCTATCCTTCAGCACTTCTGACAGCACTATACCACACCGTTTCTACCCTGTTCATTCGTTCCACTATAAAGCAACTTATATCCCCCTCCCAGCTCCCTTGCTTTATTTCCTCTCCACCTCGTCTCCTGCACACACAATACTCCCACACACCGTCTCTCCATCAAACCGCCACCTCCCTTCCTCTCCCAGTCATAGAGCCTACATTCAACGTCCCAACTCTAAAAACTCGGACTAGCTTCTTTACCCGAGCCCGTCCTCGACTCGGCAGCCCTCGTCCATTTCTCGCGGGGGTCAGGCGAGGCCCCTGCGCGTCGCATACGGGGTACGCCCTGGCATTTTCCGAGGCTATATGAATTTGGCTCATCATTCTTGGTTTTGGCAAAATCTTTCACGGCCGGATGCCCTTCCTGACGCCAACCCTCACCATTTATCCGTGCTTGGGACCGGCACTGAGTTATGCTGGCTTGCACCCCCAGTGGCTGGTTTCTGGCAGGCTTCGTGTTAGCTCGATATATATATATATATATATTATTCAAAATATGTTGTGATCCTTTGTGAAAATTAGGCTGCGTCTTAATCCAAAACCACATTGGGGCATACACTTGCACAATAAATTCAGTTAGTAGTATAAGGCTCTCTGACGTGCTTTCTGTGAAGACGTACAGAGTGCAAAGTCGATTAGCCGTTGTCAGCAATCTTCAGTGGCTCAATTTCCCGGATTGCATTTCGAGGCTCTTGCTGGAGGCAGTGGAAGACTGGCTCATAAAATTTTGTCTGCCAAAGGGGTCAGGGGGCCCATAACCCCATTACATAATTCAATTCCAGTCCTATTCTGATAGGCCTATTTATGAGTTAAGTTTGTTTAAATAAAAAAAGTTAATCTTTTTTTAAAATTTATTTTACCAATAAGTACAAATATTTTACAAGTACTGCCTGCATATACATACATACATACATACATACATGCTATACTAAGAGTAGTTTTTTTAAGTTCATTACTCGAGTTTTCAAATCGGTCTATTATAGTTTCCAAGTCTAACTCATCCAACATGACCTTTTCTATAGACATCAACGTGTATGCTTCCAGATTCTCCTCTGACAAAGAATTCGTATCTTGTTTTTATTATTTTAAGCTAGAAAATGCCCGTTCACACTGAACTTGAGTCACAGACAGTGTACAGATGTAGCTTTGTATATTTGGTAAAGATTATCATATGCCTTGTCGTTAAGTCTGTTTGATGCAAGAATATACAGAACACATGATGGACAATTGCCACAATATTTAGAGCATGAATTCATTTTACTGCTGCTCTCTGCATTATCATCATTCAGCAAAAGCTAAATATTTCAAAGTTCGATGCAAAAGACTGCAATTCTAATTTTACTTCACTTATTTATCCCTGGAGCAAGCTCAAGAATACCTTCCAATGCTTCTTCTTCAAGACCATTTTTAGTAATATATCCATAATTTGATGGATCGAGGCATGACATATCCTTACATAGTTGTATGGTCAATGAAACGGGATTCCAGTGATTGTACAACACGATCCATTGTCAAGTTGAACACAGTACACGATAGTCTGACAAAGAATCAGATGTGTGTTTTTCATCAGCAGCTAGTTCATCTGCCATTTCTTTGTTTTATGTTTCCTCTTGATTGGTAACTCAGTTTTTACAAAATCAATTTTCACTGTTTGATTTTCATCATTATTGAATTGTGCAATGTGCTCATTGGATTTGTACCATTTTTCTACCATATTCCATGCAGTAAACATATTTAAGCCACTTCTGTAGATAGCTTGACAAGGGGCTGTAATTTGAAAGATATATAAGTATGTGAATGCTGTCAATATTGTTTGAAATTCTAGAAGGCTAGACAGTAAAACATTTGCCTCCTGTTTTAATTTGCATCAAAATTGTTAGAGATTTGAAAATGATAAACATGTCAGAAGATCCACAAAATTACTGATACATATCTCGTCAAAATTTACAAATATAGTAGTTGCTGCATTGGACTTCCCTGACCACCTGGTTTCACCAATTAGCTTTAATTGTTTATCTTTTCTTTCCCAGATGATGTCCAACAACTTAAATCCAGATGGCCATTCGCTTATATGATACCTTCACAAATTTTGCTAAATTCTGGAGTAAATTGAAGAAGGAAACTGCTGGTACACAACACTTCGTGGTTTCAGTAACTACTAAATTGAGTACATGGGCATAGCACCAAACATGAACATGTGGTCAGCTACATCAGCAATTTTACTCTGTAAGCCATTATTTTGCCATGGTAACTTTCAGCGCCATCTGTGCTATCTGATAAGCTGTTTTTCGGATCTATTTCAAGACGTTGTAATGTTTCATTTAATAGGTCAAAAAGTCCCTGCCCTGTACCATCATTCCTTGGAACAATTGCAAGTAGTCGTTCATGGGTAGTACCATTTAGTACATATCGAATAGCAATACTAAGTGATCAATTGATGAATTATCCTGGGTTGAATCTACTTGTACGGAATAATACTTGGTCTCAGCAACTTCTTGAGTAATATTTTCCTGTATCATATTCTTCATAATTTGGGTCAAAGAAGAGATGGTTGTTTTACTCAAGAATGTGACAAGACTACCACGAGCTTTACTTTGTGCCTTTCTTTGTTTTTTTCAATCTTTCACATCGTTGTTCAGACTTTTCCTTCACCATGGAAACATGAGAAGCCATAATAGGATCATATTTTGCCAACAACTGCACAGTAGCCAAGAAATTTCCATGATTTTCTGTTTCATCAAGAAGAGAATATGCTGACTCATTTCTGTGTCCAAGAAAAGGAAGAGCTTGTTTACCTAACCTCTTTATTATATCTACCACTCTGGCAACAATATTTCTCTGCTGTAGTACCGTACTTCATTTTTTCGCTTCTGCAATGATGCAGCGGAAAAACGAGCTAAAGCACCATCATTTACTACACTGATATATTCTTGAGCATGCTTGCTATGTATACCAGTTGATTCATGCTCTAATAAGCACTGGCTAATGCGTCTGTAATCATTAAATCCTCGCACAAAAGCAGATGGGTTAGAAGAGTTTGGTGAATCAAATGCCAAGGAAAATGAACTATATAGTGATCTTTCTTCTTATTATATGTTAACCAGTGTCGTGAGACAGTGTCACCCATAATTTTTCGCTTATATAACTTTACATTAAATGGCAGATCATGATCATGTGGCTGAATTGGATGCTCTTTGAAAAAAGATTTCAAATCTGTTCGTGCAGGATATTGAAAGAGCTTATCCTGTCTAAATGATGGTTGATTCTCATCATTATTTAAATCAGCTACTAGATCTTTTTGATTATGTACATGTACAGGCCAAGGTTCAGTTACTGTTATTCCACCAGCTAATTCAGAATCATAAAAATCAGCATCTACAGTCTCAAAAACGTTAGGCATACCTTCATCTTTATGCCCTAGATCTACAGTATCAGCATGAACAGTTGTAGTTGAATTTCCCTGTAAGTCGCTTTCCTCTTTCTGACATGGAGATATACAGTAGGTGTTGATATCATAAAAAGGGTATCATAAAAAGGGTATCCCCACGGCTACCCGCGTCCAACCTTAACTCAGGTTCGAAAAGGTATTGTTTAAATTAAAACTTAGGGTTCCCACTACTTGCAGGCTTTTAATTGTTTAATTCAGACTGAAGTTGGGTAGATTTAAATCGGTTTAATTTAGACTGAAGTTGAGTAGATTTAAATCAGTTTAATTTTGACTGAAGTCGAGTAGATTTAAATCTGTTTAATTAAGACTGAAGTTGAGTAGATTTGAATTTGTTTAATTTAGACTGAAGTTGATTAGATTTAAATCAGTTTAATTTAGACTGAAGTTGAGTAGATTTAAATCAGTTTAATTTAGACTGAAGTTGAGTAGATTTAAATCAGTTTAATTTAGACTGAAGTTGAGTAGATTTAAATCAGTTTAATTTAGACTGAAGTTGAGTAGATTTAAATCAGTTTAATTTAGACTGAAGTTGAGTCGATTTAAATCAGTTTAATTTAGACTGAAGTTGAGCAGATTTAAAGCAGTTTAATTTAGACTGAAGTTGAGTAGATTTAAATCAGTTTAATTTAGACTGAAGTTGAGTAGATTAGCAGTGGAGGACTGGCTCATAAAATTTTGTCTGCCAAAGGGGTCAGGGGGCCCATAACTAGGCTGACCATATTTCCTTGAGACAAAAACGGGACATTGGGATGGGAAAAAAGGGACGGGGGTTATGTAATATTCTGTATTCATGAAAAAGTAAATACATAAACATATTGAGCTTACAATTATTCTTCAGTGACAGAACCCATACAAAAACCCATACAAAACGGTACTGTCCCGTTCAAAACGGTACGTATGGTCAGCCTACCCATAACCCCATTTCATAATTCAATTCCAGTCCTATCTTAGTTGGCCTATTTATGAGTTAAGTTTGTTTAAATAAAAAAAAGTTAATATTTTTTTATAAATTTATTTTACCAATAAGTACAAATATTTTACAAGTACTGCCTGCATATACATACATACATACATACATGCTATACTAAGAGTAGTTTTTTAAGTTCATTACTCGAGTTTGCAAATCGGTCTATTATAGTTTCCATGTCTAACTCATCCACATGACCTTTTCTGTAGACATCAACATGTATGCTTCCAGATTCTCCTCTGACAAAGAATTTCGTAATCTTGTTTTTATTATTTTAAGCTTAGAAAATGCCCGTTCACACTGAACTTGAGTCACAGACGGTGTACAGATAGCTTTTTATATTTCGTAAAGATTAACATATGCCTTGTCATTAAGTCTGTTTGATGCAAGAATATACAGAACACATGATGGACAATTGTCACAATATTTAGAGCATGAATTCATTTTACTGCTGCTCTCTGCATTATCATCATTCAGGAAAAGCTTAAATATTTCAAAGTTCGATGCAAAAGACTGCAATTCTAATTTTACTTCACTGCTATTTATCCCTGGAGCAAGCTCAAGAATACCTTCCAATGCTTCTTCTTCAAGACCATATTTAGTAATATATTCATAATTTGATGGATCGAGGCATGACATATCCTTATATAGTTGTCTATGGTCAATGAACCGGGATTCCAGTGATTGTACAACACGATCCATTATCAAGTTGAACACATGTACACGATAGTCTGACAAAGAATCAGATGTGTCCTTTTCATCAGCAGCTAGTTCATCTGCCATTCTCTTTGTTTTATGTTTCCTCTTGATTGGTAACTCAGTTTTTACAAAATCAATTTTCACTGTTTGATTTTCATCATTATTGAATTGTGCAATGTGTTCATTGGATTTGTACCATTTTTCTACCATATTCCATGCAGTAAACATATTTAAGCCACTCTTCTGTAGATAGCTTGACAAAGAGGCTGTAATTTGAAAGATATATAAGTATGTGAATGCTGTCAATATTGTTTGAAATTCTAGAAGGCTAGACAGTGAAACATTTGCCTCCTGTTTTGTTTTTGCATCAAAATTGTTAGAGCTTTGAATAATAGATAAACATGTCAGAAGATCCACAAAATTACTGATACATATCTCGTCAAAATTTACAAATATAGTAGTTGCTGCATTGGACTTCCCTGACCACCTGGTTTCACCAATTAGCTTTAATCGTTTCATCTTTTCTTTCCGCAGATGATGTCCAACAACTTCAATCCAGATAGCCATTCGCTTGTATGATACCTTCACAAATTTTGCTAAATTCTGGAGTAAATTGAAGAAGGAAACTGCTGGTACACAACACTTCGTGGTTTCAGTAACTACTAAATTGAGTACATGGGCATAGCACCAAACATGAACATGCTGGTCAGCTACATCAGCAATTTTACTCTGTAAGCCATTATTTTGCCCATGGTAACTTGCAGCGCCATCTGTGCTATCTCATAAGCTGTTTTTCGGATCTATTTCAAGACGTTGTAATGTTTCATTTAATAGGTCAAAAAGTCCCTGCCCTGTACCATCATTGCTTGGAACAATTACAAGTAGTCGTTCGTGGATAGTACCATTTAGTACATATCGTATAACAATACTAAATTGATCAATTGATGAAATATCCTGGGTTGAATCTACTTGTATGGAATAATATTTGGTCTCAGCAACTTCTTGAGTAATTTTTTCCTGTATCATATTCTTCATAATTTGATTCAAAGAAGAGATGGTTGTTTTACTCAAGAATGTGACAAGACTACCACGAAATTTACTTTGTGCCTTTCTTTGTTTTTTCCAATCATTCACATCGTTGTTCAGATTTTTCCTTCACCATGGAAACATGAGAAGCCATAATAGGATCATATTTTGCCATCAACTGCAGAGTAGCCATGAAATTTCCATGATTTTCTGTTTCATCAAGAAGAGAATATGCTGACTCATTTCTGTGTCCACGAAAAGGAAGAGCTTGTTTACCTAACATCCTTATTATATCTACAACACTGGCAACAATATTTCCCTGCTTTAGTACTTCATCTTTTCGCTTCTGCAATGATGCAGCGAAAAAACGAGCTAAAGCACCATCAATTACTACACTGATATATTCTTGAGCATGCTTGCTATGTATACCAGTTGATTCATGCTCTGATAAGCACTGGATAATGCGTCTGTAATCATTAAATCCTCGCACAAAAGCAGATGGGTTAGAAGAGTTAGGTGACTCAAATGCCAAGCAAAATGAACAATATAGTGATCTTTTCTTCTTATTATATGTTAACCAGTGTCGTGAGACAGTGTTACCCATAATTTTTCGCTTGTATAACTTTAAATTAAATGGCAGATCATAATCATGTGGCTGAATTGGATGCTCTTTGAAAAAAGATTTCAAATCTGTTCGTGCAGGATATTGAAAGAGCTTATCTTGTCTAAATGTTGGTTGATTCTCATCATTATTTAAATTAGCTACTAGATCTTTTTGATTATGTACATGTACAGGCCCAGGTTCAGTTACTGTTATTCCGCCAGCTAATTCAGAATCATAAAAATCAGCATCTACAGTCTCAAAAACGTTAGGCATAACTTCATCTTTATTTCCTAGATCTATAGTATAAGCATGAACAGTTGTAGTTGAATTTCTCTCTAAGTCGCTTTCCCCTTTCTGACATGTAGATATAGGTGTTGATATCATAAATGCTGTTATAGACCTGCACTTTTTTGCTGAATCATTTCTTTCTGCTTCTCGTTTATCTTTCCGTTTCTGTGCTCCAGATTTCCGTTTCATGTGTTCCATTTCCTTATGTGGAAAATTCAGCAGCCTAAAAAGGGTATCCCCACGGCTACCCGCGTCCACCCTTACCTCAGGTTCAAAAAGGTATTGTTTAAATTAAAACATAGGGTTCCCACTACTTGGATGCTTTTAATTGTTTAATTTAGACTAAAGTTGGGTAGATTTAAATCTGTTTAATTTAGACTGAAGTTGAGTAGATTTAAATCAGTTTACTTTGGACTGAAGTTGAGTATATTTAAATCAGTTTAATTTAGACTGAAGTTGAGTATATTTAAATCAGTTTAATTTAGACTGAAGTTGAGTAGATTTAAATAAGTTTAATTTAGACTGAAGTTGATTAGATTTAAATCAGTTTAATTTTGACTAAAGTTGAGTAGATTTAAATCAGTTTAATTTAGACTGAAGTTGAGTAGATTTAAATCAGTTTAATTTAGACTGAAGTTGAGTAGATTTAAATCAGTTTAATTTAGACTGAATTTGAGTAGATTTAAATCAGTTTAATTTAGACTAAAGTTGAGTAGATTTAAATTAGTTTAATTTAGACTGAAGTTGAGTAGATTTAAATCAGTTTAATTTAGACTGAAGTTAAGTAGATTTAAATCAGTTTAATTTAGACTAAAGTTGAGTAGATTTAAATCAATTTAATTTAGACTGAAGTTGAGAATATTTAAATCAGATTAATTTAGATTGAAGTTGAGTAGATTTAAATCAGTTTAATTTAAACTGAAGTTGAGTAGATTTAAATTAGTTTAATTTAGACTGAAGTTGAGTAGATTTAAATCAGTTTAATTTAGACTGAAGTTAAGTAGATTTAAATCAGTTTAATTTAGACTAAAGTTGAGTAGATTTAAATCAGTTTAATTTAGACTGTTGTTGAGTAGATTTAAATCAGTTTAATGTAGACTGAAGTTGAGTAGATTTAAATTTGTTTAATTTTGATTGACAATTTATTTAATTCATTGACCATAGACAACTATATAAGGATATGTCATGCCTCGATCCATCAAATTATGAATATATTACTAAATATGGTCTTGAAGAAGAAGCATGGGAAGGTATTCTTGAGCTAGCTCCAGGGATAAACAGAAGTGAAGTAAAATTAGAATTGCAGTCTTTTGCATCGAACTTTGAAATATTTAAGCTTTTGCTGAATGATGATAATGCAGAGAGCAGCAGTAAAATGAATTCATGCTCTAAATATTGTGGCAAGTGTCCATCATGTGTTCTGTATATTCTTGCATCAAACAGACTTAATGACAAGGCATACGATAATCTTTACCAAATATACAAAGCTATCTGTACACTGTCTGTGACTCAAGTTCAGTGTGAACGGGCATTTTCTAAGCTTAAAATAATAAAAACAAGATTACGAAATTCTTTGTCGGGGAGAATCTGGAGGCATTCATGTTGATGTCTATAGAAAAGGTCATGTTGGATGAGTTAGACATGGAAACTATAATAGACCGATTTGCAAACTCGAGTAATGAACTTAAAAAACTACTCTTAGTATAGCATGTATGTATGTATGTATGTATGTATATGCAGGCAGTACTTGTAAAATATTTGTACTTATTGGTAAAATAAATTTATAAAAAAATATTAACTTTTTTTATTTAAACAAACTTAACTCATAAATAGGCCTATTAAGATAGGTTTGGAATTGAATTATGTAATGGGGTTATCGGCCCCCTGACCCCTTTGGCAGACAAAATTTTATGAGCCAGTCCGCCACTGCAACTGACCTCTGTACCTATGTATTTAAAGAAAAAATATCTAAATACGTTGACAGTAATTCAAATATATATATATATATATGATACACACAGACCGTGCATGGAACAAGGAACTCTTCTAGGAAATTTAAATTCACTGTAGTCCGAATAAGTAATGGTAAATGACAAATGCTATAGTTTTTTCATTTTCCTGATGCTAGCCCGACGTGGGCAACGGGTCACTCGCAAAGAGTTCCCAAAAATATAGGTTCCCTCACCAGCTATCTGAAAAGCAGATAGGATCCAGCTTTGAGACAGGATCTAGGATTTAAAGCAGCCTAGCCCAGCTACATTTAGAACCTCAATATAAGCAAAAGACTCGCTGTCTTCACGTCAGATTGAGTACATCAAAGAAAAATGGGTAACTTATATTTTTAGCCAAAAACCAAAACTTAAACCTCAACTCTCAGAATTGAGCGTCCACTTTTCAAGGCACATAATCATATCCGTTTCATGATGGGAATGAACTCGCAATGGTTCCTCAGTACACGTAATTCTTCTACATACCATACGAGCGGAATCAAATCGGGGTCCTTGGTGCAGTGGTTAGCATATCAGACCGGCAATTGGATGATCCCGGGTTCGAATCCTGGGAGGTACCTCATTTTCATTTGCTCGTTCTCACTCCTCATCTTGAGCAGACGCTCTTCTACACAAGCGTCGTTCTTTACATATATATATATAATATATATATATATATATATATATATATATAGATAAATATATATATATATAAATATATATAAATATATATATATATAAATATAAATATATATATATATATATATATATATATATATATATATATATATATATATATACTGTATATATATATCCCCGCAAGGGGGTTCTAAGCTCGTGCTCATGAGTGCTCTTTGTGCTCGTTTGTAGTGCTTGTTCCTGGAGGTTTCATGTGCGCCCTCCCGGCCCTAGCACCTAAGGATGATGGGGCTCGACCCTGCAGTCTTTGTCATCCTTGGTCTTTTTCCACTGCGACTGTCCCCTCCACCCTTTCTTTTTCCTCTGTCTTTCCTCTCACTTTTTCTTTGTTTTTCCGCCGAGATATGCCCTTTTAAATAGAGGCGAATCGGTTCTTCCCGAACTTAAAAAAAAAAAATTATAATATATATACATATATATATATATATATAAATAAATAATATATATACAATAAATATAATATATAAATAGATAAATAAATATATATATATATATATATATATATATATATATATATTATATTATATAATATATATATAATACATAAATATATATTATATAAATAGATAAATAAATATATATATATATATATATATATATATGATGAATAAAACCACGAAGGAAAGGAAACACAGAAAGGTGCTCAAGCGCTTTCGTCTAATGACATCCTCAGGAACACTGAAGTACATAGAAGGTTACAGCCTATATATAGGTTACAAAAAAAAAATAAAAAAATACATATATTATATTATATATATATTATATATACACACATACATACATACTTACATATACAATAAACGGGAAAAAAAAAAAAAAATATTAAAAGATTGTGGGATGGGCATACAACTTTGTAAGGAAACACTATCGATTTTTAGTACAAGATCACACTACCGATTTTTAGCACAAGATTAAATTTTAAAAAAATACAAATTTATACTGGAAATCTGCCCGGGTTTTATCACTCTACCCATCTTGTATATAAAAATAAATTGAAAAATAAAAGTTATAAAGGTGGCATACAAGTTTACCAAAGATTTAGCGTTCTACCCTTCTTATCTAAATTTTTTCTGAAGGAATTCAAAACAACAGGATCGAGTTGTAAAAGACCTTTGCTTATGTTGAAGTTATTTGAAAGTTGGATAATGGCAGACTCAAGAATATTTCTATTAACAATGTTTCCAGAGTGAAATAAAACTGAAGCATTATTCCAATCAATACAGTGCGATAACTCTGACAAATGGACAAAAAGAGCACTGGACGACTGTCCTGTTCTAACGGAATACTGATGCTGTTTTATACGTGTGTGCAAATCCTTTCCCGTCTGACCTATGTAAAAGGAATCACATTGTTTACAACCAATTTTATAGATAATGCCTGAATTATTGGTAGGGCTATTTTTTAGTACGATATTTTTCACAATATTGTTATATGAAAATACTACATTAATATCCAAAAGTTTAAGTACATTAGCAATGCCTAAAAAGCCCGGGAAAAATGGAAGTACTAAAATATTTTTTGACAAAGTACGAGTGTTATTATTGCCCCGATAATAAGTTCGTTTTGCCTTGTTGAGACAAGATTCCATAAACGCAGATGGATAACACAGATCACTTCCAATACCGTTGATTTTTTCTAATTCGGCATCGACGTATTCCGGACTGGCGATCCTAAGGGCGCGGAGAAACATTGAAGAAAAAATGGCCTTCTTAGTGGGGGTGTCATGTCCCGAGTAAAAGTGTACGTAGGACAAATTGTTTTTTTTTTTTCCGATAGATACTGAACTTAAAACCTGGGCTTTCCCTATGTACTAAAGCAGACAAGGCTAACACCATAGTTATTATGGACAAAGAGGACTACCTCAGAAAGATGAACGAGCTTCTCCAGGACCCCGCCACATACAGCAAACTTAGGAAGAACCCGCAGGATGACGTCATCAAATCATTTAATAGTGGCTTGAAACGCATTCTCAAAGATCATAAGGACTTAATTCCGCTTTTCATGTCCACTTCACCTTCTCTGCCCTACCTTTACGGTCTTATTAAAACCCACAAACCTGGCAACCCTATGCGCCCTATTATTAGCTCGGTGGGCTCTATTACTTATAAACTTTCCAAATGGCTTGTCAAAGTCTTGTCCCCCATTCTCGAACTATCTCTGATTCACATGTAAAAAATTCCATGGATCTTACTGAAAAATTGAATAATGCACGTACTGAAACTAACGATAGATTGATCAGTTTTGACGTTTGTTCGTTGTTAACAAAAGTGCCGATTGATGATATGCTTGACTTTCTCTCCCAAGAATTACATAAGTATGACCTGCCACTACCTTCACACATTGTTCTGGAACTTATTAAGCTTTGCATCAAAGACTGTAAATTCACTTTCAATAACGAGTATTATCAACAAGTTTTTGGGATGGCCATGGGCAACCCCTTGTCGCCCCTCCTCTCCAATATTTATATGGAGTTTTTCGAAATTACTTACATTCCGAGAATCCTGAGGGTTGGCATCCCTTGGTTGCGGTACGTCGACGATATTTTGTGTATCTGGCCCATGAATCGTGACCTTGATAACTTCCTCCTTCAGTTAAATGATCAAGTCCCCTCCATTAAGTTTACTTTACAGTAGAAGTGGAACAAGACAATTCAATTCTGTTTTTGGATGTGCGTGTACATAGAGAAAGCCCAGGTTTTAAGTTCAGTATCTATCGGAAAAAAACAAACAATTTGTCCTACGTACACTTTTACTCGGGACATGACACCCCCACTAAGAAGGCCATTTTTTCTTCAATGTTTCTCTGCGCCCTTAGGATCGCCAGTCCGGAATACATCGATGCCGATTTAGAAAAAATCAACGGTATTGGAAGTGATCTTTGTTATCCATCTGCGTTTATGGAATCTTGTCTCAACAAGGCAAAACGAACTTTCTATCGGGGCAATAATAACACTCATACTTTGTCAAAAAATATTTTAGTACTTCCATTTTTCCCGGGCTTTTTAGGCATTGCTAATGTAATTAAACTTTTGGATATTAATGTAGTATTTTCATATAACAATATTGTGAAAAATATCGTAGTAAAAAATAGCCCTACCAATAATTCAGGCATTATCTATAAAATTGGTTGTAAACAATGTGATTCCTTTTACAGAGGTCAGACGGGAAAGGATTTGCACACACGTATAAAACAGCATCAATATTCCGTTAGAACAGGACAGTCGTCCAGTGCTCTTTTTGTCCATTTGTCAGAGTTATCCCACTGTATTGATTGGAATAATGCTTCAGTTTTATTTCACTCTGGCAACATTGTTAATAGAAATATTCTTGAGTCTGCCATTATCCAATTTTCAAATAACTTCAACATAAGCAAAGGTCTTTTTCAACTCGATCCTGTTGTTTTGAATTCCTTCAGAAAAAATTTAGATAATAAGGGTAGAACGCTAAATCTTTGGTAAACTTGTATGCCACCTTAATAACTTTTATTTTTCAATTTATTTTTATATACAAGATGGGTAGAGTGATAAAACACTGGCAGATTTCCAGTATAAATTTGTATTTTTTTTTTTTAATTTAATCTTGTGCTAAAAATCGGTAGTTTGATCTTGTGCTGAAAATCGATAGTGTTTCCTTACAAAGTTGTATGCCCATCCCACAATCTTTCAATAATTTTTTTTTTTTTTCCGTTTATTGTATATGTATGTATGTATGTATGTGTATATATATATATATGTATATATATATATATATATATATTTTTTTTTTGTAACCTATATATAGGCTGTAACCTTCTATGTACTTCAGTGTTCCTGAGGATGTCATTAGACAAAAGCGCTTGAGCACCTTTCTGTGTTTCCTTTCCTTCGTGGTTTTATTCATCATAAATATTTTTCACGTGTTACTTTTGTGAAATAATTTTCATATATATATATATATATTATATATATATATATATATATATATACGTATATATGATACACACAGACCGTGCATGGAACAAGGAACTCTTCTGGGATAATTAAATCCAATATAGTCCCAATAAGTAATGGTAAATAACAAATACCATAGTTTTTCTTTTTCATGATGCTAGCCCACGTCGGGCTAGCATCATGAAAAAGAAAAACTATGGTATTTGTTATTTACCATTACTTATTCGGACTATAGTGGATTTAATTATCCCAGAAGAGTTCCTTGTTCCATGCACGGTCTGTGTGTATCATAAAAAAGTCAGGGGACCATTCTGAGTTCATTTCCATGTGTGTGTGTATATATATTATATATATATATATATATATATATATATATCAATAAATACATATATATATATATATATATATATATATACAGTACTATATATATATATATATATATATATCGTAAAGAACGACGCTTGTAAGGTGATATTCCGCTCAAGACGAGAGAGAGAGAACGAAACAAATGAAAAAAATGAGGTAACCACCCGGGAATCGAACCCGGGATCTTCCGATTGCCGGTCAGATGCGATACCATTACACCATGGGCCTCACTCTTCCAAATGCCGTAATTCTTCTACATACTCGCAGAAACCAATGCCCCAAGGGGGCACCTCCCGCATGCCGTAACATTATATACATTCAACTGCAAAGAACACGCAGTATAATAACGTAAAGAACGACGCTTGTATAGGAGATATTCCGCGCAAGACGAGAGAGAGAGAACGAAACAAATGAAAAAATGAGGTAACCACCCGGGAATCCAACCCGGGATCTTCCGATTGCCGGTCAGATGCGATACCATTACACCATGGGCCTCACTCTTCCAAATGCCGTAATTCTTCTACATACTCGCAGAAACCAATGCCCCAAGGGGGCACCTTCCGCATGCCTTAACATTATATACATTCAACTGCAAAGAACACGCAGTATAAATAACGTAAAGAACGACGCTTGTGTAGGAGATATTCCGCGCAAGACGAGAGAGAGAGAACGAAACAAATGAAAAAATGAGGTAACCACCCGGGAAACGAACCCGGGATCTTCCGATTGCCGGTCAGATGCGACACCATTACAGCATGGGCCTCACTCTTCCAAATGCCGTAATTCTTCTACATACTCGCAGAAACCAATGCCCCAAGGGGGCACCTCCCGCATGCCGTAACATTATATACATTCAACTGCAAAGAACACGCAGTATAAATAACGTAAAGAACGACGCTTGTATAGGAGATATTCCGCGCAAGACGAGAGAGAGAGAGAACGCGGAATATCTCCTATACAAGCGTCGTTCTTTACGTTATTTATACTGCGTGTTCTTTGCAGTTGAATGTATATATATATATATATATATATATATATATATATATATATATATACAGGGCGTCCCAAAAAATGTATACACACTTTAACAGCTGATAGCTCAATTGATGTTTCTTTCTTTCCAAGTTAAACCCATTAGAATTAATAATGGCAGTCAGACTAAGCTTTGAACAAAGGAAATTCATTCTAAAATGCTATGGAAGTGTGAAAACGCAGTTGAAGTGCAAAGACAGTTTAGGAGGGAGTTTCAAACAGATCCACCAACGCGACTTACCATCACTCGAATTAGAGATAAGTTTGAAGCCGATGGAACTGTTCAGAATGTCCACAAGAAGCGTTCCGGAAGACCACGGACATCGACAAGCCCCACAAAGCAAGAAAGAGTACTGGAAACGTATCACCAAAGTCCAAGAAAATCTGTGCGGCAAGCGAGTCGTGAGGTAGGAATTTCAGAATCGTCTGTCCAACGCATTTTGAAGCGCTGTCAATGGAAAAGTTACATTCCAAGATTAGTCCATGCTATTAATGAAGATGATCCGGACCGAAGAGTGGAGTATTGCGAGTGGTACTTGGCACGATGTGGATGTGGATTGGACGAAGGGGTTTCGTAGAATACCCTCCGCGTTCACCAGACCTCACACCACTAGACTTTTTTTTATGGGATACTTAAAAGACAAAGTCTACGCTATAAAACCTGCAACAGTCGCTGAATTGAGAGCAGCCATTGAACGAGAATGCACACAAATACCAAATGAAATGTTTCGTGATGTTTGCGATTCCATTGCTTCGCGTTATCAGCAGTGCCTGGACCAGAACGGACGTCAGTTTGAAAACAGGCGTTGACAAAACAATTAAATAATGTCTGTAGATTCTATTACATTTTGAAAATGAAATGTATTTTAATAAACACTGCCTTTATAAGTATTTAAAGTGTGTATACATTTTTTTGGGACGCCCTGTATATATATATATATATATATATATATATATATATATATATATATATATGAAAATGAAAAGGTTCATTGGTAGACTGTAGTCCATATAACAAATATTATTAATACAATGACAATTCATATACTAGGGATAGAAATATATACAATTGATTAGAAATAATACTGTAATGTCGAAGTTAAGTGGGGCGACAGACAGACGTTTTCGTACCAAGAGGTCCATAGCTTAGAGGATAAATGGCAGGACTCATGGATAGCTTGGATGATCGGGTTGGTTGATTTTTTAATTCTTTGCATTAGACTGTGTTGAGCACGTCTTGTTACCTCTGGGAAGCTCGGGACATTGCGGGTAGCAAACATTTGCGAAGCTGAGCATCTCGGGGGTAATTTATGTAAGAGTCTAAAAGACCTGTTGTACAGCAAATTTAGAGTTCTGCCAGAACCTTTTTCATAATTGATCCACAGTTGCTGTCCGTATATATTACTGCAGAAAGTACGAAAGAGAGTGTCTTTAGCTTCACTTGTACAGAATCGAAAGTTCATTATGGTCATATTCGCTGTAGCACACAGGCTTCGAGATTGTTTCCTTATATCCGAGTTTTATATATATATATATATATATGATAAATAAGACTACGAAGGAAAGGAAACACAGAATGGTGCTCAAGCGCTTTCGTCTAATGACAACCTCAGGAACACTGAAGTACATAAAGAGTTACAGCCTATATATAGGTTACAGAAAAAAAAATATATATATATTATATACAATAAACAGAGCGATAAAAATTAAAATTAAACATTAAAGGATTGTGGGAGGAGCATACAAATTTGTAAGGAAACACTACCAATTTCTAGCACAAGATCAAATGAATTGTTTCCAACCAATGTTATAGATAATTAAAAAAAAAAATACAAATTTATACTGGAAATCTGCCCGGGTTTTAGCACTCCGCCCTTCTTGTTTAGGTTCGATGTATATAAAAATAAATTGAAAAATACAAGTTATTAGAATAGCATACAAGTTTACCAAAGATTTAGCGTTCTACCCTTCTTATCTAAATCTGTTCTGAAGGAATTCAAAACAACAGGATCGAGTTGAAAAAGACCTTCGCTTATTTTGAAGTTATTTGTAAGTTGGATAATGGCAGACTCAAGAATATTTCTATTAACAATGTTGCTAGAGTGAAATAAAACTGAAGCATTATTCCAATCAATACAGTGGGATAACTCTGACAAATGGACAAAAAGGGCACTGGATGACTGTCCTGTTCTAACGGAATATTGATGCTGTTTTATACGTTTGTGCAAATCCTTTCCCGTCTGACCTATGTAAAAGGAATCACATTGTTTACAACCAATTTTATAGATAATGTCTGAATTATTGGTAGGACTATTTTTTACTATGATATTTTTCACAATATTGTTATATGAAAATACTACATTAATATCCAAAAGTTTAAGTACATTAACAATGCCTAAAAAGCCAGGGAAAAATGGAAGTACTAAAATGTTTTTTGACAAAGTATGAGTGTTATTATTCACACGATAGAAAGTTCGTTTTGCCTTATTGAGATAAGATTCCATAAACGCAGATGGATAACACAGATCACTTCCAATACCGTTGATTTTTTCCAATTCGGCATCGATGTATTCCGGACTGGCGATCCTAAGGGCGCGGAGAAACATTGGAGAAAAAATGGCCTTATTAGTCGGGGTGTCATGTCCCGAGTAAAAGTGTACGTAGGACAAATTGTTTGTTTTTTTCCGATGGATACTAAACTTAAAACCTGGGCTTTCCCTATGTACACGCACATTTAAAAACGGGTTGTCTTGTTCCACTTCTAAAGTAAACTTAATGGAGGGGACTTAATCATTTAACTGAAGGAGGAAGTCATCCAGGTCACGATTCATGGGCCAGATACACAAAATATCGTCGACGTACCGCAGCCAAGGGATGCCAACCCCCAGGATTCTCGAAATGTAAGTAATTTCGAAAAACTCCATATAAATATTGGAGAGGAGGGGCGACAAGGGGTTGCCCATGACCATCCCAAAAACTTGTTGATAATACTCGTTATTGAAAGTGAATTTACAGTCTTTGATCCAAAGCTTAATAAGTTCCAAAACAATGTGTGAAGCTAGTGGCAGGCAGTGATGGGCATCGATACATGAAAATCGCTAAAGCGATACCGATACATCGATACATGAAGAACGTCTTAGGCGATACCGATACGCCGATACTTTTTAGATGTCTTAAGCGATACCGATACCGATACATGCATCGCCGATACATGTATCGCCGGTACATTTTTATAATTATTCATTTAATATGTAGGTATTAGATATTATTGTTTATACTAGTAATTTGTACGCACTCTAAGTAAAATTAACGACATTTTAATGGGTTTTATAGATGTAAATGAAAACAATTGCTTTATTTAATAAAAGTATGTTTTAATTTTGTAGGATACATGAATGACTGAAAATATTACACTAACACTTAAAAGTAATTACTATTACCCTTCAAAAATACCAGCTGGCTAAACATCTGGTCAGACAGTCTATTCCTTTTTGGAGCGTGAATGTGACCAGCGAAACTAAACAACCGTTCTACAGGAGCAGAGGATGGTAGTGGTGTGTTATACTTCAGGAAGACCGGTAGAATTCCTGGGTACTGCCTCAGAGAATGACTTCCGTCACCCAGATACTGTAAAACTTCCATCTCAGTGGAATCTTGGGTTGCAGAGACATTAGTGGAAGCAGACTCATAACAGAAGAAATCATCTGCACTTCCGTCAGATGCAGCGTCACTTAGTTGTTGCTGGGGGGTCTGCTCGCTGAGGCTCTTAACAGCATTAACCAACATTTCTTGAACCCTCTTTTTGACAATGTTAGTATTAAATTTGCCTTTTATTGTCATCCACTTTAACTTGAACAGAGGATTTGAAGACGATGCCAGTATTGCTGCTTTACACTCATGCGACGCATCAAGGCACAGAAACTTTTCAAACCGCTTAGTGAACCCTACTGTGACTGCATTGAGAAGTGGCTGACAATGACGCAATGCCTCCGAATTCAAACGCTCTAGCTTCTTCTCTACAGCTAACAATGTTTCTATATTATGGTTAATTAATCTCAATAACACAAGTACAAACGTGTTTAAACGTTGCGCCGTACTGTGTGACGTGACCAGTAGAGTAGTACTGTCATTAAATAAATATTTAATAATATTATTATTTATGTATATTCATAAATATAACTCAGTAGTGTCATATTATAACATCTATTTAAATATTTAAAAATTCTTATTAATGTATCGATGTATCGAAGTATCGATTTTTTCGATACATTTAAGAAAATTGACCTTAGCGATACCGATAAATCGCTACTTTTGTCAAGTAGCTAAAGCGATACCGATACCGATACAAAAGTATCGATCGATACGTATCGGCGATACATGTATCTAGATATTGCCCATCACTGGTGGCAGGTCATACTTATGTAATTCTCGGGAGAGAAAGTCAAGGATATCGTCAATCGGCACTTTTGTAAACAAAGAACAAACGTCAAAACTGATCAATCTATCGTTTGTTTTAGTACGTGCATTATTCAATTTTTTAGTAAGATCCATAGAATTTTTTACATGTGAATCAGAGATAGTTTTATTCATCATAAATATTTTTCACGTGTTACTTTCGTGAAATAATTTTCATATATATATATATATATATATATATATATATATATATATATATACTGTATACAATATAATATATATATATATATATATATATATATATATATATATATATATATAAAACTCTATATATATATGTATACACACACACAGTAGGTGTTAACGGCGCTTTGGCTTCTGACGCTCAGGCGATGGCGGGTATTTTCAATAACTTTTTTGCGACAGTTTTTACCGTAGAAGACGTAAATAATGTCCCCGACGTGGACGATATCGTTCCATTTAGTAGCTAGACTATTTTGGACGAAATAACTGTTTATGAGGGTGAGATTGCGCATTATATCGATAGGCTAAAAGTTAGCAAGACTCCAGGCCCTGACTCTTTTTATCCCAGACTTTTGAAAGATTTGAAAGACGTTATCGTAGGCCCCTTAACGAAGATTTTTAATCAGTCACTCGAAACAGCGATTATTCCTGAAGACTTCAAGTTAGCTAACGTCACGCCCATTTTTAAAAAAGGGGACCGCACGGAACCTAGCAATTATAGGCCCATTAGCTTAACGTCACTTGTAGGTAAACTTTTGGAATCCGTAGTTAGGGATTGTATCATCGATTACTTAGAAAGTAGAGATTTGATTAATAGTAGTCAGCATGGGTTTCGACGCCATAGATCTTGTTTAACTAATTTGTTAGAATTTTATAACGAAATAGTGCGCGAATACGATAAGCATAGAGCGGCTGACGTTATTTATTAGATTTTAAAAAAGGAGTTCGATACAGTTCCAGCATAGAAATATAATTGCGAAGGTTAAAGCGCACGGTATACGCGGTCAGGTAGCTAAATGGTTAGAGGAATGGCTTCGTGCTAAGAGGCAGAGGGTCGTTGTTAATGGTAGTGAATCGGGGTGGTTGGATGTAGGTAGCGGTGTCCCACAGGGTTCCCAGTGTTAGGCCCATGCTATTTCTAATTACATTAACGACATAGATGTGGGATTGACTAGTAACGTGTCAAAATTCGCGGACAATACTAAAAATAGGCGGTAAGGTTGTTAACGAGGACGTAGAAATAGGCTCCAAGACGATGTAAATAGGATTATGGAGTGGACGGATAAGTGGCAGATGCAATTTAACGTAGACAAATGTAAAGTTTTGCATGTAGGTTCTCGTAAACAATAATTACACGTACGATGGATGATAGAGAGTAGCGAGCGTTGACGAGGAAGAAGTAGATTTAGGCGTACGCGTATCTAGGGATTTAAAAGTTAGAAACCAGTGCCTGGAGTCTTGCGCAAAAGCTAATAGGATGTTAGGCTTCATAGCGCGTAATTTCGAATTTAAATCGAAGGATATTATATTGCCCCTTTACAAGTCCTTAGTCAGGCCTCATTAGAATATGCCGTTTAGTTTTGTTGCCCGTATTGCGCGAGGATATTGATGGTTAGAAAGGGTTCAGCGTCGTGCCACGAAACTAATTCCGTCTTTGCGCAAACAAGCCTTATGAAGATAGGATAAAAGAGTTAGACTTGCATTCACTCGAAACTAGGAGATTAAGGGGGGAGCTTATTGAAGTTTTGAAAATCGTTAATAACATCGATAACGTAAATTTTGACAAAACTGTTCACTTTCGATAACACTGGTCGACAGCCAAAATGCTTCGGAAATAAAAGTAGTCAATCTTTACTAATTTTGGGGTCACTGAATACGAAAATGATGCGTAAAATTGCCAATTGGCTCTATTTATAAAGATATCAGGCAACCCTGCACCCTACTAACTGGACTGCATCTGTCGCGTAATATGTAGACGCTTGTGACACATCGACGCATTGGTTCTACTGCGCATGCGCGTAGCTATATTTTTTATTTTAATAAATTAATGTAAATATATACAACATATACAATAAAATGTAATTTTAAATTTATATATTACATGTATTTGTAAATATTATTAAAATAAGATTGGATCATTTTAACATATTGCTTCCCATAATGTTTTTGATATTAATATAAATGGAATACTAACCTAACTTAACCTTACCTAATTTAAAATTATTAAAATGCAATGTAATTACATTAATTTATTAAAATTAAAAAAAATATAACTACGCGCATCAGTTCATTCGCGGAAGTCATACAGTGCACCCTTGTCAAACTCTTTTTAGTGTTTGCTTTTGAAGCTGAATTGTTTTCAGCCTAATTTGAACAAAGATGCCTCGTAATTGCGTGAACATGTAGATAACGGTTCTTTTGCATTATCCTCCCACACTAATTTTTGTATATAATGTTGGTTTCGTTTTGGTTATGGTACTTTATTTTTCTTCCATTATAAAAATTTAGTGTTGGTATTAGGTTAGGTTAGGTTAGGTTTGGTTAGGTTAGGTTACGGTAAAAACAGCCCGCCGCAGGCGTTAGCCGTTATAAAAAAAAAAATTAGTGTTGGGAGGATAATGCAAAAGTACCTAGATAACTTCTATTATGTTTGTGGAGAATTGACTTTTGCATCACAAAAGCGTGCTATAACCGCCGTGATTAGGAAAGCCTATCACCTTTATTTTGGCTGTAAGATTGGAGATCAAGACAAGAGCTGGGCCCCACACATGCTGCAATACTTGTGCAACAAACTTTCGCCAGTGGTTGAATCGGAAAAGGAAATTTATGCCTTTTGCAGTGCCAATGGTGTGGAGGGAACCAACAGATCATGTCAGCAATTGTTATTTCTGCATGGTGCCTCCAGTCAAGAAAGGTATTTGCAAGAAAAAGTGGATTTTACAATATCCGAATATACCCTCTGCTATACGCCCGGTACCTCACGGCGAAGGACTACCCGTTCCAGAGCCCCCACACTAATTCTCACTGGAGTCAGAGGACGAGGAGAATGAAGGAACCTGTGAAACTTGTGAGCCTTCAACTTCACAAGGCCCTGAATTTGTTTATAACTTGACATCTTCTGAACCGCACATGATAACTCAGAATGAATTAAACGACCTTATCAGAGATTTAGAACTGCCAAGAGTAAGCAGAGCTGTTGGGCTCCAGATTGCAGCAGTGGAATCTCCTCGCTGAAAATGTTAGAGTGTGTAAGTTTCGTGACCGTCAAAAAGATTTTGTCCCATTCATCATCATGGAAGGTGACCTTGTAGCTTGCAACGACATCGATGGTCTGATGGCAGCTCTCAACATTATTCACAATCCTGATGAGTGGAGACTGTTCATTGATTCATCGAAGTTGAGTCTAAAAGCTGTTTTGTTGCATGTTGGCAACGTATTGCCATCAATTCCACTTGGTCATGCAGTCCACATGAAGGAAACATGACAACATGAAGCAACGTTTGAACTGCATAAACTATGACAAGCATCAGTGGCAGGTTTGTGGTGACTTGAAAGTTGTTGCTATCGTGCTTGGACTGCAGCCGGGCTACACTAAGTATTGCTGTTTTCTGTGTGAATGGGGTAGTCGGGATAGGACTTCTCATTACATCAAGAAGGATTGGCCACTCCAACACTCATTGGAACCTGGAACAAAAAATGTTCAGTATCTCCACTGTAGAATCGAGCAAGATTTGTTACCACCCTTATACATCAAACTGGGCGTCATGAAAATTTTTGTTAAGGCTATAGATAAAACGGGGGCAGCTTTCAAGTACCTCGGTGGTAAATTCCCAAAGCTCAGTGAAGCAAAAATCAAGGAGGGTGTATTTGTTGGTCCACAGATCCGCGAGCTTCTTAGAGATGAGGAGTTCGACCGTATCCTAGGTGGTGAGGAGAAGCCAGCTTGGAATGCTTTCGGTTAGTAGCAACCAATTTTCTCGGAAATACCAAAACTGACAATTACAGGGAGCTGGTGGAAAACCTGCTGTTGTCCTATCAAAAAATGGGCTGCAACATGTCTTTAAAGATACATTTCCTCCATTCGCACCTGGAATTTTTTCCGGCCAACTGCGGAGCAGTCAGCGATGAACATGGTGAACGTTTCCACCAGGATATCTCAGCGATGGAGAAACGCTACCAGGGGAAATGGAGTCCATCATTGTTAGCAGACTACTGTTGAACAATAACAAGAGATGCTCCAGAAGTTGAATACAAGAGAGAAGCCAAGAAGGGACGGGTTGAATCAATATAAGTGACTGCATTATACAGGTATGTTACTAATATATGGTATACATATACGCAAAATGTGTAACTTAAATTTTCTTGGAAACTGTAGCCAATCGACTGTTTTTATGGTCATATTCGTTTTCAGCACCCCAAAATCCATAATAGGAAACACACATTTTATCTCCGAAGCACAAACTTTTCCAAAATTTGTAGACCAGTGTAATAGCAATACTCGTAATAACAGATTTAAGTTGCGTGGCAGACGTTTCATTACTAATATCGCTAAAAACCTATTTACGTTTAAAGTAATTGATAAATGGAATAAGCTTCCCGCGTCAGTCGTTCACTCTACCAGCGTTAATATGTTTAAGAACCGTTTAGATAGGCATTTTAAAAATATTAACGTTGTTTAAAAAAAAAAATTAGTAACAGGAGCTCTGGGGGTGGTGGTCGAGGATGAGTCTGTTGACGATTAATGCCAGCTTGTGACATGCCAGCGTGTGATGCCAGCAATAAAATTAAAAAAAAAATTAGTCTAACATGAACGTAGATGTAGCTCGTAGAGTAAACTAACCCACTTTATGTTTAACTTTACCTACTTTTTTTTTCTTGTCCTCTTGTCCTTACTTGCATGTCTGTAACACTCTTTACTTGCATGTCTGTAGTTTGCATGGTATGACTGTGAGTTAAGACTGTGTTTGCATGGTTTGTAAGTGTTCTTATTTTACTTCTTTTCATCTTTCACCCCTTTCCTATTCTCTCCGACTATTTTTCTGACTTGTCGGCAGTTGCTAGCGGATGATGATGGTGAGTCTTTTTTCTCTTTTTCTAAATGAATGTTAACCAATGAGTGATAGGTGTTGCTACTTACTTAACCCCTTATTTTCTTCTCTTAACCCTTTACTCTTTCCTTTCTCTCGGGCTAACCTTAGAGTGGATCTTAGGGTCTTTGTTAGCCTTAGCTTCTGTAGATCTGTAGATACACACACACTCTTGTTACATCCGATTAAATGCTTTCCTATTAAGGTAGGTTGATTTTCAGCATTTGTTTAGAAATCGACTTTGGACTAGTCGAGATAGTCAGGGCTTAATATGATAATAACTGACAAAAGATTTCAGAACCCTAGCTTTAACCGTTTTTTGAGGAAACCGTTTCAAAGATCGTCAAAAAATCGTACCGAAAAATATCGCATTTTCGCAATTTTCGGCCGAAAAAAACATGCTATTTTCATAAAAAAATCCTGAAAAAAGTTACAATTTTATTGAAAAAAAGTTTAAAAAAACATGTACAGAGTCAAATAGACACATTTAGATCCCAAGATCATCATAATTTTCACTGTAAGAGCCCATAGAAGCAAAGGAAGGACTCATCTGGCGGCTTAGGGCTTTGGCCAGAATGTGTTTGTGCCTTGATTCGAGTTCATAAACAGTATGGGAAGCTTCAGATGTCAGCTTCACGGCCCTTTCAACACTCTGAGAATGTGAAGGCAGATCAGGCAGCTCCAGCTTGGTGCCATTCAGCAATGCTTCTTGAAGCTCCTGGTCAGAAAAGTCTTCTGTGAGAGCAGGTTCACAGATGCCACTTTGAGAAAGGTTGATTAGTTCTGACCAGTGGGTAGCTTCAATGTTGATGGCTGTGATCTTCTTCAGCCTCTTCTTGGCTGACTTCCCACTTCTGAAAGAATAATAATTAATTTATTTTTTTTCCAGTTTAAGATTTAATCCCTATTAGTCTCAGAATTGCTGATTTAAATTAAACTTAAATTAAAAAAAACAACAACCCAAGTTCTATAAATCCCCATAATCGAATTTTTTTTCAGAAAGAAGGTAAGATTATTTCCATTATCAGAGGGGAAGGGGGGAATTGGGATAAGAAAATGTGAAAAAAAATTCGATTATGGGGATTTATAGAACTCGGGCCTTTTTTTTATTAAATAAATCCCCATAATCAAATTTTTTGTTCACATTTTTTTAAATTAATAAGTGCTTACCTGATGGACTGAATTTTCTTGAGAGCAGCTTCTCTCACTTCCAAGTCATCAGACTTCATCATGGAGTACAGCATATTGTCGGGCAGCAAGGCAAAAGCATTGTAATTCAGGTTCTTGAAAGCAACACCCTGGATTTCTTCAGACTGCTGCTTGATCCTCTGGATCATGTTGAAGATGTACAGCTGCTGATTGTGGAACTTGCTGTCCCTTTTGATCTCAAACCAACTGACTGCATACACTTCCACAATGAACTTGATGGCCTGGTAAAGCTTATCCAGTAGTTCTGGAGGGTAAGCACCTCTTGTCCACAGACACATCAATCTAACTGACAAGTGCAGATTATGTGCTGTGTTTGACAATTTTCTTTCTTGCACTTCACAGCATTGTCATCACAGGGACGAACAGGTAGCTTACAGGTGCAAGCAGAAATTTCAAAAAGTTTATCCAGCTTTTCCTCCAGACTCTGCTCCTGGACTGTAGAAAGAGATTTCCTGTTTATCTCTTTTGCTTTCTTGAAGCACACTTTATCCACCAATTTCACTACATAATATTCCTCATACAGGGGCAGCCGCGGGTTCACTGCCTGCCAGATCTCAATCACATCCTTTGCTATCATTTTGGCAATATCATAGTCTTTCAAGTCCGGGTGGCTGTTTTGGAGGAAATAACTGTACTGAATAACTTGGCGGAGGGTAGGAGGCTCTGTTTTATCCAAAGGGGAAGGCTGGCCACTGAATTTTTTGGCACTATCACTTCGAGTTAACACTGCAGACTTCCGTTTTTTACCCATTTTTATGAAATATCTGAAAATAAACACAATTAAATTAACGCATCATAAAATAACTTAATTTAATACATATTTTATAGGTAAATATCATTAAAAAATACAAAATAATACACTAATAAACATCTATAATGCATTTACAATAAGTTTCAAGCATCGTTTTTTTCAAAAAGCCGAATTTTAATTGATTATTTTGATGAAATAAGGTCCGATATTATGTTTGTTTACATTGCGCGAATGCCGCGCGCGCGATTTTATGTGTAAAATTCGGCAATTTTACAACTTAAAAATAATTAACAATCCTCAAAAAATACAATCATTTTCACAAATATGAGTTGGTGCAACGTTTTTCGTACATTAATACCTTTCTATCTAGACTAGTCCAAGATCACAGTTCCAAAATCAGCCTACACTATTTCCTATGGATATCTAATCAGTTTGGCTTTAAAAGGTCCGACTCAACTGACCTCTGTTTCTATGTACTTAAAGAAACAATATCTAAATACATTGACAGTAATTGAACTATTTATAGCTGTTTCCTAGATATAAGTAAGGCATAAGATAGGGTGAACCACAATATTTTATTTGCAAAACTAGAAAACAGGAAGGTTCCATGTACATATTAAATTTATTGAAATTTTGGTATTCCAACCAATCTTTCACTGTTAGGTGGGGCAATGTACTATACGAGTGATTTGGCTCCTCTTGCGGGGTGAGAAAAGGCTCCTTGCTCTCCCCTATGCCGTTTAATGTGTATATTGACGGATTAATTGCTACACTTAATGAGGCAACAGTGGGATGTTGTACAGATAACACAAGGATAAATAACTTAGTTTATGCCGATGATATGGTGTTAATAAGTCCCTCTGTTAAAGGTCTGGATCGGCTACTAAAAATCTGCGAAGTGTATTCGCAGAAACATGATATTCTTTTTAATGTTACAGAAACTAAGGTTATGCAATTTCATCCTAAAAGCTGTAATCAGCCAGCTGATATAAGGTTTAAAATATATGGTGAAGTAATTGAGGAAGTACAAGAGTTTAAATATTTGGGTCAAACTATTACCAGCTCCTTGACTGATGACTCGGATATAAGAAACCAATCTCGAAGCCTGTGTGCTAAAGCGAATATGACCATAAGGAGCGAATATGACCATAAGGAACTCTCGATTCTGTACAAGTGAAGCTAAAGACACTCTCTTTCGTACTTTCTGCAGTAATATATACGGACAGCAACTGTGGGTGAATTATAAAAAAAGGTTCTGGCAGAACTCTAATTTTGCTGTACAATAGGTCTTTTAGACGCTTACATAACTTACCCCCGAGATGCTCAACTTCGCAAATGTTTGCTACCCGCAATGTCCCGAGCTTCCCGGAGGTAACAAGACGTGCTCAATACAGTCTAATGCAAAGAATTAAAAAATCAACCAACCCGATCATCCAAGCTATCCATGAGTCGTGCCATTTATCCTGTAAGCTATGGACTTCTTGGTACGAAAACGCCTGTCTGTACCTCCACTTAACTTCGACATTACAGTATTATATTATCTAATCAATTGTATATATTTCTATCCTTAGTATATGAACTGTCATTGTGTTAATAATATTTGTCATATGGACTATAGTCTGCCAATAAACCTTTTCATTTTCATTCATTTTCATTTTCATATATATACAGGGTGTTTGAAAACTTTCTGTACAAATTGTAATGGGGGATACTAGGGAACACCAAGACAAACCCTTTTCGTCTATAAGTGTATGTCCGCTGACGTCACCATTCGGCGCGAGAGGGCGCCGCTGCAGTTGGCTAAAAGGTGAAGTGGGCTAGACTCGCGCTTGCCGCGGGCATTCTTAAATCGGACGTAGTACGCGTAACATGTTTATTTAAAGAAGGCATGTTTATTTAAAGAAGGTGCTGAAAGATGCGACCGGTAGCATCAATGCATGCCCGACAGCGTCGAAGCATTGACCGACGTACAAGTCGAAAGATTCCGGCATTTCGGGAACAGTTCCAGCGGCGACAGCGATTCTTGCTACGAGGTCTTCTTCTGAGTAAATGGGAGTCTCGTACACGAGGTTCTTCATGTGTCCCCACAGGAAGAAATCGAGGCATGTTAAATAGGGCGATCTCGGTGGCCAGGCTACGGGCCCACCCCGGCCTATCCATCGGTCCCCAAAAGTGGCGTTCAGATAATCCCGCACATCGTTGCTGGAGTGTGCTGGGGCCCCGTCGTGTTGAAACCACATTCGTCTACGAATAGCCACGGGAACATCTTCCAGCAGTTCCGGCAACGTTTCTTCAAGAAATATCCGATAAACCCGCCCGTCGAGTCGGGCAGGCAGCAGGTACGGCCCAATCAACTTGCCATGGACGATACCCGCCCAAACATTGACGGCGAACCGTTCTTGATGAGCATGCACCCGTGTAGCATGTGGATTTGCGTGCGCCCACACGTGAGAATTGTGCATGTTAAACACACCCTCACGTGTGAAACAGGCCTCATCTGAGAACAGCACATAAGCCGGAAAATTAGGCTGCACGGCTGTCTGCTGCAGAAACCAGCGTGCGAATTCCACACGAAGAGGGTAATCCCGAGGTTCTAATGCCTGGACTCTCTGACGATGAAACGGATGTAACTGCTGCTCGTGCAACACTCTCCAGACCAGGTCGTGGTTCACACCGAGGATATGTGCAACACCTCGCGTGCTTGCGCTTGGATTGTCCTCAAATCGCCGTAGGATTTCTTCTTCCATGTCAGGAGTGCGCACGTTTCTCTCCCGACCAGTGTCATGCATGTTTGCATGGAATGTTCCAGTTTCTCGCAGTCGCCGATGCAAATGCGCAAACGTTTGGTGGTTTGGCACACGTCTGTTTGGGAAGCGCTGTCGGTACAACCTCACAGCAGCTCTTCCGTTTCCATTGGCAGCCCCATACACCAATTTAGGGTGTGTCGAATTTTTCAACTTTCAAATTCCAAATATGAGGGGTGCTAAAAAGTTGCAGCATGACTTAGGAATTCTAAAGATATTTTTGTTAATTTAATATAATTTAGTTTTGCTTGGTAAGAAGCTACATAAAAATAGTGACTTTTTTTACTTTTTTGTGGAATTATATAATAATTATATTAATAATTATATATGCTCTATATAAGTTATATATATATATATATATATATATATATATATATATATATATATATATATATATATATATATATATATATATATATATATATATATATATGAAATTTTTACGAAAGTAACACGTGAAAAATATTTATGATGAATAAAACCACGAAGGAAAGGAAACACAGAATGGTGCTCAAGCGCTTTCGTCTAATGATATCCTCAGGAACACTATGGAAAAAATAGGTCCTGCTCCAACCAGAGTAGCTTAAACACAACCTAGGCTACGTTGGAGATGGAAGACCTAGGCCAAAGATGAACCAGCCTAACTATTTGTCCATAAACAGGACTTCCATACTCTTTTGTTAAACAATTACAGCTGAAATGTCAGCTTATTTAACCTAAATTTAATAACCGAAGGGAAATTTATGAACTTCTTACCTTGAAACTAATATAAATTTTATTTCTTGACACCAATAATGAACATTTTTATCCCGGCTTCTTTCGTCTTACGTTTTCTTTTCGTCCTCCCTATTATTCCGCTTATTCAGCTTATGCCGATCTTTTTCTTCTTCTTCCCAAAACCGTGTTGCTATTTCTAGTTATGGGATCTTTTTTTCTTTTCATCCCATATTTGTTTCTTCGTTGGTGTCTTTTTAATTTTTCTTAGCAAGAGTTCATGTTCTCCTTCTGAGTTATTTTTTATTGTTATTATTTATTTTAATGTCAATATGGCTTATCCAAGATTAGGTGGGTCTTCCATTTCGGTACTCCCAAATTTCCCACAAACACTGAAGTACATAAAGAGTTACAGCCTAGATATACGTTATAGAAAAAAAAATAAAAATAAAAAATATATATATATACAATAAACGGAGAAATAAAAATAAAAATTAAACATTAAATGATTGTGGGAGAAGCATACAAATTTGTAAGGAAAAACTACCGATTTTAGCACTTTTGTTCGAATCCAACACGAGAGCAAATGAATTGTTTCAACCAATGTTATAGTTAATTAAAAAAAATAATAAATTGAAAAAAAAATAAAAATAAAACTTATAAGAGGAGCATACAAATTTATACTGGAAATCTGCCCAGGTTTTAGCACTCTGCCCTTCTTGTCTAAGTTCGATATATATAAAAAAATAAATTGAAAAATAAAAGTTATTAGAGTAGCATACAAGTTTACCAAAGATTTAGCGTTCTACCCTTCTTATCTAAATCCGTTCTGAAGGAATTCAAAACAACAGGATCGAGTTGAAAAAGACCTTTGCTTATGTTGAAATTATTTGTAAGTTGGATAATGGCAGACTCAAGAATATTTCTATTAACAATGTTGCTAGAGTGAAACAAAACTGAAGCATTATTCCAATCAATACAGTGGGATAACTCTGACAAATAGACAAAAAGGGGACTGGACGACTGTCCTGTTCTAACGGAATATTGATGCTGTTTTATACGTGTATGCAAATCCTTTCCCGTCTGACCTATGTAAAAGGAATCACATTGTTTACAACCAATTTTATAGATAATGCCTGAATTATTGGTAGGGCTATTTTTTACTATGATATTTTTCACAATATTGTTATATGAAAATGCTACATTAATATCCAAAAGTTTAAGTACATTAGCAATGCCTAAAAAGCCCGGGAAAAATGGAAGTACTAAAATATTTTTTGACAAAGTATTAGTGTTATTATTCACACGATAGAAAGTTCGTTTTGCCTTGTTGAGACAAGATTCCATAAATGCAGATGGATAACACAGATCACTTCTAATACCGTTGATTTTTTCCAATTCGGCATCGATGTATTCCGGACTGGCGATCCTAAGGGCGTGGAGAAACATTGAAGAAAAAATGGCCTTCTTAGTGGGGGTGTCATATCCCGAGTAAAAGTGTACGTAGGACAAATTGTTTGCTTTTTCCGATAGATACTAAACTTAAAACCTGGGCTTTCCCTATGTACACGCACATCCAAAAACGGGATTGGGTTGTCTTGTTCCACTTCTAAATTAAACTTAATGGAGGGGACTTGATCATTTAACTGAAGGAGGAAGTTATCCAGGTCACGATTCATGGGCCAGATACACAAAATATCGTCGACGTACCGCAACCATGGGATGCCAACCCCCAGGATTCTCGGAATGTAAGTAATTTCGAAAAACTTCATATAAATATTGGAGAGGAGAGGTGACAAAGGGTTGCCCATGGCCATCCCAAAAACTTGTTGATAATACTCGTTATTGAAAGTGAATTTACAGTCTTTGATCCAAACCTTAATAAGTTCCAAAACAATGTTTGCAGGTAGTGGCAAGTCATACTTGTGTAATTCTCGGGAGAGAAAGTCAAGCATATCGTCAATCGGCACTTTTGTAAACAATGAACAAACGTCCAAACTGATCAATCTATCGTTGGTTTCAGTACGTGCATTATTCAATTTTTCAGTAAGATCCATGGAATTTTTTACATGTGAATCAGAGATAGTTCCGAGAATGGAGGACAAGACTTTGACAAGCCATTTGGAGAGATTATAAGTAATAGAGCCCATCGAGTTAATAATAGGGCGCATAGGGTTGCCAGGTTTGTGGGTTTTAATAAGATTGTAAAGGTAGGGCAGAGGTGACGTGGACCTTTAAAGCGGAATTAAGTCCTTATGATCTTTGAGAATGCGTTTCAAGCCACTATTAAATGATTTGATAACGTCATCCTGCGGGTTCTTCCTAAGTTTGCTGTATGTGGCGGGGTCCTGGAGAAGCTCGTTCATCTTTCTGATGTAGTCCACTTTGTCCATAATAACTATGGTGTTAGCTTTGTCTGCTTTAGTAATATGGAGCTCCTCATCTTTTTTTAATTGTGAGAGGCTATTGCGAAAAAGTTTAGGAAAGTTATCTTCGTAACTACTATTCGCAATGTTGCAAAGGGGTTTGGTAACAAAGGGGGGGTAGGGTTATGCAATGAAGGGGAGGGGGTTATGCAACAACTTAATGTTGCAAAAGGGGAGTTGAGTAATGCAACAACTCATTGCTGCCAAGGGGGAGAGGGGAGGGAGCTTCGGGGGAGAAGGGAGGATGACCTTTCACCAAAGGGGTAGCCTTAACCTAAGAGAGGAAGAGAAAGGAGACGGAGGAGGTCTTTGGGGAGAATGTGGGATGTCCTCACCCCCCAAATGGAAACCTAACCTAAGCCTTAACCTAAGAAGGAAGGAGAGAGTTCTTTATTCCATCGGAGTCCGACGCATTATGAGCGTCCAGGGGCCAAGCAGGTGTTATATAGTGGATCGTGAGTTGCCAGATATCACTTATTTATATATGGAAGGGGTTACCAGATACCACCATTTATTTTAATTGTTCAGATATACCTTATTAGAGTGAGTTGCTAGATACCACCTTTTAATTTATTTACATGAGTTGCCAAATAGTATTTTTATTTATATGAAGGGATTACCAGATACCAGCATTTATTTTAATTATGTTGAGATGTGCCTTATTTATATGAAGAGAATTGGCAGATACCACCATTTATTTTAATTCACACGAGTTGCCAAATAATGTTTTCATTTATTAAAAGCAAGAGCGACTTTCTCCTTAAATTTGTTCAGAAAGAGAACTAGTTATTTAAACGAAACCCAATATTAACAATAAAAGAAATACGTTTAAACCGAAATAAATAAAACACCATTACATCATTCTGTTTATTCAGATGATTTATTGTAAATATATAGAAGATAAATATACACTCCTATATATACGATGGATTATGTATATAATAAAAAATAAAATAAAAAATAATATACGAAATACGGAACGTATAATCATCAAAATAATAGTTCGGGCGAAATATACACACAATTGTATTAAATAATGACCGACTTTCTCCTTAAAGTTGTTCAGCAAAAGAACTAATTATTTAAACGTCGTTCTCTCTATTTACTTTTGACAATCCTTTCAATATATTGTCCGAAGTGAATGAAAAATCAAACTGCATCAAAAAACTAACAATACACACCTTATATATATATATATATATATATATATATATATATATATATATATATATATAATAAAAACAATAAACAGCAAAAGAACTAATTATTTAAACGTCGTTCTGTCTATTTCCTTTTGACAACCCTTTCTATATCTTGTCAGAAGTGAATGAAAAACAAATTGTATCATAAAAAATAACAATACACACCTTATATATATATATATATATATATATATATATATATATATATATATAAAAGCAATATTTATTTAACTAACTTCACCTAAAATGTTTATTTACTTTCATTCCTTTCTTCGAAAGCATCTCTGGAAAAAATGTATAAATTCGAAGCAGGTAATCCCTCGAGCTGACCTGACCGCAAAGGCTGACCACAAAGTTCCAGAATGGAATGTGGTAGACAAACTTTCACTAAAGCACTCGCTTCCGTCTCATCTCTCTCCATGTGATTGTTTTCCCTGTATATAAATGTATTTATATTTTATTAACTTCGTTGTTTATATGTCTTATTTTTCTTTACGTGTAATTTGCATGGTATCATCTTCATAGTTATTGTCTGTTATTGAAATGAAATGAATGAATAAAAAAAAAATGGAAAGGTATATTATTATTATTATACATTTTTTCAAAATTAACACACACACACACACACACACACACACACACACACACACACACACAGAAATAAAGTTTTGATTATTCTATGTGGATATAATATTCATAGCTTTAATTTCAGAAGTATATTGAAATTCATTTACCGTGTTTATGATGGTCGTAAGTAGTCACAGGAAAATTTAAAAAAAATATAAATAAAGGAATGAAAAGAAAAACAAAAATATTTATAATTTCTTTGTTATAAAATCCTCTCGATGAGATAGTAAAGGAGAAAGTCCATTTTGACAAAGATCAAGCTTTTAACTCCGTCTTAGACCTACAGTTTAACGTTGAATCTGAACTAAGCTGCAGCACGAGCAGGCTGAAATTACAATGTCATCGCCCGGACTCGATCTCTCAACCAGCACCCCAGCGTCTTAACCACTAGGATACCTAGGGCGCCCATTTATCTACCAACCCAAGCAGACATTCATTTTCATGAGCTAAACACAATTTAATCACACTCCTACGCGAGAATTGGCAAGTAGAAAGTCAAGCCGAATACATTAATCAAAGTTGAGGATCGAATAGTATGACCGCAAACATATATTTTGCAAATATTTGAAACCATCGTGGTAGAGACTGTAAAAGGTAATTAACACATACACACACACACACAAAAAAAAACACACACACACACACACACGCACATATATATAAAACCAATTCCACAAGTCAGGAATCTTGGGAAAGCTGGGAATAGTATGACTTCAAAAAATAATAATGCACAAAAACATTCTAGATTTCTTATTTCCTAATGATATTTGTGTCATCGGATGTTACTGTGCTGTTTCTGGTAATGATCTATGTCAGGATTATGAAGAGTAGCGGCGCTAATTTTGTTTCCTGTGGTACTGAGCTGAGCGACTCTGATGAAGATATTCCTGTAACGACTTGCATCCGAACTGGGAAAAATTGAGGATCAAATAGTATGACCGCAAAAAATAATAATTTAAAATATTGTTGTGATGAGATGGTTGATCAATGTTGCGAGGGATATTGCATAAAGGGGTGGGTTCTAAAATGGGAAAACCGAGAATAGTATGGGCGCAAATGCAAATATTGTCGTGGTAGAGACTGCAAGTCGTATTACACGATGTGAGCATTAAATCTACGGAGAGAATATAAAGACACCATTAGTCAACCAATCAGGACGTCCAAAGCATGGACCCATAATATAGGTGTTACGATTGGTACGCAATTTTATCATAGGCCCGCCCAGTTACATTGACAACCAAACATTAAACTTACGAACCCCCTCTTAGTCTTTTGGGGTGGTACTAGGGGATCATGCGTATAAAAGGAAATATTTTCAGCTCAGAGTCACAGTAGTTATTTTCACCAGTGAATAAACATTCCCTCCGCCATGAATCAAGAACTTTACAGTTTACCGGATTTATATCAAGATGGTGACGTTGTAGCGTTGTCCACAATTAATCTTTTTAACGCAGCTGACCGGGATGGATTATTTCCAACGCAAACCGTTGATTATTTGCAATGACGCTCCTTACGATCCGACGCAAGGGACTGCCGTAGGAATGTAAGTGCATGTAATTTTATTTTTTTTTGGCCAATTATTTGCAAACTTATTTAATATGCATGTCAGAAAGAGCACTGTTCTGGATTATTTCATCAGATATATGGAGGGTTGTAGTAATTCACCTCATCACATTAAAAATACTTCATTTAGGTAACCGTAATTATAGATTAGTTTGCAATTATGCTAAAATCCTGTTTCAATTCATTGAATTTTTTTATAGCAATCTTTTGCGTTTTTTTATAAATTAAAATGTCATTCGGAATTATCCAAATTATTAAGCAAATTACATTTTCTCCAATGTTTTCAAAGTTTTTCCCCGATTTCAATGAAATTTGTAGCAAATAATCACTGTGTATAGCAGCATTGATGTTGTTCATTTCAATAAAATATTTTGATAATTAAAATAATTATCTCATTTTATTGAAAAATATGTAAAATATTTTGTTTCGCAATATTAAGTAAGTATTCTATTTACAGATCTAAATGGTGAAAATGGGTAAGAAGAAGGATTTAACACTAACTGAGAAAAGAAAAATAGTCAAGTTACTCGCTGAAAATATAAAATCTATTGAAATTGCGAAGCAGTTTGGCAGAGCTTATCGAACTGTAAACAAGTTTGTAGCGGAGAGTACTAAACTGAGGCCGCGAAGTGATAAAGGAGCTATAAGAAAAGTGACAAGGCGCAGATATCTGTAATCCAGTGCAAATTGCAAAGCATCCATTGTCCTCAAGTAAAGAGGTTTTTGAGCAGGCTGGCATACATAATGTACCAAGAACATCTCGATGTGGAATCCTCCAAACAATTGGCAAGATGTGTAAACCTACGATTCAGTCAACATTAACACCCAGGTACAAGAAGCAGCGTGTTGTTGAATGGGCGCGTCAGTAGGTGAAAAAAGATTTTAATACTGTATTGTTCACCGATGAATGAAAAGCAACCCTTGAGGGACTTGATGTTTGGTGAAGAAGATGGATTGCTGAGAGCCAATTTCTACCATCGAGATTAAGACGCCAACAAGGTGGAGGTAGTGTCATGTTTTGGGCAGGATTGATAGGCAATGAAGTAGCCTGATGGTGTAAAAATGAATGCTCAGTCTTACACAAACTTTCTAAAAGAAAACCTCATTTCATAGTAGAGATTGACCCTTAGCAATCCATCTTCTTGACCAACCATCAGATCCCTCAAGGGTTGCTCTTCATTCATCGGTTAACAATACAGTATTAAAATCTGTTTTCACTTACTGACGCACCCATTCAACACGCTACTTCTTGTACCTGAGTGTTAATGGTGACTGAATCGTAGGTTTACACGTCTTGCCAATTGTTTGAAGGATTCCACATCGAGATGTTCTTGGTACATTATGTATGCCAGCCTGCTCAAAAACCTCTTTACTTGAGGACAATGGATGCTTTGCAATTTGCGCTGGATGAGATATCTGCCGCCTTGTCACTTTTCTTATAGTTCCTTTATCACTTCGCTGCCTCAGTTTGGTACCCTCCGCTACAAATTTGTTTACAGTTCGATAAGCTCTGCCAAACTGCTTCGCAATTTCAATAGATTTTATATTTTCAGCGAGTAACTTGACTATTTTTCTTTTCTCAGTTAGTGTTAAATCCTTCTTCTTACCCATTTTCACCATTTAGATCTGTAAATAGAATACTTGCTTAATAATTCGGAACATCATATTTTACATATTTTTCAATAAAAAGAGATAATTATTTTAATTATCAAAATATTTTATCGAAATCAATACCATCAGTGCTGCTATATATAGTAATTATTTGCTATGAATTTCATTGAAATCGGGGAAAAACTTTAGAAAACATTAGAGAAAATGCAATCTGCTTAATAATTTGGAAACTTAGTGTATATGTATACTCTGTATATGTTTTGGGTTTTTATTAAAAAAATTCAGTTTGAACTAATGAATTATTCTTTCTCCTTTAAGGTCCGATGAGGATTTGACACGTGTTATACAATCTTTTCGTTTTGAAGAATCCCATGTCATGGACCTGAATACAGAGGTAGAAGATTTACCGAGCAATCAGTCCAACGATTGTCACATCATTAACGAAATAATGGAAGTGTTTTTTTGTTTCGATCTTTTTTCGGGGGAAGAAAATGTATTTTCAACAATTTATTAAATGAAAAAATCATGTTTTAGTACAATAACCATCTTAAACTACAGAATATACAAACTAACATTATGGTTACAAATATATATATATAATATATATAATAACACGAACAACATCATACTATACAACGAGTACGCACAATCGGAAAACGGCTTTTTATCTGTCTGCATACCATTTCATCGTTTCGTGGTGACACGGGTCGAATAATTTTTAAAAATTTATAAATTCTTGACCACGTGACATATGCATGAGAAATGAAAGGCAGTACATCCCACACGTATTACTAAAATATCCTTGTAGCAGGAATGGGTTCCATACAACTTCGGGGATATGTAACTGATCGAGAAATTTTACAATAAGAGGGTCACTCCAGGGTTGAGTCCGGAGTGAACCAAATAGTACAGGCGGACCATATTTTTAAAATAGATTGCAAATCAATGAATCCCTTCATTACCAATGACATCTGTGTTCACAATAAGACTACTGCACTCTCGCGTAGTTGTCAAATTCAATGTTTCATTCTTCGCAAACACCGATAAATTTGGAACGTGTGATTCGTTCACTATTCATTACTGTCTGAAGTGTATTCGCATCCATTTTAAAAGTCAGTGATAACGCCCCTAAATCTGTCTACTTCTATTAGGGCTTGTGACTCGAGGTATACTAGTACACTAATAGGCGCTTCTATAGGCTTGGTGAATTCCAACCTGACTGAGATGTTTCTACTCTGTTGTGGATTTAAATGTGTATTTACGCTGCAGATAAGTCAGGTGTGATGTCAAACGGATAAAGATTAAATTGATCGATGAATTCTTTCTGCGTTACCCCATTCCCGAGCTCATTACAATCACCTGCAATATGGGCCAGATTACTATATGCTCTCGCGCAAAGCGGTAACACAGCATCCGATGAATAGTCCGTATCCAATGTTCCTCCCAACGCAATGCCATTAACGTATAGAGTTATATTTTTAAGGCCGAAATTCTCGAATTTAAAGGCACTCTTTTTATTTTCCATTCACCGAAGCATGTTCTGCATTCCAATTAATATCCCTTTAGGAAGATTTCCCAGGGCGATGTTTTCTATCTGTTTCGATGCCAACCCTGCTGGCACCGTGTATAGTTTGATTTGTACTTTGTTAATTGGATATTTTACTGTGGCGTTTAGTAAATTTTTCTCAATTTCTAGTTGTTTTGGGAACTTAATTTCACTCGCCGTACGCGGAGGTATGTATCCATAATGTGAAACACGGGTTTTGCTCCCTCTTCTTGATCAGCATCCAGATTTAAGCAGATCTCAGGATTCGTGCGGGTGAGCTTTATTTTCATATCCACCCCATTCACAAGCAACTTCTCCTGGAATGTGAAATCTGTATGCAGGCGTCCAAAACACTCGTATATCTTCTTTTTAGAATTTTTAAATTTGTCCTTTATACTACTTTCGTCTTTAGTTTGATAATATCCCTCGGCACTTAAAAAGGTATCCTTCGCTTCTTTGGAAAAGTTGAGGACATTTTCCAGATAGGCGTAGGTGATAGTACCCCGTGCCTGCCGATATGTTGACCTGATTTAAATATACGTCACACTGGTTGAATATGGAGTGCAGAAAGTTTGTTTCAGGTATACAGCATATTTGTCATCGCAGTCCGTTCCATCAGAATGGGCTATACGTAGTTTAGCGTACTTGTGCACACAGCTTGGATCAAAAAAGTAAGGGCCTAGCTGGGTTTCACGAATTCTATAGGGGCACGTGGGGAACTAATTGTGTTTAAAGGGTTAATTGTAATAAAGTCACTGTGTTCAATAAAAACTTGAGTTGGGGCATGTCAAAGAGGGACAGCTCCGATTTACAGCATTGTGAACTACACGGATGGATGAAGCGTGCTATGACGAGTTAGAAATAGTGCCTCCTCTCTCGACAAGTAGTAAACAAACTATGATTCATGAGATCAATGTTTTTAGCTTATATCAGTCAAAAAAATGGTCAACCATAGGCTTCATTCATTTAGAACATTTCTTTTTTGATATCCTTTTACGTTTAATGCCACGTGGTGGTAATCCCTTCTTCCGGCCGGTCCTCTTCTTCCCACCACCACGCATTTTTCTCTTTGCATCTTTGACAATTTCGTCCCGTGTACGTTTTAAGTGTTTTTTTTTAGCTTCTTTAGGTTTAGCCCCACCCAATATGTCTTCTGCAGTGTTAAGACCTGATTGTAGTGCTTTCCTTCCGAGATATCTGGCATCCCTCTTCAGCAAATGAACAGCCGTACGTAGTATGGTTGAAAAAATAGACCCAAGTCCACTACCACGCTGGTATCTCACCCCTCGATAGAGAGTGAAAGGTTTTCTGTCCATTATAACTCAGTGCGTCGAAAGTGCAGCTTCACTGTTAAGCTCCCAATATCGAATGGGAAATTTTTACCCACAATCGTTCTTATATATATTGAGATATTGGTTATTAGATTAGTTGCGAAGTTCACATAATGGGGTCTCTCATATGTAATACTCAAACTCCTTCCTCTATGGTTGGGAATGTGAGCAATGCGCAGCAGGCGTGCCTGGGTATCCCCAACAAACTGGTGCTCCACTATATTGCTGTAAATATAGCATATGTCTGGGGGTTTATAGCCGTCAACCATTTTCTCCAATTTCAACTGATACATTAGGCTGGACAAGTCGTGTTCTACCTCGTGAAACGTATCTCTTTGGATGACTGATCGATATCGTCCATCGGCGATAATTTTGAACACTCTTTGGTCTTTAATAGTTCGGTTAGCCTGCGATTTTAGGGCCATAGTGCATGCATGGGGATCATTGTTTACGATTTCGTATACTAAATCGCCCGTAAGATTTGAGCTTTTTAAACTTACGTTTAGGTCTCTCACAACATCCTCGGCCTCACCATAGTGACCCGGCCCTAGTGTTACTTCTGTACTGTAGTACTGTGCATCCCCAGTCTGGGTTGTACGCATGGTTTCATCCCGAGTTACCCAGGCTTTTTCACACTCTAAGAATCGTAAAAACGGTATCTTTATAATCAGTATTTAAAAAGAGGGTGTCCAGCTGAATTTCACATATCCGCACCTCATACGAATCACGACACAATTCAATGGGTCCATGGAGCTCTGTTACAAAGTGGCTAGTGTGTTGTTAGGGTGTACAGACAGGGACGAGGAGGACGGGAGTGTGACGTAGAAATGGTTAAGAGCCATGTTGCATACTATTTAAGCTTCATTATTGCATCAGTTTTTATATAGGTGTTGAAACTTTCTGGGTATCCTAGCCATTTCACCAGGTACATTTTTCTCTTTCCTGAACCTTTGCTTCCTAAAATTCTCTCAATTTTAAACATTTTTTCTTAAATTAAATGCCACTTTCTGCAACTCCTCGCGGTAAAAGCCTCCTGCGATTTCTTCCCCATTCAAATCTTCAACGTAATACATCATTATCTCACCTTTAGGTCTCATAGCCCTAACTTTAAAAATCTCACGTGTCCATCCTTGCTCAAATCCCTTCGCGAATTTATTTCCCGAACGCGACAGCCTTACATAATCATTGATTTTGAAACGCGCAGAGTGTAGTGGTGTTCCATTTCTTCTCATCTCTGGGCGCGTACCTCTTTCTGAAACCTCGTTAGGTGTTGCCCCAATCGTGCGATGGTGTGAGCGGTTGTAGGATGAGGCCAATGTTTCCAGAATGTCTAGAAATCTGTATGTTTTTGTGTGTAAAATAGCGGTGCATGCGTTCCTTTATGGTACGTTGGACTCTTTCAGCTAAAGAAGCCTTATGTATAGAATTGGTAGTGTAACAGCTGATATTAAACTCTGTCAACATTGTTTGAAAAGTACGGCCTATAAATTCTTTCCCCATATCTGTACAAAAATAGCCAGGAACCATTTTTTTTTAACATCAGTGTTTTGGTGGCTTTAGCAACTGTTTCGGTGATTTATTTTTCAGAGGAACTAGCCACAGATATCTAGAAAATACATCTATTGTGAATAGAATGTAGCGGTAACCATCGTTATACACAGAATATCTTTGCATGTCTGTTAAATCTGCTTGCCAAATAGAGTCAATCGAAGCAGCTGTTGTCTTGGCTGTTTTAAACCTTTTTCTCACAGGCTTATGAAGTGTATAAGCATCCTGCTCCCGCAAAAATCTCTCAACATCTTTTTTTCCTACTCCACACTTCTGTACAGTCTATCCACGCCTACGTAGGAGGCTGGGTTAGAAATGTCATAATAACGTCTTCTTAATATGTTAGCCATTTGCGTATTTTAGAGACACGTGGGTAGGTTTGACCGTTGTTTAACCTCTTCTTTCTCCTCTTCAGCGGTGTTACCGCCGAGGGTGATGGCGTCTTCAATTGTGTCAGGTGGGACGCATGTTCCAAGTCTTTTAACCTGTTCAGATTTCCTATCATTGTTTTGGGGATATTTATTTGTTGTAGTCTTGCTTTAATATGCTTCCATCCTGATGGTAAGGGCCTATCCCACTTTCTCACCAGATCGTGGACAATGTCTACGATATTCGATCCCTGTACCTTTGCTCCTTCCACAATGATCTCACCTGTATCGATCCATTGTCTGGCGGGGTCCTCATTCAATAGATTATATAGACTTAAACCTTTATTCCTCAATGTATGTGGAGGGTGCTTTTTAATACATGCTCGATATGTTGTGTGACCGACCCATTAATCTTTGGTTGGTCAGCTCTATCGTCGGACACAGGTCCTATGTCACCATGTCCATCGTTCCCCATGTTGTGCCTAATAACCACGGGATTCTCTGTCGGGTTCTTATAATTTTCGTACTCGTGAAGAAATTTCTGCAGACCTTCTTGGTATAAGATTCTTTTCTCATCAGGTGTTTTTTTTAATAGGGCAAGCAATTCGCTTTCCATTCTTTTAAGCCTGCTTTTACCGGGATCTAGATCCGTGTCTGGATTCTATGAACTTTGCAGTGAAGTATACATCTAGTGTGGAATCACTACCACTTTCTTCATTATATTAATCTAGTCAGTAAAGGACCCAAAACTGAAAATAAGATGGGGAGGAATGACCCTCCTCTTTGTAAAATAATTCGTTTTTTCTTCCCTACAGCTTGACTTTTACGAGCGAGTGCACGTATTATGTTCTTGTAACGGCGTAGGCGAGCCTTCTGAGGTAGTTTCATTGATACATTGCAATTTATAACGTTAAGACAGATTTCACAGATGCATTTTAAAAAGGCGGAGTCGATATTTTTAGCAAACATCTGCTGCATTGCCCGGGGCAGTCGATGATAGATTTTTATTAATTCATGGTATTTCTTTAGACTCTCTGTCATTCTGGAATATACACCGTTTCAGGCTCGTTTGGAAATATATTCGTTCTTAGAAGCACCCTAAACGTGTTTCGCGGATGAAGGTCGCAAAGCAAATATCCGTAACGCGGGCTTGTAGCTTCTTTATAAACTTCCAAAAACTCCTTACGCTGATTCGGGAACATTTGATTGGCTAATACCCCAAATTGTGATACATCACTACGTTGCGCGAATAACACTAGATATTGTGTATTTAACGACACATCGCGCATGTATCTATTTTTGAAAAATAGATTCTGATTGATGAAGAACACGCTTATGTTAAGATGGTGGGAGAATACTGTAAATGTCTCGGCAAACGTTTTATCTATCTCCAACATGAGATCGTCAATTACAATGACTGTATGTTCATTTCCCTTTAACGAATTAACGTCATATACACCTTTGTGGAACGAAATATCATCTTGGTACTCGTTGAACACCGATTGATACGTCGAATAGCACCATATAACTTTATGCACAAATTTTGAGAACATCTCTCCCTTCTCTTTAATGATTTTAAGCATAAACACAGTTTTATCACATCCTGAAGGTCCAGATATAATACATATGGATGGGTTCGTGAACCTGAATTTTTCTCCAGAATCAATTTCTAACACATCACACACCTACAGTAAGTTGGCATTTACAAAATATAATAAATATTTAAGTGTTGACCCTTATATTCTAGAGTCTTGCTTTTCGCTTCTCCCACAGAACCGTGAATGAGGATCAGGTACAACAACCCATCATCGATATTACAGATGACACCGATGACAGAGTAGTTGTGATCACAGAATCCTTCCCCGTCGGCGAATCCACCAGCGATACCTGTAGCACGCGCCAGTTCAAAGCGGAGGCACGATGAAGAGCCCACCACATCAGGTATAAAGCTCACCAGGATTGCGCAGGTTGTTAGACCACCAGTATTAACGCCCCAACCTTCTACGTCTTACGACACAACCCCCACAATGGTACCTTCCTCAAATATACCACCTTATTCAATTCCGGGTGCATCCTCCACAGCAGCTTCTCACTCTGTTGAGGATGGCATAACATTCGAGTTGGCGCGTACAGCTACCCCCAGCCCAGCCTTGAATAGAAATCGGTATATAGCCAGGGTTGATCCTAGATCCATGTATAGCAATGGTGTTGAACACGGACTACGCCGCATAGTTGAACGTATTGTAGAGTTTGCCCTTCAGAACGGCAGCGAACGTGAAGTCAGGACGAGGCTGTCCTTCGGATTCGGGTCAGATGACGGTGATGTAGATGATTTTTGGGTAGTAATACCCTTCAGATGTTTGGCAGCTGAAGATATAGAGTATGTATTAGGCTGTATGATGCAGGCTTCTCAAAGTAGTATAGCCTTCAATATGGACAACTTCACGGTAAATATTGACCGTGTATTCCGTGCTGCGGGTAATAGTGCCACACCTTATACTCTTAACTTCAATTCTCAGGCTATTTATAGACGGCATATAAGCGCCAATCGTGGTTGCGGCTTTATAGCAGTAGTCTTGGCCCGTATGTTTACTGTACTAAATACACGGGTCAAAAACATTTGGTTGCCTACGGTAGTGGAGCGTACCCGTAAACTAGCTGTAGACTGTAAACTTGAGTTTGACTGTAATATGGGTCCTGAAGAGCTGAGAAAGGTAGAACAGGAAATGAATGTTCGTATAGTTGTATTTGGAATGGATGATCGTCGTAGGACTGTGTATGTTTTTAAAAGCAGGGTGAGAGATCGTACAAGGCCCTTACTTATTTTAGGACTGTCAGGGACAAGGTATCTCCCCATCCGTAATATAAGGGACCTTTGCGCGAGTTATGATAAAAGTCGAAAATATAGGGGACATCATGATTTGTGTAAGGGCTGTATCGAGTTTGCGGATGATATAGTGAATTTTTTCAATAATATCTGTTTTGAACTCCATAAATCAATTGGCACGTGCAGGAAAATGAATGTGGTATGTTTCATATGATGGATAATTGGGGGAATTTCAAGCATAAATGTGATGAAATTCACTGTTCTACATGCCATGAGAAATATATGGCGGATGGAGCAAAGCATGTATGTTATATGAAAGACGCTAATCCAAAAAATTGCCCTTGTATAACTGTCTACTACGATATAGAAACATACACGAACGCTGAAACCAAAGAGGTTATTCCACATTTACTTGTGAGCCAGACTATCTGTGATGAGTGTATGGAGATCGAGTGTGATGGGTGTCACAAATGTGGTAAACGACAAACATTTTTAAAACGACTGCCCACGATAGCCCTGTGAAACTCTTTGTGTCCTATATTGTCAAGTTAGCGGACAATTTAAAGAAAATGACTGTGTATATTCTCTCCCATAACAGGGCAAAATTTGACACACAGTTCCTTTATAAGGAGTTGCTTGAGCACGAGTCATCTGAGATATTTACAGGTGATCCTTGAAAAGAGGCAACAAGTTCATACAGATGCAAATAATTGGTAATGTACAGTTTAAAGACACTTTATTATTCACACCTTGTAAATTAGCAAAGCTACCCAAGGTGATGGGCGTAGCCGCTAAAGTTTCAAATGGGTATTTCCCTTACACGTTCCTCACTAGCGAAACTTTAAATTACGTAGGAGTACCTCCATCCAAACTTTACTTTAACTATGAATGTGAGTACAGATGAACGTGAAGATTTTGACCGATACTACAACAGTTTTAATGAATGTAATCCTTATAATATAGCTGATGAATGTGAGCGTTATTGCGTGAATGATGTGCGCGTGCTTAGAGTATGTTTCCAGGCCTTTAGAAGGATGTACATGGACCGTTTCAAATGCGATCCGTTGCAAGTCGCAACCACCATCGCCTCATTATGCTTTACGATGTTCAAGAATAACTTCATGCCTAAAGACACCTTAGCAGTTATTCACAGAAACCATCCCCGCAGTTTGGGCACAAGGCTATTTACTGGTCATACACCTACAGTAGCAGACAGGTATATACATAAAGCATGCCCGCAACACGGGTGAAGTACCCATTAAGGTTGATGGTGGTGTTTTTGGGTTGATGGTCTATGTGAAAACCGTGCCACTGGTGAGAAGGCTGTGTACTCCTTTAACGGTTGCTGGTGGCACGAATGCCCCCGTCCTGAGTGTGGAATCGCAGGAGATATCCACGGTAATCTCCTGCCGACTGTCTTGCGTGGACCCGCACCCGCGATCAACTTATAGGCTCCCAGTTCACTCACAAATTCTTGTGGGAGCATGAGTATGATGCACGGATGGAGACAGATGGACAGTACCTGAAGAAATAAACACGATCAAACGTAAATGGTGCTGGATCCTCCAAATGCGGAGATAGCTTGTTCGGAGGGCGTACAAATCCCTTCAAGCTATACTTTCCGCATACGGAGGGTGTGAAACTCCATTACTACGACTTCTGTTCTTTATACCCCTATGTTATGAAGAACAATCCGTACCCGTAGTAGGTGCACCTGAGAAACTGGTGGGACCTGACCTACCCACCATCGAGGTTCTCAACAAATTTGAACGGGTACTATTTCGGCCTTTCTTTCGTAGACGTGCTCCCCCTCGCGATTTATGGATGCCCATTTTACCCGTCGTTGTCGATCACAAGCTCATGTTTCCCTTGTGCGTGAAGTGCGCAGAAGAGAGCAATGGTGATTGTGACCATACACCCTCCAGCGTAAGATTAGAGGCGTATATACAAGTCCAGAACTGGACCTTGCTGTTCGCCATGGCTAGAGCATATTGAAGATACATGAGGTGTGGAGGTTTCAGAAGCTACCCAACCTTTTCACACCATATATAAACGCTTTTTTGAAAGATAAGGTCGAAGCATCAGTATCCGCGAGGAGTTGATACTGAAGATGAAAAGTCTGCCTATATTCAACGTTACCGTGACCATGAAGGTATTCAGCTTGACCGTTCCCAAATTGTAAAGAACCCTGGCAAGCGCTTTAGTGCAAAGTTGTGTCTAAACAGTCTTTGGGGAAATTTGCACAGAATACTGGCAAAGGGAACGTTCATTTGGCACAAAGTTATAGTAAAGTCTGGGATTATGCCAACGCTCCCGATAAAGAGGTCATGGAGATCGTGAATGTAGGTATACTTACATAATAAAGTACAACAATACCGAATTGGCCACAGATACCTCACGGGTTACAAACATACCTGTAGCCAGCTTCACAACGGCCTACGCACGCATCAAACTTTGTGGCCTATTGCATTCTCTTGGGCGGAGGGTATCGTACGATACAGATAGTGTGATATTCACAGAGAGGGAGGGTGAATACATGCCTCCTCTTGGTGAATTCCTCCGTGATTTGACTGATGAGATCAAGGATGAGTATGGAGACACCGCATACGCCGACTCTTTTGTCTCAACCGGGCCAAAAACTTATGGGGTACGGGTGAGGGTGGGGGAGGATATGAAATATATCGTGAAGGCTAAGGGTATCACGCTCAACCAGGCGAATCGGCGGGTCGTTAACTTTGATTCGTTGAAGGATTTAATGTGCTTGGATGATGATGATGAGGGCGACCGGCGCCCCAACTAACTGTAGGCACCCACAATTTTCGGGTGCAGAAGCTGGAGGGCGTGAAGGAACTTAGGGGTACAAAGGTTTACCGTAACACCTATAGGAAACTTTACCAGGTACCTGGTACCTATGATACCTTACCCTTTGGATACCATAATCTTTGATGTGTCTATTGTTAACTTAATTATTACACGTATTTGTAAATATATACACCTTGAATATTTCGTTTATTAAATAAATCGTGTTTCAATTAGCGTTTCACTTTCTCCTTTGTGTGTATGTGTGTGTGTGTGTGTGTGTGTACACAAGAGAAAATTCTAAGCTCCGCCAGCGTGTGTACAGGAGAAAGTTCTAAGCTCCGCCCACCTGCATGTTTGACCACGTGACTCCTGCTACTACCTGGGATTCCCTACGTGCTCAGTTGATCGCAGTAAGCCCTGGACCTCAGACATGTATTCTCCGCGTAGACAGAAAATAGTAATGGCTACCTTTAATATTGCGTGTTCGACGTTTATGAAATGGTATTCGGCAAAGTGTCAAGATGTGGTGGATACTGAAAAACTCCCTATTCCTCCCTCCTTTGATGCTTTTAAGGCTACACTGATTCGTGCGAAGAGCAAGAGGTATAAATTCTCTACGGCTATTCTGGCGAGAGCATTGTAGGATTTCGTAGTACAAGTGGTGTATTGAACTATGTTGTAGGACTAAACTTTATAAAAGCTTACATATACCGTGAAGTAGAAGAAAGAACACGTGCAGAAGAGAAGCAACGGATATGGATAGTGAGCCTTGTTGATAAGTAATGTGACAAGCGATATTATGTCATGTTGCATCATACCGATTACTCGTACCCTGCGACTGAGAATGTAAATCTTGTCATCATGGAGAATATAAGTATTTTTATCACTATATTAATATATATCTTGACGAGGTTTGTAGTGAGGTTGTGGCAAATGGCCTGTGTGAGTTTTTAACAAACTTTAGAGAAGAGTATCGATTGTTAAACAAAAAGGAAAAATATGGGCATATGTTTCTCTCAAATAGTGCACCGGATTGTGAAGATGTTTAGTTTGTGGAAATGAACGTCTTGTGAGTGATAAAACATTAAAACCGATATAAAATGTGTTTAGTTCGTGAAAATCCCCCTATGCAAAAATGTGTGGTGCGTATTCTGGGGAGGTGGGAGTGATAAAGCATTAAAACCGATATTACAGTGCCCGCGAAAAGTATCCGATCACCCTGGAAATTTGTATTTTTTACATAAAAAACAATGTTTAAATGTATACTAACCTTATATTAGTATTTTGTCATCTGTCCTTTGGTTTGGATGACTTGTTCTAGACGTTTTGGCATGGATTTAATCAAGTTTTGACAAACTTCCACTGATATTTCCTTGCACCATACCTTTTTGATGGCTTCTTGTAATTTTTCGACTGAGCCAGTGTCGTGGCATTCAACCTTATTTTTTATTATTAGCCACATATTTTCTATCGGATTGAGATCTGACCTATTACCAGGCCAATCCAAAATATCAAATTTATTGTCAGTAATCCATTTTGTCACTATTTTGGCCCTGTGACATGGTGCACCATCATGCATGTATGTTTTTGTCCTTTGGATTGCCATTGCCATTGGAAGTTTATCCTGTAGCATTGCTAAATACCGTGCACCATTCATAGTTGTGTTCTTCGGAAGAAAATATAGGTTTCCACGCCCATAGTAACCGAAACAACCCCAAACCATCACACTTGGAGGGTGTTTCATTGTCTTTAGGGTGTATTTAGGGTCCATCCTATTTGAGCCAATGGGCCGGCGAACCTTTTTTGGACAACTTCTGAATGTCAAAAATGTCGACTCATCACTAAATAAAACCTTCTTCCAGTCATCAACAGTCCAATGAATATATTTTTTACAAAATGCGACACGTTTTTTACGCATTTTTTCATTAATGAACGGTTTCTTAGCAGCATGGCGAGATGGTAATCCGAGTTCTTTTTGGAGCCGCTCCTGGATAGTTCGTTCAGAAACACCAGATAACAAATTATTCATATTAAATTTTATTTCTTTCGCAGTTATTGTTGGGTTTTTCAATACTAAACGTTTCATAAGTTTGTCTGTTCGTGAATTTGTTTTTCTCGGTCTGCCAGATCGTTTTTTAGGGACTGGCGTGGTTAGGCCGGCATTGTTCTTAGCCCGTGAAACCCATAAATTAACGGTACTTTGGGATATGTTTAATTCCTTAGCTATCTGTCTCTGTGATTTCCCACATGTATGCAAAGCAACAATAGCACCTCGACAATCACTCTTAAGTTGTTTTTTAGCACACATTATATATAAATTTTATTTACACCACTTTCTGTAAAAAATAACAAAATATCAATAAATTTACACAAACAGTGAAATCTGACAACTTTGAGACACAGCCACCCGCAACGAAGGCTACCAGAACACTAATTTGAGAATGCGTTGGATAGCTCTCATATCAGCGAGCAACCTCAAAGTTACCAGATGTCGCTAGAACAAATAGAAAGTGAATTATGTCTCTCTGAATATCAAGGGAAAATATTGTATTTTCTTGAGTGATCGGATACTTTTCGCGGGCACTGTACTTCATGTATCGGAAAATTTCTCAAAACACCTACCCAATATAATGAGATACAACTATTCATGTTGGAACAGCGCCGTACACGTTTCATTAGCTTATGGTGTGACTCACTCCTCCCGTCGAGCCTATCCGTTGCATGTGGCTCATAGTCATCTCAGAGCTTGAACCGACTGGACTTGCGCTCCTCGAATACGATGGAACTTCCTTTGAGCAGCATAGCATTCTCAACGCCGTGTACGATGTGTCCGTGACGAAGTCGTTGCGTGTGTTGAGGCGTAAATCCGGTGCCGTTAACTATGTACTGAAAACGGCTTGTAGACAAACAAACAAACGGAATGTTGTTTATTTAAGTGTCGAGGAGATGAATAGAATCTTCGTGATAGTTGAGCAGTGGAGTGAGGATCGTTATAAAATTCCTCCAGGTGTAGGTACAAGAAGAGAGCAGATTAGTGACACCCCCTCATATGCCGTTGTTCGTACGTTGTGTATAAATAACGATCAGCCATGCATTGATATACGGCTGATGTGGAAGAATGCTTCTGATAATAACGCTATTGTCCCTACGCGAAACCGCTTCATCCTCGACAGAATGTTTGAAATCGTCAGATTCCACAAGCTGAGGCCTATATTAGATGCACGTGTTACGGCAGTGGTTCCCAAACCGTGCGCCGCGGCGCACTGGTGTGCCGCGAGATGTAATTAGGTGCGCCGCGAAAGAGCAAGATTAGTAAGTACATACAATTTTTCTGTATTTTTAATTATCTATATTTCTACTTTATGCTATGCTAATATGTATAAATACCTCTTTTGAATAAATTTTCGAATTTATGTACAAAGTGCGCCAAAATATTTTTACTTGTTCTAAAGTGCGCCGTGAGTAAAAAAAGTTTGGGAACCACTGTGTTACGGATATGCTTTATTTTGATACTGTTCTTGAATACGCATACACCGCTCTGCTCGATGGGTTTACCGAGTGTAGGACTGAACAAGGTGAGAATGGTCTAGAGCTGGATGCTTATTTAAAAAGTTTAGACTCTTTGAAATATCATGAACTTTGGTACAAAGCACTTGAGCGGTACAGGGATGAGCTCACCTACACCGTTCACCCTGAAGAACTATTTGTGTATATAATGAGCAGCTGTCGTAACGACTTAGAAGATTATTTCAACTGTCGCTATGCAGTGTGAAGAAGAGTTCACGATTGAAAAGCTCAGGTCGGTAGAAATAAACCCTTGATTGGAAAGGCGTGTTTATAAACTTGTATTTGACGTTGTGGCTAACGTTGACCTCTTTGTGCGTGCATTTGATTGTATTCTAGGCGTATTTAAAGATAACTTGCCAACCGGATGTAAAATGTAAAGTGGGCACAAAAATAGTACTGAACGATATGAAGGCCATTTATGTAGAGTATAGGTTTCAATATAACTTGAGTGGTGAAATAATATTAAACCGCGTATACTGCGTAGTGCAAAGTAATAACGATGTGATTGTAGACTCGATTACGTGTGAGTTTAGTGTTTTGCGCAGTAGAACAAAGTGAAGGTATTTATATTCAATATATTTAATTATTTAACATAATTGTGTGTGTGTATATATATATATTTCTCCTGTACTGCTAAGTTGATGGTTATACATTTTGTATTTCTTATTTTTATGTTTTTTTATTTTTGCAGTAGAAGATAAAGTGTATGTATTTATTTTCAATATATTTAATTATTTAATATAATTGTGTATATATATATATTTCACCTGTACTGTTATATTAATGGTTATATTTATTATTTTTTGATTATATACATATTCCTCGTTCATATTTCTTATACTATTATCTATTATTTTTTAATTTTTTTTAATCATTCCAATGTATATTCATTTTCTATATATTTACAATATTTCGTCTAAATAAACAGAATGATGTAATGGTGTTTTATATTAATTCATTTTATTTAATTAAATAAATAACACAATCAGGCAACTCAACCTGAACAAGCCATTTACGCCTTCTAAGCCAACTGACAGAATTCTAAGCCCACTGTCAATAATATATGCTTTAATTAAATAAATAGCACAATCTGGCAACTGACTTTCTACAAGCCATTTACGCCTTCTAAGCCAACTGGCGGATTTACACCTAATAAAACAGTGAGCGCTCAGATGAAGTCCTAATATGCATTTGGCTCCTGCCAGGTGAATACCTCTTTTCCTCTCTCTCCTTCTCCTCTCTTTCTCTTGGGGGATAACTCCGCCTCCAAGTTTCATAACCCCTTGTTGCTCTTGCAACATTCCCACCTCCCCCTTTCCATAAACCCCTCCCCCTTCATTACATAACCCCCTTGTTGCATAACCACTTTGCAACATCTTGCAACATTTATTATTATCTCATTGCAACATTCTTGCACTCGTCCATTTTGCGCCCACACTACTAATATATATATATATATATATATATATATATATATACATTCAACTGCAAAGAACACGCAGTATAAATAACGTAAAGAACGACGCTTGTATAGGAGATATTCCGCACAAGACGAGAGAGAGAGAACGAAACAAATGAAAAAATGAGGTAACCACCTGGGAATCGAACCCGGGATCTTCCGATTGCCGGTCAGACGCGATACCATTACACCATGGACCTCACTCTTCCAAATGCCGTAATTCTTCTACATACTCGCAGAAACCAATGCCCCAAGGGGGCACCTCCCGCATGCCGTAACATTATATACATTCAACTGCAAAGAACACGCAGTATAAATAACGTAAAGAACGACGCTTGTATAGGAGATATTCCGCGCAAGACGAGAGAGAGAGAACGAAACAAATGAAAAAATGAGGTAACCACCTGGGAATCGAACCCGGGATCTTCCGATTGCCGGTCAGACGCGATACCATTACACCATGGACCTCACTCTTCCAAATGCCGTAATTCTTCTACATACTCGCAGAAACCAATGCCCCAAGGGGGCACCTCCGCATGCCGTAACATTATATACATTCAACTGCAAAGAACACGCAGTATAAATAACGTAAAGAACGACGCTTGTATAGGAGATATTCCGCGCGGAATATCTCCTATACAAGCGTCGTTCTTTACGTTATTTATACTGCGTGTTCTTTGCAGTTGAATGTATATAATGTTACGGCATGCGGGAGGTGCCCCTTGGGGCATTGGTTTCTGCGAGTATGTAGAAGAATTACGGCATTTGGAAGAGTGAGGTCCATGGTGTAATGGTATCGCGTCTGACCGGCAATCGGAAGATCCCGGGTTCGATTCCCAGGTGGTTACCTCATTTTTTCATTTGTTTCGTTCTCTCTCTCTCGTCTTGCGCGGAATATCTCCTATACAAGCGTCGTTCTTTACGTTATATATATATATAATAAACAGGAACACCAGAGAAAAACAAACATCCTTCAAGGTTTAATATTACTAACGTTTCGGAATGCACTAATTCCATCTTCAGGGCTAAAACAATAAAATGCCAAATCATACAAAATACAAATTGCTTAATAACAATTTAAAGTAAACTTTAAAAATTATAAAAAGTAGCTAAGAAAACATTAAAACTAAAAGTAAATAAATGTGAAGTTAAAAAGTTACAATTATAAAAAGTAAAAGCATTAAAACTGAAAGGTAAATAAAATAAAATAAACTAGTACCTTAAACAAAACATAGCAGATCTATCGATGATTCGTCAGAATTTAGGTCTGGTTTTAGTTTATAAATAAACAAAGACTCCATAATTTTAAGCTTAAGGTCAGAGCTTCCGGCAGCAAATACGGCGAAATTAAACTGTGAAATTGGGTGGTTATTGTTGTGCGAGTGATTACATATGAGAGAATTAGGTGGTTTGCCAAGGGGTAAATTTGTACGGACCGATTTACCTAGATGTTCGTAAATACGGGATTTTAAATGTCTTTTAGTTTTACCTATATATGACCCCATACAGTGGTCACACTTGTATTGATAAACTATGGATGACTTAAGAAGTGTAGGAATAACATCCTTGTATTTAAATAAATGGTAAATCGATTTAGACGGGGTGAATATAATTTTTATACATAGTTGTGGGTAGAATTCCTTGAGCAATTTCAAAAGTTTGTTTCTAATGTTAAAACTTGAGGTTCCCATATAGGGCAAAGTAAAATACAGGATATCTTTGGGGACTGTAATTAAGTCTCTAGTTGTAGGGCTTATTAGTCTATTTAAGGTTCTGCCTATTGTAGTCTCCACCAGTCTAGAAGGGAAATTATTCTTGACAAGGAGTTTTCGGATGAAATCTAGTTCATCGTGTAGTTTAAAGTAATCTGAACAGATATTGAAAGCTCTATTGGTCAGAGTCGAAATTAAATTTCGTTTGAAACCTAAAGGGATAAAGGAAGAAAAGTTCGACATTGGTGAATGTCGGCTTTCGGTAAACGGAAGTTTCAAAAGAGGAATTAGTTTGTATATCTTAATGTCCAAAAAGGAAAGTGAGCTATTAGATTCAACTTCTGAAGTAAATTGAATATTAGGGTGCTTAGAATTAAGGTAATTATGAAACAAAGGGATATGGTCTGGTGATTTAAACAGGAGAAAGTGTCATCAATATATCTTCTATAAAAAACCGATTTGAAGTTGGAAGGACACTCATTCAACCATTTGACTTCATGATGACACAGAAACGCGTTAGCTAAGGTGGGACCAAGAGGCAGACCCATTTGAACACCTTCAGTCTGTTTAAAATATTCACCGTTAAATATAAATATAAGGTCTTCCACGGAAAGTTTTAGTAGTTCTTTCATTTTACCTCTATTAAAATCCTGCACAGTATCAGTATTATTAAAAAGATTGTCAATACATATATCAATAGTTTTTGCAACAGGCACATTGGTAAATAAAGATTTTACATCGAAGCTAGCCATTGTGTAAGAATTATTATTTAATGAGGTAATTTCTCTAACGAAAGAAAAAGAATCCCGTACTGTATACAAATTATAAGTTATAGGTGATAGTATGGGAACCAAGAATTTTGAAAGGTTATAAATAAAAGTTCCTAGTGCCGATAAAATTGGCCTAAGGTTTTAACTTTTTATCTAATAATTTATGTAATTTAGCTTTTACTTCATTTTATGCTTTTAACCCTTATGTCAATAGACCTAATATGGAGGTGGAAGAGTTTCAAAATCTAAGAAATCTGTCTTTGGAAAAGTCATTGGTGGTTACAAGACCAGAGAAAGGCAATGGCGTTGTTCTTTTGGACAGGAATGTTTATGTCGATAAAATGTTAGATATTTTAAATGATGCAACTAGATTTACTAAAGTAACTGGTGACATTTTTGCTTTAATTTTAAAACAGGAAGATAAAATTAATAGGTATCTTAGAAAAGTTAAATCTAATAATATAATCTCAGACACGGTTTTTTCTAAATTATTTGTTTCTGGATCAGCCCAGGTATTATGTATGGACTCCCTAAAATACACAAACCTAATTGTCCACTTAGGCCAATTTTATCGGCACTAGGAACTTTTAGTTTTAACCTTTCAAAATTCTTGGTTCACATACTATCACCTATAACTTATAATTTGTATACAGTACGGGATTCTTTTTCTTTCGTTAGAGAAATTACCTCATTAAATAATAATTCTTACACAATGGCTAGCTTCGATGTAAAATCTTTATTTACATATGTATTGACAATCTTTTTAATAATACTGATAGTGTGCAGGGTTTTAATAGAGGTCAAATGAAAGAACTACTAAAATTTTCCGTGGAAGACCTTACATTTATATTCAACGGTGAATATTTTAAACAGACTGAAGGTGTCAAATGGGTCTGCCTCTTGGTCCCACCTTAGCTAACGCGTTTCTGTGTCATCATGAAGTCAAATGGTTGAATGAGTGTCCTTCCAACTTCAAACCGGTTTTTTATAGAAGATATATTGATGACACTTTTTTCCTGTTTAAATCACCAGACCATATCCCTTTTGTTTCGTAATTACCTTAATTCTAAGCACCCTAATATTCAATTTACTTCAGAAGTTGAATCTAATAGCTCTCTCTCCTTTTTGGACATTAAGATAATACAAACTAATTCCTCTTTTGAAACTTCCGTTTACCGAAAGCCGACATTTACCAATCTTACTACGAATTTTTCTTCCTTTATCCCTTTAGGTTTCAAACAAAATTTAATTTCGACTCTGACCAATAGAGCTTTCAATATCTGTTCAGATTACTTTAAACTACACGATGAACTAGATTTCATCCGGACACTCCTTGTCAAGAATAATTTCCCTTCTAGACTGGTGGAGACTACAATAGGCAGAACCTTAAATAGACTAATAAGCCCTACAACTAGAGACTTAATTACAGTCCCCAAAGATATCCTGTATTTTACTTTGCCCTATATGGGAACCTCAAGTTTTAACATTAGAAACAAACTTTTAAAATTGCTCAGGGAATTCTACCCACAACTATGTATAAAATTATATTCACCCGTCTAAATCGATTACCATTTATTTAAATACAAGGATGTTATTCCTACACTTCTTAAGTCATCCATAGTTTATCAATACAAGTGTGACCACTGTATGGGGTCATATATAGGTAAAACTAAAAGACATTTAAAATCCCGTATTTACGAACATCTCGGTAAATCGGTCCGTACAAATTTACCCTTGGCAAAACACCTAATTCTCTCATACGTAATCACTCGCACAACAATAACCACCCAATTTCACAGTTTAATTTCGCCGTACTTGCTGCCGGAAGCTCTGACCTTAAGCTTAAAATTATGGAGTCTTTGTTTATTTATAAACTAAAACCAGACCTAAATTCTGACGAATCATCGATAGATCTGCTATGTTTTGGTTAAGGTACTAGTTTATTTTATTTTATTTACCTTTCAGTTTTAATGCTTTTACTTTTTATAATTGTAACTTTTTAACTTCACATTTATTTACCTTTTAGTTTTAATGTTTTCTTAGCTACTTTTTATAATTTTTTAAGTTTATTTTAAATTGTTATTAAGGAATTTGTATTTGTATGATTTGGCATTTTATTGTTTTAGCCCTGAAGATGGAATTAGTGCATTCCGAAACGTTGGTACTATTAAATCTTGAAGGATGTTTTTTTTTTCTGGTGTTCCTGTTTATTATTAAACTGCGTTTTCCGCGCCACCAATCAATAGCCGATATATATATATATATATATATATATATATAATAATATATATATGATGAATAAAACCACGAAGGAAAGGAAACACAAAACGGTGCTCAAGCGCTTTCGTCTAATGACATCCTCAGGAACACTGAGTGTTCCTGAGGATGTCATTAGACGAAAGCGCTTGAGCACCGTTTTGTGTTTCCTTTCCTTCGTGGTTTTATTCATCATAAATATTTTTCACGTGTTACTTTCGTGAAATAATTTTCATATATATATATATATATATATATATATATATATATATATATATATACGGGGCTCCAATAAACCTTAGCCTCCCCGCCTATGGCCTAAACCATTAGAGGTACAGTAAAACTAAACATACCTTACAAAAGAGAATTTAATCATGCATTTAATGAGAAACAATTAAAACTTGGTATTCCCGCCATTGGCTTCCATGACAGCCTGAATTCGCTTTGGGTAGCTTGCCAAAAGTGACGTGAATAGATCTTGATCGTTACGCAAATTTGCTAAAACAGTTTCACTGTGTTGCGTCATTGTATCCTTCGAAAATCGATTTGCTGCAGATTCTTGAAACAAGACATATTCAACCTTGTCCTTTATAACTATCCAATGTGTTCACAGACGTTCAGGTCAGGAGAATTTCCTGGCCATTCTTCATTTCCAAAGAAATCGATCTCATGGTTCTGCAACAACTGTTGAGTGGCTAGTGCCTTAAAGCAGGGGGCCTTATCATGCAGAAGTGTGACCTGATCGACATCCATAACATTGTTTGGGTTTTTTAGAAAAGGAATGACATGATGGGATAGAATAATATCACGAAAATACTGTCCATCCCAACTCTGACCATTTGGCTTCAGCACCCACATGAGCTTCTTTGCAGTGAACAAAACAAACACACCAACACAGTCTGGACTTTTTAATAATTCGCGATAATGTTCATTGTCATCGATTTCATCTGGTGTTGTGGCCCACACTCGATCATTTTGGTAGTTAGGCCGACGTGTTATGTAAACAAAAAAATTCATCGGAGACAGCTAAATGCATGAAATCATCCACATCCCAATCTTCAAGATAATGGGCAAACCACATTCTGTCATCGATGTTAAGTTGAGTTTTTCTTGGCTTTGGAAGTTCATGCCAAGGCTTTAAACCTTGCCTATGACGGTACAGTCGAATGATCTCACCACTAACGATCTTTCCTCTCAACACTTCAATCTCTCTAGAAAGTTTAGCACAGCTGTATTTCCGCTTACGCGTACCGCTTTCAATGATGTCCTTTGTTTCCTGAGAGAGTAGCAAATTTGGGCGACCAGATTTGGTTGTATCCATTTCACATTCCTCCAAAGCTTTATTCCAATTTCTTTTGACGAAGTCCTCACTTCTTCGCAACTTTTTGGCAACCCATGAACGTGTTATAAAGGTGACTCCAGCATCACGAGCTTCCCGAAATGTTATTGCTCGTATGCGATCTATCACACGTTGCCTCTCCGAATCACCAATTAATTGAGAAGCCATTATATTATCACTTTATCAGGTAGAGTAATTTTAATACCTGCAATAAATAAAGAATTTTATATATTTTTATAATCACTAAAAACTATTTCGATATAAGTAAACATGTAAGCTGGAAATGGGGGGGGGGGGGGCTAAGGTTTTTGGAACCCCTTATATATATATATATATATATATATATATATATATATATATATATATACAGGGTGTTTGAAAACTTTCTGTACAAATTGTAATGGGGGATAGGCAACATCAAGACAAACCCTTTTCGTCTATAAGTGTATGTCCGCTGACGTCACCATTCGGCGCGAGAGGGCGCCGCTGCAATTGGCTAAAAGGTGAAGTGGGCTAGACTCGCGCTTGCCGCGGGCATTCTTAAATCGGACGTAGTACGCGTAACATGGAGCGCTTCACGACTGCTGAGATGGCTGTCATGCATATGGTGTATTAGGGTGTCAATTTGGGAGGTGAAAATTAATTTTTGGCAATTCCTTCACTGAGGGGTTTTAAAAATATGTTTTTGGATGTGAAGAATTCAAATCTGCTATTATTTTTGTGATTGCTCAACACTTAGCTTGGTAAATCTACGTTTGATTAAAAAGCACATAAATTGCTCTCGGAAAACAACATTTATTAATTTTAGCTTCTCAAAATGTCAGGTAATGCTATAAAAATTTTAGTTTCTCTGCATAAAACATATCCTAGTAATCATAAAACATATCCTTGTAATCATAAAACAACATTAGAAAGTAATGACATCAGTAAAAAAAAATATTTAAACAACAAGTTTCATCAAGTCTTGCTTTGATTCGTTCTTGGACATCAGCCGCCGACTTGCTTCTTGGCCTCTGATATAGCCCTCACGTTTCTCATGTGTATACACCCTGCCTGCTGCCTCTGTGACTTGTTTCACACACCTCTCTATTGACTGAGCATGACAGGGCCACTGTGGAACTTGCATAGGCTTGTCAAAGAACTTCTTTACTTCCGCTGTAGTCAGTTTACATGTCAAAGGAGGTTCAAATACCCCGTCAGACCAGTCTGTCAGCTCCAACACGGAAGAAGCACTGGGGTTGATGGAAGGTGTCTTCCTGGGACGTACAGAAAGATCTCCAAGTGTGTCATCATCACCCCTCATGTCAACAATCTTTTGGACACCAGCTCTCCTCTCCTCACTGTCATCTGAGCACAAGAGTGTCTGGATTATCATTTCGCTCAATTCATACCATGCTGAGCGCTTGATGGTTGGCAAAACAGCATCCACTACAGCCTTCTTTTGCAGCCTAACTAGCCGCAGCTGAAACAAGATGTGGCGTGGGCCTTCCACCCAAGAGTGTTTTACTTTGATGTTGAACCAACAGGGGTAGTACACACCAACAATGTATTCCACTATCAGTCTTAAGATGTTGAGGGTTTTGCCTTTAAGGTCATGTTTTGAAACCCATATGCGACAAAGCCTGTTTGCTGTTGTCAACCACCTTGAATGGCTCACTGGACCAATTTCAAGAAGGGCCAGATCTGTGGGAAGTTCTCCTGTCCTTATGGCCTGTGTGATCCTATACCCGTACGCTTGATCAGTAGAGAGATCCTTTACGACATTTTCACTCAGTGAAGTAAGAGGCTCTCCAATTGAGAGTTTGGTGAATGAAGGATCAATTTCAAGTTCGGTTGCAGTGTCTAGCATCTTGCCAATGTTACCTGTCCACTTGTTGTTAGACAAGGTCTTCCCATCCAGTGCTGTGATCAAGTGTCGTAGGGGTAACTCGTTAGTGTGGAGGGCACAAACCAACCAGATCAGCTTACGGCAAAGCTTGACCTCTACCCAATGCATGGAACCACCGTCCCAGCCAGTGTTAACATTTGTAGAATCACCTCCAATGGCCTGCAGGCTTTTATCAATGCCCTTCTTCTTCATGAAATCTACCAGATTATCAGCAATAACTTCAGCAGGTTTTTTTCTCTTTGAGCCTTTCTCAGGAGTGAAGTGGTAAAGATATCTTCCACCTGGCTCACTGCACACAGAATAATGCTCTTCTTTGATGATGCTGGGGAACTGACGATCTGAATTGTCTGCTTTCAGCATAACTTTAGTTGTATCTTGACGGCCGTCAAACAAGATGCAGTCAATTTCACCCTTCTTACAAAGATCATTAAATTCCTGATCCAGGGCTCTCATAACTTTTTCTTGGGCCCTCTTGACTTTATTGTGATCAACTACAAGTCTCTTGTCTTCTTCAGTGATCAAGCCAGCATCCATAAAGGCAGCAGTGGTGATGGCAGCTGTGGCACGCAGGCCAACACCATATCTGATGCTATGCATAGCAACATTAGGTATTTCTAATGTGTTGTACTCTGGCTTTTTATTGGAAGTTGAAGACGTGCTTGGTATTTCTAATGTCACTTCATAACTTCCATCCTTTCCATCTTGAGCATCAGCTATTTGTTCTTCATTTTCATCATCAGAGAAAATTATTTCATTTGATGGCATTGAAACATCCTGCTTACTTGTCTGCTTATATTCAGCAAGCCTTCTTCTTTCGTCTTCTTGTCGCTTCTGCTTTTTGATTTGTCTGTTGTGCTCAGGTTGATCTGGCAAGCCAATCTGATGTGGTCCAATAGAACCAGACTTGTCTCTCTGACCTTTAATGAAAGCAAGTTCCTTCACAGGGATCTTCATCTCCCTAGGGCATGTACAGTTAATGTGAGTTTCGTTTTTGAACCAGCATCTGCAAGGCAGCCAAATTCAGAGCAGAGAACAATTTTACACTTGCAACTGAGGATGTCAAAAAGCTTGTCAAGTTTTGCAATGAAAGCCTCTTTGACATGTAGCTTTCCTCTCCCAAGAGATATGCTTTTGGCCTGCTCCCAGCTCTCTTGGATCTTGTTTAAGATTGTGACTCGTGAATTTATAACGGGGGCTACAAAAGAACTGTTTGCTCGTTCCCACTTTTCAAGCACTTTAGGGTAAATGTCCTTTGCAAGACTGGCTGCTGGGTAGTTTCTCACATCCTCACCACTTTGTTCTCTTAGCAGTAGCCCATATTTCAGAACGTCTCGCAGAGTTGGGAGTTCAGAGGGCAACAACTCTCTACCAGTTCCAATTAGGTTGCTCATATGTGTGAATGTCCCCAGTCTTGTCCTCCTTTTAAAAGCCATTGTAGGTCAATTCCCACTGGTTAGGATGGTAGCACTGACGGACAAGTAATCTTCAGCACACTGATGAATATGTTTCAACCTGTGAAATAAGCAAAAACAGCAGTGCATTATAAGCACACCGGACAAAAAATTAGTCACCCCTAATAGCACCGATAGTAGGAAGTTCAAGGTCACACAGAGGGCGCTGATGTAGCATTGGTAAGTGACAAGTAGCGGTGACGTAGCACACAGGATCAGATCTGTTTCGTGAGGTGGTGAAGAACAAAGTGTGTGTTGGATATAGTCTGCAAAATGGGTCGTGAGGCAGACGTTACTCAGTGGCAAAAAGGAGCCATCGTGTTTGGCAGAGCCCACGGACACAAAATGTCTGAAGTAGCCCAATTTGTTGGTGTGTCAACGCGTACTGTCCAGCGAATTTACAAAGAGTGGTGTAGTTCGCAATCAACTGACAATCGACGGCGTAACTATGGCCGGAAAACAATTCTCGACAATAGGGACCGCCGCCATGTTTCTCGTCTAGTAACTGCAAATCGTTTTCAAACCAGAGAACAATTGCTCCAAGAAACCAATGAGGTTCTCCAGCGACCAATTTCCGAACGGACATTGCGACGAGAACTGCATGCGATGGACATCTGGAGCAGGGTACCACGGAAGAGGCCGCTGTTAACAGCAAGTCACAAATTGGCACGTTATAAATGGGCTCAGAGGCACAAAAACTGGACTGCGGCAGATTGGAAACGTGTAATTTGGTTCGATGAGTCCCGTTTTTGTTTGTTCTCCAATGATGGGAGGCGACGAGTACATCGCAGGTCCAATGAAGCCTTTAATCCTGAATGCGTCGAAGGTGTTGTTCAGGCTGGAGGTGGTTCCGTGATGTTCTGGGGATGTTTTTCGTACCACGGAATGGGCCCTCTCGTTCCAGTGACGATGAATTTGAACCAGCAGGCGTACCTCCGCATACTAAACTCGCCGGATTCGTGCGGTTATCAAGGCCAGAGGCGCCGTCACACGTTATTAGGTACATTCTGAGAGGGGTGACTAATTTTTTGTCCGGTGTGCTGCACACCGGACAAAAAATTAGTCACCCCTCTCAGAATGTACCTAATAACGTGTGACGGCGCCTCTGGCCTTGATAACCGCACGAATCCGGCGAGGCAGAGACTACGAGGTTGTGCATGTACTGAACATCGATTTGCTGCCACTCGTTCATCAGCCGGTCCCGAAGTTCCGCCAGAGTCCGTGGGTGTCTATTCCTGCGCTTCACTTTCTGTTTCCAGCCTGAACAACACCTTCGACGCATTCAGGATTAAAGGCTTCATTGGACCTGCGATGTACTCGTCGCCTCCCATCATTGGAGAACAAACAAAAACGGGACTCATCGGACCAAATTACACGTTTCCAATCTGCCGCAGTCCAGTTTTTGTGCCTCTGAGCCCATTTATAACGTGCCAATTTGTGACTTGCTGTTAACAGCGGCCTCTTCCGTGGTACCCTGCTCCAGATGTCCATCGCATGCAGTTCTCGTCGCAATGTCCGTTCGGAAATTGGTCGCTGGAGAACCTCATTGGTTTCTTGGAGCAATTGTTCTCTGGTTTGAAAACGATTTGCAGTTACTAGACGAGAAACATGGCGGCGGCCCCTATTGTCGAGAATTGTTTTCCGGCCACAGTTACGCCGTCGATTGTCAGTTGATTGCGAACTACACCACTCTTTGTAAACTCGCTGGACAGTACGCGTTGACACACCAACAAATTGGGCTACTTCAGACATTTTGTGTCCGTGGGCTCTGCAAAACACGATGGCTCCTTTTTGCCACTGTAACGTCTGCCTCATGACCCATTTTGCAGACTATCCAACACACACTTTGTTCTTCACCACCTCACGAAACAGATCTGATCCTGTGTGCTACGTCACCGCTACTTGTCACTTACCAATGCTACATCAGCGCCCTCTGTGTGACCTTGAACTTCCTACTATCGGTGCTATTAGGGGTGACTAATTTTTTGTCCGGTGTGCTTATATATATTGACGATTAGTTATGTTAAGTCGTAATATTTTCGTTAATTTTAACGTTTTATTTGTTAGATTCACTTATAAAAATGTATGGAGTAGATCCTAGTGTAGTTTACGTTCCCCAACTTTGATCTTGTGTAGTTTTTGTCCCCTTTTGCGACAGGGGGACGTAAATTACACTTGCTCCAAAAAGATATATGCAGCATATATGCAGACATACACACGCATATATATACACAAATATAATTGATAGGTTTGTTTCTAAAAAACCTTAAACGTATAATGAAAAGGAAGACCAAGGAAGCAACATACAGCAGAACTTTAATATAAACCCGACGTCTGGAGAGATAAAGCCCTCATTTTCACGGTAAATTCTAAAATTATAAAAAGTAAAAGTTAAGTAAAACAAAATAAAATAATTACACTGTACAACAGTGAAAAAAAAACGGAAATGAGATTGTCATTTTTAGGGCTAATTACACTGGATAACAAAATTTGAAAAATTTTCTGTTTATTGTGATTTTTCTGTCATTTCTTAATGATTTCGGGGCCCTGATTGCAAAAATGATATTGGTTTTGCTTTATCATCAACCGTTTAAAAAATATAGGTTATCACACTTTTCATATGGCAAAGTATATAAAGAAGGCTAACAAATATTTTCTGAAAATAAAAACACTATTGGAAATTAATGTTTACTGAGCGAAAAGTGTTTGACAAACCGAAAATGGTGCAAAGGATATAATATATATCATGAGGAGAACCGATAAGAGAATAACAAGCCTCGTTATGCAGTGTGCGTTCCTTAAAAATGCACTGAAGAACGCGACTTCTGCGTATGAACATTCTTATCCTTTCTGATCAGCGACCATACGTAGTCTCCCATCATGGAAGCATCCCAATGGCCCTAGTACCTTTTCTCCATCGTTTGAATATGTTGCTGGAATCTTTCGCCATGTTCTTCACTCACATCGCCCAGGTTATCACGAAAAAAGTCGAGATGTGAATGCAGAGAGTGTAATTTTAAAGACATACGGCACCCCTTTTTGCCATAGCACTTAATCAAGTTTGACACTAACTTCTATAGAATGGTGCTTTATGGTTGCCTAAAAACCCACGAACCACATCACGGAAAGCACACCAAGCCTCTTTTTCGATCGGAGTCATCTTGGCTTCAAGGTTCTTTGAATTCAACAGCGCCTTGACTTGTGGTCCTACAAAGATGCCAGCCTTGACTTTGGCCTCAGAGAGTTTAGGGAAATGACCCGAATCTGTTGGAAAACTTCCCCTCCAAAATCTAACGCAGTTACAAACTGCTTAATTAGACCCAACTTAATATGGAGAGGTGGTAGCAGAACTATGTCAGGCTTCACAAGAGGTTCCCTGAGTACATTGTACTTTCCTGGTTGCAGTCCTTCACGTGGAGGCAACTGAACTGTTTTATAGTGCTCAGTTGAAGCCCTGATATCCCACAGGTAAAGAAAACATGAATATTTAGTAAACCCTCCTTGTAAACCTAACAGGAAACCAATCATTTTGAAATCACCACACACACACGTCCCAGTTATATTGTTCATACCTGATTTGAGTGAGCAGTTGTTTGACATTTTCATAGTCCTCTTTCATTTGAACAGAATGTGCAACTGGTATAGATGGATATTTGTTCCCACTGTGGAGTAGAACAGCTTTTAAACTCCGAGTTGAACTGTCAATAAACAGGCGCCACTCTGAGGGTATACAGTATGTGTTAACCCAATAGCTTTGAATAGACCATTAACCTCGCTGCAATAACAGAGAGAGCCATTGACATCGTAAAACCTTGCAAACTCTTCATGCCGCTTTCGGTATACAGTGCTCTTGCAGTCTTCTTCAAGCAAATTCCACTCTTTGAGTCTGGAGGTCAGAAGCTCAGACCCTGATTTCGTCAGACCCAAATCTCTAATTGAGTCGTCTAATTCCCTCTGATCTGGAAAGTGAGGGTTTGTACTGAAAGTTACTGTATATTCTTCATCATGACTGTCCTCACCAGCCGACACCTCAGATGAGCTAGCTGCATCCTCATTTTCACCCTTCAAAGCAAAGAAACAAAATATAGGCATAGCTATATATGTAGAAGAGCATCAGCACTAAGAAAAATCGACACATAATGACCCACATTCTGTAAATACAGAAGGTAAAGTAATGGATAGATACCTGTTCTGGTGGACGTGGTATTGGAAGACCTTCGCCATGTGGTACAGGAGCTATGGACGGCGCTATGCTTGAATACTGAGGAGTCTGCCTTCCTTTAACTTTCCTGTACTTAGAAATATCTACCATGCAGTAGTAGCAATCGTCGTGGTGGCTCTTTGGTTCTCTCAATATTCTGGGTATCGCAAAGGGCATTGCCTTGCGTACTTCCCGCAGCCACCCTTCAAGTGTGGAGCGGCAGCTTCCACAGATCATATGGGGTGCCCAGGGCTTATCTTGGTCACCCATAGGCAATTAGGGTGGATCGATTTTACATTTCTTTCGATTTCCATATTCTAATAGAGACAAAAACTTGTGCATGCATGAGAAAATAGCCTCTGCAAAATCTTAGCTTAATAGGTAATCATCTTCTGCCCCCGGCAGAGCGATGAAAATCATATTTTAGTAGTCAAAAACGTATTTTTCTTATAATTTTTAAAATATTTCAATATGCATCAAAATTATTCCTAATAACTATAAAGTCGATGAAAAAGACCTCATATGATCATTTCTCCAAGCGCGTTGTCCTACGTTAATATCTTTTGCCCCCGGCAACAACGTCAAATGTTGAAAAAATAGGTAATTTATATACATATTTTCAGATCGGCTCTTTGTCTTAAATAATGCATTTATATATTTCCCACAGCATTTATATCGTTGCTTAGGCATGAAATAACACACACGCAAAATTTTATGACTCTAGGCTAGGGTTTAAAGGTCATCTCTGGTGAGTGCTGCCAGCAGCAGATGCCACTGACGCGCCAGTACGCACTGCGCAGTTCCCTCAGTTGCCTTTTGACAGCGTCGAAGGCAGGTGTGTATTTTGCAGCTGGCTCCTCGAGTCCTCAGTGTGTGTGTGTGTGTGGCTCCTCACTCAGAGTCCTCAGTGTGCTCAATCTCTCTGCTCATATCCTTGTTTGTTTTTCTCATAACTCTGTTTTTTTCGATTTTATTGCGTAACAGAACAATACATTATTCTTTAATCTTTACAGGATGGCTACCGCTACAACTAGAAGATCGGTTACGTGTCCAATATTTGGTGCTGGGAAAGATTTGAATTTGCGATGTTTTCCCACATGTGAAGATGTGATGCAATACTACCATCATGTGAGAACTGAGTTGAGATCATCAAAGAAGGAACCTCCATTCAAAGACATCGCCGCTGTGGTCACGGAGAGACTGGAATACTTGTGGAAATTAGCTTCCATTCCAACAGTTTCGACAGCACGGATTAATCAAATGTTGAAAAGTTATCGTGATAAAATGGCTAACATCATCAAATCACTGAACGCGAAAAAGAAGAACGAATCGTTACAGAAAAATCTTGAGGCCTTCAAGAAATCAACTAAGACCACCTTATTTGACATATCGGCTTGTAAATGCCCTGATTTGACAAAATGCAGCTGCCCTCGTGAACGACGAGTACCACTGAAAGAGCAACAGTTTTTACTCGACCAAAGAAGTGATCGCAAAATGGCAATAGGAACTTTGGATGTTGAAACAACAAATAAAAACGAGATGACTCTTGCAAGAAGATTGGCGATATTGAAACAAGAAGGAATAGCAGAACATCAAGAGCCGTCGACTAGTAAACGACAAGAAACTTCTCAAGAACAACCTTCTTCGTCAGCCTCTAGTGAAACCGAGGATACATCTATAGAGTCATCGTCATCGTATGAACTAACACCGAGAGATAAACATGACATGAAGGGAAAAACACGAATGAAACTCCAGGTACTTGCTGAAGCTTGTGATCGTACGGGCGTTTCAGACAGAGCTGCTTCATTTATTGCTTCTTCGTTGTTAGAGGATGTTGGCTGGATACGAGAAGATGATGTCAGTTCAGTGATTGATCGAAATAAGATAAGAAGAGCCAGAAAAAGAGTTCGTTCTGAGCATCAGCAAGATGACAAGATCACGCTACCATTACAGGGCATTTTCTTTGACGGACGTAAAGATAAAACAATGACACAAGAAGAAATAGACAAAGTGAAGCATAGAAGGACTGTGGTAGAAGAGCATATAGTTTTAGTTCAAGAACCAGAATCCCAGTACATGGGGCATTTCACTCCTGCATCAGGTTCTGCCACTGCAATAACATCAGGTATCATCAACTTTCTAGAGACTAACAATATTAGCACGGACGACATTGTGGCTATCGGCTGTGATGGTACCACAGTGAACACGGGTCGAAAGGGTGGAGCCATTCGTATGATTGAAATGAAACTACAAAGGCCAGTTCAGTGGATCATATGCCTATTACACGGTAATGAATTATCACTGCGACACCTCATTCAAGACTTGGACGGCAAAACAACTGGGCCAATGGGCTTTACTGGACCAGTTGGAAAACAACTGAACTACTGCGAAAAACTTCCAATTACAGAATTCGATGCCATTCCATCTCCCGACATTGACATAGATGATGCCGAGTTGAGCACTGACCAAAAATATTTGTTAGGCATCTACAGAGCAGTGTCGAGCGGTAGCTGCTCTTCAGCTCTCGCGGCTCGAAATCCAGGTAAGATGGCGCATTCCAGGTGGCTGACAACAGCAAATAGATTTCTGCGCCTCTATGTTTCAACCAGTGAACCCTCCAGCACCTTCAACGAAATTGTGCGATTCATTATGACAGTTTACGCACCAATTTGGTTTAAGATAAAGAAAAACTCCAGTTTCACTGAGGGCGCAAGACATTTTTTCGAAATGATGCGTCTCTCTCAGACCATGCCTCAAAGATCTAAGACAATCGCCAACAAAGTCCTCCGTAGAAATTCTTTCTTTGCTCACCCAGAAAATATTTTGATCTCCATGCTACATGCCGATGAGCAACACATAAGAGAATTGGGATGGAGAAGAATATTAAAAGCACGATCAAAACAATCACCATCGCTGCTCTACGATAGTCAAAACTATTACGAAATGATCAACTGGCAAACGGCTGAGGTGACCGAACCCCCCGTTACAAAAACAATACCTGATACCCGAATAAAAGAGTTTGTTGAGACGGGAGACCAGCCTGATGGACTGATCCCACTATTCCCTTGTCATACTCAAGCGGTCGAGAGACTCATCAAATTAGTAACCGAAGCCTCTGCCAGTGTAAGTGGACTAGAAGAGAGGGACGGATTCATCCGCTCCCGTCTTCACTCCCGAACAAAAATTCCACGATTTGATTCTAAGAAAGATTACCGTATGTAAATCGACATGCAGCCAAAGGAAGGGTGGTTGGGGCTGGATAGGGTGGAACTCGACGTACAGCCACCTCCTCGTGGTGAGTTCTGGGTTGCTAATTTTATAAAATTAGCAAGCGAGGAGCTGTATTTAGTACTTATCGTACTTATAACATCGCATTAACGTAATTATAATCCACATTTAGACTTTTCTCGGAGACAGAAGATATTACTCTAGAGTCATAAAATTTTGCGTGTTATTTCATGCCTAAGCAACGATATAAATGCTATGGGAAATATATAAATGCATTATTTAAGACAATTGCTCTGAAATATGTATATAAATTACCTATTTTTTCAACATTTGACGTTGTTGCCGGGGGCAAAAGATATTAACGTAGGACAACGCGCTTGGAAAAACGATCATATGAGGTCTTTTTCATCGACTTTATAGTTATTAGGTATAATTTTGGTGCATATTGAAATATTTTAAAAATTATAAGAAAAATACGTTTTTCACTACTAAAATATTATTTTCATCGCTCTGCCGGGGGCAGAAGATGATTACCTATTAAGCTAAGATTTTGCAGAGGCTATTTTCTCATGCATGCGCAAGTGTTTGTCTCTATTAAAATATGGAAATCGAAAAAAATGTAAAATCGATCCACCCTAAATTAGGCATACCAAAATAGAGCCGATACGCGATCCAGAACTTGGTGCCTTTCACAATCTTGTGCGATACTTGCTTGGGGCCTATGTAATACCCACAAACGTAGCAGAATATATCCGGCGAGTGTTTACAAGTTCTAGTTGCCATTCTCTTTACCAAACTGTACTACTTTAATCATAACCTGCAGATATAGAGAGAAGAGTTATTAAATCTGCAACAGATTACAGATTCCAGAAAAAAGATGTATTCACAACACTGAAATAATATTCGCAATAAAAATGGATCGATAACACTCAAATCGTCAGCACAGAGAAGCACAGAAACACAGTACCTTAGTGCTGGTAACCATCAGACAAACAACCTGCTTTCTTTGTGTGCTCACACTTACTGACTTCTCAGACTCTGCGCTCTTCTTTATATAGCACAATGGAAGTTTCGGGCGATTTCTAGAGCAAGAAACTGTCAACGAACATCCGGATTGTTCTCAACAATTCCTGATTAATCTGATACTGCTGCGCCCATAATAACATTATACTGGTAAAACATGAAAAATGGATTATCTCTGAAACCATTGATGATACACACAAACCAAGGCCAGATTTGGACTCAGTGCCCACAAATGCATATAAAACAAAAAATTCTATATAAACAGAATCAGTGTTACACAGTGTTATATGCGTAGATTGCGAAAATAACACTCATTTATTTGTATCTCCCACCGATTTCATGAAAATGACCCTATTTCATTGTATCATTTTGAGAACCACTGGTTCTCGGAACGCATCTTTTACATTTTGTTCAGTCATGCATATGCTGGTGGTAGTGGTGTTCGGCTCTGTGTTTCCACTTTGATTTTATGAAAAGTTTCTTTCATTAATCATTTAAAACAAAATTGTCAGCCATATTTTATCATAAATCGGTGCTATGAGTGAGTATTATTGAATAACAGCTATCAAATTATGTATATTTCACCGACAACGTCTATATTGTGTGAAATTGCAAAATGATCTATCATTTTCTTATTTTACAGGTTTTTATTGATGTTATGCTACAATGCCTAGACAGTGCAAAAATTCTCCAGACAGTTTTTGTTATATTTGTGGACAGTAACGTTAAAACTAGTGGTGCACCGATTAATCGGTATCGGCACCTTGCATGCCGATTAATCGGCAAAATGCTATTAATCGGCAATGCAAGGTATTTTCCTAATATTGGCATGGCCGATTAATCGGCATGCCAGTTGCCGATACCGATTAATCGGTGCACCACTAGTTAAAACAGTATAAAAAGAAGTTGACTTCTCGTGTGAAAAAGCTTTATGAATTATACTTCGCATGCAAAGTTGGTGATCAGGACAAGCCCTGGGCGCCTCATATCTGCTGTGTGAGATGTACAAGCTCGTTATCTGCATGGTTCAAAGGCACCGGTCCTGGTCTGGGATTCGGTGTCCCAATGGTATGGAGAGAACCGCTGGACCATTCAACTGATTGCTATTTCTGCTTAACGAACATCACAGGTTTGAATCTTTTATTTTTGTGAATATGCGTCAAATTTGGTGTTTTTAGCACATTTTAGCATATCCTGCTCTGCATAATGTATTACACAATTATGCTATCTTAAGTAGTCAACAATGTCTATTGTCTCACATTATAGGTTGCAACAGAAAAGGGAAAAAAAGGCTATAGTCTACCCAAATCTTCGTTCTGCTATGCGTCCTGTGGAACATTCTACAAATATACCCATCCCTCGTCCTCCAGCTGAAATACCGACCGATAACACAGACTCTGACAAATCAGAATCAGACGGCGAATGCTATGAAGCTCAAGTCGAGTCCAAGAAAGAAAACCATCTCATCACGCAGCCTGAACTTAATGATTTGGTCCGTGATTTAATACTTACCAAGCACCAAAGTGAACTGCTGGCCTCACGTCTACAAGAATGGAATCTGCTGGCGGAAGACGTACGAATTACAGCATTCCGAAAGCGCTCCTTGGATTTGCAGGAATATTTCACAATGAAGAACAATCTTTGTTATTGCATTGACATACATGGGCTGTTCGATGCTCTGGGTTTGTGCTATGAACCGAATCAGTGGAGATTGTTCGTTGATGCATCTCTGTACAGTGTTAAGGGGTGTACTGCTACACAATTGGAACACAATGCCTTCTGCTCCGAACGCTCATTCAGTCGTCTTGAGAGAAACGTATGACAATGTTGCTTTTATTCTGGACTGTATAAAATACAATGAACATGAATGGCTTATCTGCGCAGATTTGAAGATTGTGGCTATTCTCAATGGACTGCAAACTGGCTATACAAAATACATGTGTTTCCTATGCAAGTGGGATAGCCGAGCAAGATCTGAACACTACACACGCTCAGTATGGCCACCGCGAGACAATTCCTCACCTGGATCTCACAATGTTATTCACGAACCACTAGTACGAAAGGAAAAGGTTATCTTGCCGCCACTTCACATAAAACTAGAGCTGATGAAACAATTTGCAAAGGCGTTGAAACAGGATAAGCCTGCCTTCAAATATCTGAAGAAAAAATTCCCAAAAATAAGTGATGCCAAGATTAAAGAAGGCATATTTGTCGGCCTTCAAATTCGGCAACCCATGCTAGAGGAACACTTTGAAGCGGTGATGGATGAGGTTGAGTTGGCAGCCTGGCGGGCATTCAAAAACGTGTGCAGCGGTCTACTATGAAAGACTAAATACGACAACTATGCTGCACTTGTGGATCAACTTATCAACTCATACCAACGTCTCGGATGTAAGATGTCATTGAAAATTCATTTTTTGCATTCACATCTCATTCTTTCCGGAAAACGCATCTCCTCTTAGCGACGAACACGGGGAGAGATTCCACCAGGATATAGCCACACTGGAGAGCCGATACAAAGGGAAGTGGAGTCTTGCTATGCTGGCCGATTTCTGCTGGAATTTAAAGCGTGACCAACCAGAAGCATCACACAAACGCCAGCATAAATACAAATAATGAGTTGAAAACAGTATAATACGAGAGTTTTATCATCTTTATGTTAATTTTGTACATATATGTTGAAGTATAGTAATAATTAAACTGTTCCATATAATAAAGCCTATCTGTTTATCAATATATTCTTATTTTTTGGTATGATTTTAAGCAGTCATTACAAAAAAATGTGACGTGATAGAAAAAAACTCGAATCGGCACACTCGAAATATTAAGAAATGACCGAATGTTATTCCCGTTTTTTTTTCTGAACCGAAAATTTGTTGTAGTGTTATTAAATAAATCTTAAATTAAAACATTCAAAGACAAATTATAAATTCAAAAATTATAAAAAGTAAAAGATAAGTAAAACTTTTAAACAATTACAAAGATTAAAAAAAAATATGAAATAAATCCTACATTAAAATATCCAGAGAAATAGGAAAGTTATGATTTAAAGAAGGTTTAAGTTTAAAATAGAAATGGATTCCAATAATGTAAGATCACTAATGTTGTTACTTACGTATATTTTAAATCTTAAAATTATCTGATGAAAAAGGGAGTAGTGTCACATCCAACCGAATGTTCACGTATTATGGATTCCATTGGATTACTTATGGGACGACCGGTACGAGATGACCTACCCCAATGCTGGTCAATGCGGAAGTGAATTAACCGAATGGTCCTTCTAATGTAAGACTCGCTCTTGCAGTGCTGGCAATCAAATTTAAGGCGCATGACCAGCACAGAAGGGGAGGGAATCTATCCTTAAAGCGAAAGTAAGGTCCAACATTGGAAGGATTTAAAATTAATTTGGGGGAACATTTCTTATGAATTGCGGACGGGTCTTTCTCAATCTTGTCACTAACGAGACCGAGGTAATGAAAAGTGAGGTAACAATTGTCTTTGGGAACATTAAAAATAGGTGTCTTAGTTCTATAAATATTATCAAGAAATTTAGATATATATTTGCGAATTAATTTTTAGGAAAACTATTTGAAGTAAAATGTAAATTAAATATTCAAATTCAGTTTGAAGACAATATAGGACGAACATAAATGATAAGATCTATAAATAAGAGGAAATGAAGCAAAATCAAGATCCAACGTTTTCGAGATGCCTGGACACTCTGCGTTTGAAAAATTGGAGATCACAGACAGGGAGAAAGATGCATTGACAAATGTTGTTCCAGAGTTGAAAGTATCAGATGAAAGACAAAGACGGAAGGGTTTGCCTCGGCAGGGTGTCAGCGCAGAAACAGTTCTTGAGAACAAAAGAAGGAACAGCATGAGGACCGTACGCCTTCCTAGAGTTGATCCCAGATAGGGCAGAAAAAAAATCGTTGGAAGTGATTCTATTTTCAAAAATAACCAAGTCAGAGGGAGGAGGCGATGGAGGAACAGCACCGAAATCGTCCATGGTTATGTTGGAAGCGAAAGTTTGAGCGAGGAGCTCAGCTTTACCAGAAAAGACTGCACCGGAGCCGTCGGAATGGAAAAGAGAAGGGAAAGAAGTGAAATTGTTGGAGAGGTTCTTGGTTAAATGTCAGAAAGAGCGAGAAGAATTAGAATTAGATAGTAGGTTTCAGCATTTTTGTCTTATGAATGAATTTTTTGCACGATTCCTGCATCAACAGCAGAATATTTTAGCCAGGTGTTTGGTAGAATATCAATTGTATTTCCTGGAAAAACACTCAGTTTTTGTAGTTGTGGAACAATACCAATTAGCTCGTGTTTCAGCTCTAAAAATCTCATGGTTTGCTCTGAACTTAAATGGTAAAAAAAAAACGGTTTTTCTTTTGAACGGTGACTTACATATTCTCAAAACTGAAGTAACTGCCATAAAACCACAACCAATCGGCATCTTGTTGGGAGGACCTTTCAAATAAATCTATATAAACGATTGACCAGCGGTTGAGACCTAGTCACGAAATTTAAACAGCAGCAGTGTAATAAGAGGAGTTTGTAGACTCCAGTCGACCAGGGAAATACCCCGAGGGAGGACATCAGACAAGAGTCAGGGAGTGCTGGAACTCTCGTTTCTCCTGTCACTGTTCTCCTTAGTTGATATTTTTCCTTGTCTCCTCTATCCTGTGTGCAATCCAGCATGCTCTCAAATACACATTTTCCCTCTTTTCGTCACTACACATACATGAATCTTATACACCACATAATGTTTTCAAAATAAAAAGTGCATAAGTTCTAAGAACCAAGAAGACTTTGATTTCTGCTCTATCCTTCTCCTCCTGTAGGAGGGGCATTTTTGCGGGCATTCGCCCTTGGCCCTCTCCTTCCTGCATAAAAAAAAGTCTCGTAAAGAACAGCGAAATTGAAATTTGTTCTACTTTCGTTTTATATTTTTAACCATACGTCTTTTGAAATGTCGGAGTCACTGAATCGTTTTAAGACCACGCCTGACGATATGGAATTTGTAGCGACACAGGAACCATTGTAGTTAGTGAAACAAAAGTTTTAATATACTTTCCACAATTTACAGTTCGTTAGGCACGGTCTGAATGCTTTTAAAAATTATTTTAAAAGATTTTCGACTTTTGTGGGTGAAGTGTATCTTTGGAGCATTTTCTAAATGCAAACATGTTGCAAATGTCGCGGTAGTTTAACCTAGAAATTCAGTATTTATCCACGGTCTTTCAGTTACATAGGGCTGTTCTTTGTCTATAACTGAATTTTCCTTTTAAGGAAATTGAAAGCTTCACGAATAAGGCGGTAGCAGTGTCTTAAATGGAGCTAAAGTATATTGTACACTCCTCAATTTACAGTTTTTGTGCATGGTCTGGTTGTTTTTCAATAATTTATATTTAAAAATTTTCGACTATTGTAGACGATCTGTATTAGTGGGGCTTTTCTAATAACAGTAGCGATGGTCTATTCCTGAATGACGCTGGTGACTTCACCGACGAAACACTTTTACTCGCTGGATTAGCAAACGAAACCCAATTTGTTGAAGAGGCATACCCTACGAAAGGAAATACTGCGTGAGTTAAGTTAAAACTTCAAAGTTTATTCACGGCTTTTCATGTGTTTTAGTGAATAGTTTCATTGTCTATAACTAAGCTTTCTTTAAAACAAACTAGAAATTTTTCGAATAATGTATTCTGTTTGTCTCATCTGAAACATAAACCTAACAGTTCTCTATGCTTTAAAGTTTAGTGCAGGGATCCCCAACCTGTTGTTCGCTTGGACAGTCTCACGAAGCCCTTCTACATACTTAAAATTGTGCTTGCGAACACCAGTTCTAGTTTTTGCGCATCACCTTGTACATTTATTTTGCTTCATTTTGGTAATAATGTGAAAATATGTCACCTGATCTCAGAACTATCAAGCCTTTGAGCTGCTGAAATGGAATTGATGAAAATCCACTCATCTACACCGCTGGTGCAGTTAGTGTTAGATAAAAGGAAGTTGTTGTTTTGTAATGTTTTGTAATGTTTTGTAAAAGGAATTTATTTTTTTTAAATTGTTTTCTTGTTAAATGAATTAAAACATATTTGTAATAATTTTGACGTTGGTTTGTTTTCATTTCTGATTATTCTTTATTTTTACAAAAATACAGTGATGCTCGCTTGATATTTTAGAAAATAACTTGGTTCTCGCAGCATTGTAAAGGTTGAGGATCCCTGGTTCAGTGTATGTATTTTCTAATCACTGTTAGATTACGAAACCAACTGGGTGCTGGTGAAATAGAAGACGAGTCAGATCATGATCGCTTAGCCGTCACAGTAGTCAACAGTTTCATCCGTGAAGCTCTATAAGTTTCTAATATATTTATTTTTTTATGTAGGAAGGAGGGGTCATGGGGCCGCAAAAATACCACTCCATAGAAGGAGTGACCCAAAATCAAGGGCTTGAGCTTCAACGGTGCGTTTTATATATATATATATATATATATATATATATATATATATATATATATATATATATATATATGACAGATGATGCGAAATTTGAAACACAAAATAAGATTGCAGTAAACAGAGCAAAGAGAATAACGGGTCAGATATTGAGAACCTTTAAACGAAGGGATAGGAATGTAATGATTCCTCTACTGAAAACCCTGATCATACCCAAATTAGAATACTGCTCGGTCCTAACTTCCCCATATAAAAAAGATCAATGGGTGCAAAGAACTAAATTACTGGGAAAGGTTACGAGAACTAGACCTATATTCACTGGAAAGGAGAAGAGAGAGATACACCATTATTTACACTTGGAAAATAATGGAGAAACTAGTCCCTAATCTTAATCTGAATCCCATAACTCCCCAAACAACGATGGAAAGTAGAAGCGGTAGACTGTGTCGTATTCCCAAATTGAAGGCGAGACAGGGAACATCCTTAACCCTGAAAGAAAATAGTTTTGTAGTGAGAGGACCAAAACTGTTTAATCAGTTGCCCAAAGACCTAAGAAACACGAAGGGAGTTGCAGTGGAAATCTTCAAAAGAAGACTAGACGCCTGGCTCAGAACAATCCCCGATGAGCCGGGCGTACCTGGCTATGTGAGGTGGAGAGCGCAAGAATCCAACTCACTACTTCACCAGGCCAACTCGAGAGGAGGGGCGACAAGCTTGACCTTCGCGAAATGAGAAATCATCGCGCGGAACCTTTGTAAGGTTGTAAGGTAAGGTGTATATATATATATATATATATAACGCACCGTGACCTCGAAGCATTTCGTATCACTCAGAAATATTATAGTAGGCCTACTCCATTAGCCACATTCAACCGGTGATACTGTAGGACATCATAAATTGTTAACCCTGCCTGTCATTAATAAGCAATCAATTTGCATCAATTCATTACTAGCATTAAATCAATCATTATCACCTTAAACGGCTAAATCTAGGCCCACTATAAACTGGTGATGATAACGCGTGGATCAGTAAATTGCCTTCGAAGAGAGAGACGAGGTGGAGGCGTCGGGCCAGGCAACGAGGTCCCTCCTTGAGTGAGCTCTGGTGATGTGACGTCATCTTTGAGTGTTTGGTATGACGTCATCTTTGTCGAGTTTGATTTGATGAGATATATCGCATTGTTGATGGCACGTTGCTGAAAGTTGCAAAGATGATTGAAAACGTCTCAGTTGTCCACTACATATATATATATATATATATATAATATATATATATGGACCGGTAGGGAAAGGCTAGAGTCTAGACCGAAAAGGGGGAAGGGTAGACTAAGGAGAAGATGAAGGATGGTGTGAAGGAAGCTTTGGGTAAGAGGGGCCTGGACGTTTGGGGAGGAGAAGATGAAGGGATGGTATGAAGGAAGCTTTGGGTCAGCGGGGCCTGGACGTTTGGAGAGGGTGAAAGACGCGCGCTGGATAGAAAAAAGTGGAGCGATGTGGTATATGGGGGACGACGGGCTGGCAATGTGCCATCTCATCGTGTATGACGTAGTCTGAGTAAACTGTGGAGTAGTCTGTGGGGTTGGGCTGTAGAATTATTGCCCTGAGGCAGATGCATTATTGTCATGACAGCTGATAAAATGAATGTCAGTAATTGAGGCGCTTCCTGCCTGTTATTGACATGACCTCACTGCACTGGAAGAGGCGTTTGGGTATAAAACAAAACTTATATATATATATATATATATATATATATATATATATACAGGGCGTCCCAAAAAAATGTATACACACTTTAAATACTTATAAAGGCAGTGTTTATTAAAATACATTTCATTTTCAAAATGCAATAGAATCTACATACATTATTTAATTGTTTTGTCAACGCCTGTTTTCAAACTGACGTCCGTTCTGGTCCAGGCACTGCTGATAACGCGAAGCAATGGAATCGCAAACATCACGAAACATTTCGTTTGGTATTTGTGTGCATTCTCGTTCAATGGCTGCTCTCAATTCAGCGACTGTTGCAGGTTTTATAGCGTAGACTTTGTCTTTTTTTTGTTTTTTAAGTATCCCCATAAAAAAAAGTCTAGTGGTGTGAGGTCTGGTGAACGCGGAGGGTATTCTACGAAACCCCTTCGTCCAATCCACATCCACATCGTGCCAAGTACCACTCGCAATACTCCACTCTTCGGTCCGGATCATCTTCATTAATAGCATGGACTAATCTTGGAATGTAACTTTTCCATTGACAGCGCTTCAAAATGCGTTGGACAGACGATTCTGAAATTCCTACCTCACGACTCGCTTGCCGCACAGATTTTCTTGGACTTTGGTGATACGTTTCCAGTACTCTTTCTTGCTTTGTGGGGCTTGTCGATGTCCGTGGTCTTCCGGAACGCTTCTTGTGGACATTCTGAACAGTTCCATCGGCTTCAAACTTATCTCTAATTCGAGTGATGGTAAGTCGCGTTGGTGGATCTGTTTGAAACTCCCTCCTAAACTGTCTTTGCACTTCAACTGCGTTTTCACACTTCCAGTAGCATTTTAGAATGAATTTCCTTTGTTCAAAGCTTAGTCTGACTGCCATTATTAATTCTAATGGGTTTAACTTGGAAAGAAAGAAACATCAATTGAGCTATCAGCTGTTAAAGTGTGGATACATTTTTTTGGGACGCCCTGTATATATATACCTACAGTATATATAAATATATGTGTATATATATTTATATGTACTCAGTGTGTGTATATATATATATATATATATATACCTACAGTATATGTAAATATATGTATATATATATATTTATATATACACAGTATATATATATATATATAACCTTTGGTTAGCTTCCGCCCGAATTGTTCATTCTGACGAAGGTCAAGCTTTTCACTCCACCTTAGACCTACAGTTTAACGTGGAATCCGAACCACGCCCCATCAGCAGCCCAGCTTCGTAACCACTAGGCCACCTAGGGTATCCATTTATCTACCAACCACTTCCTTTATTGTGTGGAAGGGTGAACAGCTGGGTTTTGCTGTGCGCCGGCTGCCGTCGGGTCTCGAACCCGGGGCCGATGGATTAGTAGTCAGCGACGCTAACCACTACACCACCGAGTTGCATATATATATATATATATATATACATATATATACAGTGTGTGTATATATATATATATATATATATGTGTATGTAAAAATGAACAATGAATAATTCCTACACCCATATAATTCTTGTATTCATTCATATAATTCTTATGTTCATTCGTATACGTCGTATATCTATATAATCCTTATATTCTTATTCATATATTCATTTTTACATATGAAGTCCGAAATCGTATAACGATGACACGAGTTTGGATAAACCTTTGATTTCCTTTCTGTTTTATTATTGGTGAATTATTTCTTTGTAAACTACGTGATCATTTTGTATAAAAACCAAAATCGTATAACGCTGACACAAGTTTGGATAAATTTTTTATTTGCTGTCTATTTTATAATTGGTGATTTATTTCTTTTTAAACAACTTAATCATTTTTGTAGATTTAGCTTAATAATGTAATCTTGTTCATTTCCTGTATACATTCTCTCTTCGTTGTAAAAGATGAAGTCATGTCCTGCTTAAAGTTTAATTTTGAATCTTAAGCCTTTCATTTTTGTCCACGTGCATGTTTGTTTGTAATTCGTGATGGGAAGGCATATTTCAATTTCCATTTTTAGTTAACTCGGCAGATCATGATAACATCATATCTGTGAATATGCGGTTTAAAATAAAAATATGGCTTCCTCTTGCTTAGCAGTTTAGACATTGATAGAGCAAAAATATTTGTTTTGACTTTAAATTTTTTTCAAAGTAAATCAGCCTATTCAGAATGAAAAGACAAAAACAGATCAGCATTAAATAATAATGATGTCATTAAAAAATTCAATATAAAAGCCCATAAAATTTCTCCAATATTCATTCTGACGAGACTGATGTAACTTAGAGACTGAGTATTACCTGTAACATTTTCGCAGTAGATTACCTTAAGAAAAAGTATTTATCTTCTCCTTCGAGCCTTGCTCTCTTCAGAGAACTTAGACTTAACCCTTTAACGATGGATGGACCTTAAGGTCCACCAGAAATAATAATATAAATTGTACTGCAATGCCTCGTTTCTATAAATGTTTCTACATGTTTATATATAGATGTCATTTAGTTGTCGGGAAAGGAATCCAAAATGTGTATCATTTCAGTGATTAGTTACTAAAATATTTAGTTTTAAATAACAACAAAACCTATACGTTCTGGTGACAAGAGTGACCGCATATGCTGCGGGCTCGTCCTTAAAGGGTTAAATAGAGAAAAATAATTCTCCGATACGTTATAAGAAGAATAGGGAAACCTTCAGAGAATTTAGTAAGCCTCACAGAATCCTCCGATCCACCACAAGAAGAAATCGGAGAGAAGTAGAAGAGAAACAATACACAGTATATATATATATACAGTAGGGTGGTCCAAAATTTCGGCTAAAATTTCAAAATAGTTGGAAATGTTCTCCACATGGCTGCTCTTACAGTATTCCTTTAGACGTGATTGATTTTGTGCAAAATATCTGTTGATTCAGTACATAATAAGAGGTCGCTATGATTTTCAAATCTTCAATTAATTAGCTAATCATTTTCTACCTGCTTCATATTTAGAGGACGCGGCAGACACGCCACATTGACGCCGCCCACCTTTCACACGATGAGGCAATTGTTCGGTTTCTTGTATAATGCTGTTTGTGAATCAGACCAGTCATTTACTCATGCATCATTTCAAGTTTAAACTTGATGGAGGAGGGTTTTAAGTTCGTTCAAACTTCAAGAGCTTAGGAATAGTATCTCGTGTAAGTATTAATTCATATATATTAATTATTAATTCATATATATAATTATTAATTCATATGTACTATATTTATTCAGTGTATATATATATATATATAATTATGTTCTTTATATGCAAATTTATAACCGGTAAGGATGTTGCTATTAAATTAAATGATTAAAATTGTAAGGTATATATGTTGTCTCTTGAAGTTTATTATTTACTTATTCTTAAATATATTTTTAAAAATTTGGCTAACTTCCCATCCATCAACCACTAACCACTGTAACCAATTTTTTTACTTTATTTATTTTGACTTCGCAATTTTTTACTTTAATACTTATACTGTATAATTGTGCTTTGGTGCTAAACGGTTAATGTATTATTTTCTCTCATTTTTCAGGTTATGGCTAGAAGTACTCGCTCATCTGCAGAAACGTGGGTTCTCGGAAAGCCCAGCAACGAGTTATTAACTGCAAGGCTACCCACATGTGGTGATGTGCTTCGTTTGGTTCAGTTTCACCACCATGAACAGTCCAAGACCTTGAAAGAGAGCTACAACATGGCCTGCAAAGAGGCCCTGCAAGTATGGCAGAGAGCAAGGATTCCTACACAGCGAGTCAATTCCTGCGTTACGAAGCTGTCAAAGCTGTACAAAGAGTTCCTTGTGTTGAAGAAAAATCGCAAGACGCAGCTAGCTACAAAGCTGCAGAGTGAAAGAGAGCATGTTCCAAGAGACTCTCTCAGAGCTTTTCGACGTTGCCTCGAAGGACGCCTTGAAGGTGATAGACAATGAAGAAGACCGCCAATTCCTGATGATGCAACGAGAAGATGACTTTTCCTACAGTATGGCAGACCCTGACAAGATTAATTTTGTCAAGGAATACCGCAAAAGATGTCGACAGGAGAAAGATGCTGACAAAGCTCTAAGATACAAAGAAAGAGAGGCTGCATTCCAGGCTGGAGCTGCTGCTCTTCCATCATCCAGCACATCCACTTCATCCTCTGAAGAATTCAACGTTGAAGACGATGATTATCGTCAGTCGACTTCGACCGGAAGAGCAGATGTACACTCTCATCCTCCGAAACGAAACAATATATTTACATCACCAGATGTGGTTGCTGCTCTTGATCGCGCCAACCTTCCAGATCGGGGAGCAGTCTTCGTTGCTGGATCAGTCGCTCAAGCCCTGGGCTATGATATTTCTACAATGACTCTTTCACGCAGCTCCATCAGTCGTTCAAGAAGGCAAGCAAGGCAGGCAGCAGCCAAAGAGGATCAAGCTTCGTTTTCTGTCGAAGGACCCCTTCTTCTTCACTGGGATGGGAAACTACTTCCCGACATCGGCGGCGCAAAGGAAACAGCCGAACGAACCGCGGTAATCGTTACGGGAAATGGGATGGAAAAACTCCTAGCCGTGCCAAAAATACAACGAGCTACAGGAGAAGAACAGGCCAAGGCTTGCATTTCGACGATTGATGACTGGAATCTTCGCGGTGAGATCCAAGGCCTCGTATTTGATACAACTGCGTCTAATACTGGCCTTCACAGGGGAGCCTGTACCATGATTGAAAAAGCAGTAGGGAGGGAACTTGTCTGGATCACTTGTCGACATCATATCCTTGAAGTCGTCTTGTCAAACACCTGCAACGCATTTCTTGAACCCACAGGTGGCCTGGAAATGACTCTCTTTAAACGTTTTCAGAAAAAATAGCCATCACTTCAGAAGGATTCTTTTATAAAGGCTTCAAACAACCTATTCAGGCATCCAAAGATGTTCCAGCTTCGAGAGGAAATGATCCAGTACTTCACAAAGCTGCTGGAGTCTAAACAATCGCGTGATGACTACGAGGAATTGCTACGACTCTGCCTCACCGTCCTCGGGTGCCGTGATGAGAAATAAGTCAAGGTCCGCGCTCCAGGACCAACTCACCATACACTCTGGATGGCCAAGGCCATCTGCGTCCTCAAAATTTATCTGTTCAAGCAGCAACTACAGCTGACAGCACGTGAGACGGAGAATATCACCGAGCTCTCTCTGTTTATCGCCTTGGTCTACGCACGTTTTTGGAACGAGGCCCACGTCGGAATCAACGCTCCTTTCAACGATATTCTTAAAATCTTGCAAATGTACCCAAATCAGACCACTTCCAAAGCAGCATCCACAGCTCTTCAACGGCACCTGTGGTATCTTGGGGAGCATCTAATCGGCCTTGCATTCCTCGATCCTAGAGTCGATGCCGAGACCAAACTGAAGATGGTCGTAAACCTCCAACGTAACGAGAATACCACTGTTACTTGTCGATTGAAACTTGAAGGAAACATTGAAGATTTGAATTTGTATGAAATGGTCACCAAAAAGACCCTGGGAATCTTCAATCTGTTAAAGAAAGAAGGAAGGAAAGAAGCAGCGGAGGATACCTTCCTGAGGACCGATCCCAATTTCCTGGACGGAGGATGTTGCTTTCAAGAGTTTCGACGCATAGCGATCAACCTAAAAGTTGTCAATGATTCGGCGGAGACGGGTATCGCCCTCATCAAGGCATATAATACATCTTTGACGAAGGATGAAGAAAAAAACAATTCATCCTCCGATTAGTAGCAAAACATCGCCGAGACTACTCATCGTCTTCGGAGTCAGTGATGAAGCGTTAATCTAAGACCTAAGTAATGATGTACCAGTATATTATAAACGAATGATAAATGTAATTTTCTATCAAACATATCTTTTTTGTTCTTTAAAAAATTAATCTGTTTTCTTTGAGTTATTCTGTTTTCTAAAAAAAGTAAACTGTTTTCTTTGAGATTTAATCTGTTTTCAAACAAATAAACTAGTATTTGCCCTTGTTTTTTAATTTTTTTAACCCAGAAGATCAATCTACCAGAAAATGAGTAGTAAAATCAAATTCATAGCGACCAGTAAATATCATTCAATTAGGCTGAAATTTGGCATGGAGATGTTTGATAGATATAGGAACAGGAGCAGCCATGTAGATCGCTGGACTAAGTGTATTGAGAAACAGGGAGGCTTTGTTGAGAAGTGATGTGTTTATAATCTATCAGATGTGAAAATAAAATTGTGAAAAAAAAATGCGAATACTTATTGAATTACCCTCTTGTGTGTATATATATATATATATATATATATATATATATATATATACACACACACACACACACGAGGGTAATTCAGTAAGTATCCGCACTTTTTATTTTCGCAATTTTATTTTCACATCTGATAGATTATAAACAACACTTCTCAACAAAGTCTCCCTGTTTCTCAATACACTTAGTCCAGCGATCTACAAGCTTCCTAATGCCATCACAAAAGAGTATTTTTGGCTGTGTGCCTAGCCAGTCATGCACCGCCTCCTTCAGGTCATCATCGCCTTGCAATCGCTGACCTCTCAAAGCGTCTTTTAGTGGTCCAAAGAGGTAAAAATCCGAAGGTACCACGTGTGGACTGTAGGCTGGATGGTCGAGAACTTCAAATTAAAGTTCTTGAAGGCATTTTCTAGTCTGTGCAGCGGTATGAGGGCGCGCATTGCCGTGTAACAGAATAACACCTTCCGACAATCTCCCTCTCCATTTTGTGCGAATTGCTTGCTTTAACTCATTCCGAAGCATGTCAGAACACGATGCACTTGTTATTGTAGTCCCACGCTCTAGATAATGTTCAAGGATAGGGCCTCGTGTATCCCAAAACAGTGTTAGCATAACTTTACCTGCTGACGGATGCGCTTTGAACTTCCTTGCAACGGGAGATGTTGGGTGCTTCCATTGCATGCTCTGTCGTTTGCTTTCTGGTTCATAGTGATGGATCCAGGTTTCATCTCCAGTGATAATGCGCTGCAAAAAGTTTTCACCTTCATTATGATACCGTGCCAAAAGACGAGAGCAGACGTCCAAGAATGTCATGAACTATCGAAGAGGCTGACCTTTGACTGATGTCTAATGAAGATGCAATTTCTTTATTGCTAATCTTCTGCCATCGAAAATCATGGCTCTGGTTTCTTCCTGCTTGTCACCACTGGTTGATGTTGACGGTCGTCCTGAGCGCTGAGCATCTGTTACACATGTCCGGCCTTCCTTGAAAATTTGAATCCACTCGTACACACTTCGCCGTGGTAAAGCATTATTCCCATACTGAGCACATAAAAGCGTGTGAATTTCAACTCCTTTCACACCTTCTGCCCACAATAAACGAACCACAGATCTCTGTTCTTCCAGAGTATAAATTGAAAGCGGCGCAGCCATGCTCACTGCTCGACTGATATGTGAGAGTTACGAGTAGCCTAAATAAGCCTATTCTGTTGCTAGCCTAAATAAGCCTATGGATCTCGGTTTGGCTCGTTATTACGAGTATATATTATATATACACTATATTATCACTAAAATAAAAAGTGCGGATACTTATTGAAGTACGCTCGTGTGTATATATATATATATATATAGATCTCTGTCGCTACACACACACACACACACACACACACACACACAGACGTGTTTTATCGAGTGTCCAGTGTTATCAATTGAATAAGTGGTTTTCGTTGAGGTGTCTTTAAAAAGAAATAGTGCTTGGTGCATTCTTAACTAAATTACTTCGTGTTACTAATCATTCATTAACGAATATATTTCATTTTTTTAATTTATTCAGTACTATATTATTTGATTAATCCAAGGTTAGTGGACGTGGCTTGCCTTGTTTTTTTTTCAAATCTATCAGAAAACGAGGAGTCATAAGGTTCATTTTCCCTTGTTTGTTTTTCAAATCTATCAAAAAATAAGGTTCATTTTCCCTTCCTTCGGGAGATCAGGTAGAGTGTGGTCACATACCGTGGGAAAAAAGGAAAAAAGTCGGTCGAATCGCGATCAGATAAGTATTATTAATACGCTTTCTTTTACAGATCTTTCGTCGGTAGCTTAATTATATATTCATTTAGTATAAATTTGTGTTACAAGAACCTGTTTCTGCATTTGAAGGACATTTTTGCGGGTTTGGGCAGGTGACGGCACAATAAGCACGCGGTAGACCTACGTCAAGTACTTGCAGTCGCTGTGAAGGGAAATTTGCCGCTTACGCGTTTACAATGGCTAATAATAATGAGCAGTTAGTTTGCAGGTGGTGCTCAAACATGGAAGTCCTGAGGAACGAGTTAGAACGTGAGAGGGAGGCCAGAGTGAGGCTTGAAGAAAACGTGATGCTCCTGACGGCAAAATTAGAATCCCTTGAGTCTCCAGTTACGACCCTTCTGCCTCAGTTTCTAATAATAATATAAATAGTACTAATAGCCCTCTCTCTTCCCCTAGTTCCCAAACCTTCGTTCGAGTGCGTAATGGAGCACCATTGAGAAAACCTAAGACTTGTATACCAGTAATAACAAACAATAAGTTTTCTGTTTTAGGTTTCGAAGATGCTGATGAACCGGAAATACGACTCGTTGGCGATTCTATTGTTCGAGGGTAGCTCGAGGAATTCTGTGGGAGAAACCTTCGTCGTAGGCGCTGTTACTGCTACCCTGGTGCAAGGGTGGAGGATATAACTAATAGTGTTGACCATTTTACAGACGGTACCGCCGAGGACACAACGTATGTTATTCATGTCGGTACTAATAACGTTTTAAATTCTAGATCGGAAGAACTGCTGGCTAGGTACAGGGACTTACTAGAGCGATTAAAGGAAAAAACTAATAAGATTGTTTTAACAGGTATACTTCTCGAATTATCCAACGTAACGATTTCTACAGCAAGGCGACCTATATTAACAATAACCTAAAGTCTCTTTGCCAACAGGATGGAGTGCATTTTGCGAATTTTTAGAACAGTTTCTACGGCAGGAGGGACTTGTTCCTCGGAGATGGACTTCATCTTAATGACGTTGGAGCTGCGCGTTTAGGAAGACTATTTCATAATACTGTCTCTTCTTTTCAGGCTGTCGTAACTCGAACGGTCCCAGCGTAAATTCCACAAATTTGCCCTGCGCTCGCGGTGTCGGAATTACAAACAATTTGAAGGTTCTATCCTTAAATACTCGTAGCTTATGAAATAAAATAAACGAATTTTTTTCTTTAATTGCTTGTAAAGACTATGATTTATGTGCGATAAATGAATCGTGGCTTAGCACTGAAACACGTGACTTTGTAGGGGAGTATCAAATTAGAGTTTATAGACTTTTTGTTAAAAACAGAATAGGTAAGCGAGGAGGCGGTGTTATGTTGTATATCAAAGATAATATTGCGAACGTTATAGAAGTAAAGCACACAATTCCAGAACCAATAGATTCGACTATCGCAGAACTTAAATTGAACTATTTCAAACTTCTTGTTGCCGTTATATATAGGCCCCCTAATCAAACAGCTGATACGGACGAAGCGTTATATCGTGAACTAAAGAGAATAATCGGTAGTGAGCAGGCTTTAGTCATGGGTGACTTTAATTGCGCCAACGTGACTTAAGATACAATGCAGGGTGACGCGGAAGGTAATCGTTTAGGTAATTTTCTCGAGGATAGCTTTCTTATTCAAAAGGTTGGGGAATCTACGAGGTTGGACAGTATTTTAGACTTAGTAATAACTACGGAAGATAGGCTAAATACTGATCTTCAAGTAATAGAACCGTTAAGCAATAGCGATCACAATATGGTAGAGTTTGTCCTCTCAGTAAGTCACTCGAAACCAGCTAACTCGACTAAAATTCTCAACTTCCAGCACGCAGACTTTTGTAAATTTCGAAATAAATTGTCACACGTCAATTGGGAAAACATAATGGGGAACTCCAACGCAAAACTAATGTGGGAATCATTTCAAACAGTATTTAGGACTATAAATGAGGAATGTGTACCGTACAAAATTAAGCGTGCGAAAGTAAACAACAAGCCCTTGTAGTTTACTTCTAGGGTAGGAGATATTATAAAGAGTAGAGATAGGGCTTATAGGCTACATAAGTGCGATGAAGACAATTTGTGGTTACGAAACAACTACATATCTCTAAGGCGTGAAGCGAAAAGTGTAATAAAAAAGTCCAAGCGCGAATTTGAAATCTCCATAGCTCGTAACGGTAAAGAAAACCCCAAGCGATTCTTTCAATACGTCAACAATAGAAATCCAGTAAAAAGTGTCTTGGGGCCGTTGAAAAATGTTAACGGATATCTAGTTTCTGAAAACAAGGAAATGGCTATCTTGCTAAACGAATTTTTTACGTCAGTTTTTACTATAGAAGATGTAACGAATATCCCTACGGTCATAGATATAATACCTTTTGATAATGGTAATATTTTGGATAATATTGTTGTTAGTGAAGGGGAGATGGAAGGGCCGGATTCCATATATCCCATACAACTAAAAGAATTAAAAGATAGCATTGTTGTGCCGCTAACAAAGATTTTTAATGCGTCTATTTCTGAGGGGTGCGTACCAGATAATTTCAAGTTAGCAAACGTAACACCTATCTTTAAGAAAGGCGATAAAGGTGCGGCGGGAAATTATAGGCCAATCAGTTTAACGTCTGTTGTAGGTAAGCTACTGGAATCAATAATTAGGGACCGTATAGTCGAACACTTAGAATTGCATAACTTAGTTAGAAATACGCAGCACGGTTGTAAGCGAAACAAATCTTGCTTAACTAATCCTTTAGAATTTTTTCAAAGCGTGGTTGACGTTTACGATAGTCATCGGGCGGTTGATGTAGTGTATTTAGATTTTCAAAAAACGTTTGACACAGTACCGCACAAAAGACTCATTCAGAAAACTAAGGCTCATGGAATCAGGGGTGTAGTAATAAATTGGATAGAAGAGTGTTTGCGAGGTAGGAAACAGAGGGTGGTCGTTGATGGAGCGGAGTCGTGTTGGGCTTATGTAGCGAGTGGCGTTCCTCAGGGTTCTGTATTGGGCCCCTTGCTTTTTCTCATATATATTAACGATTTAGATGTCGGCCTAGTCAGTACAGTTTCAAAGTTTGCGGATGACACGAAGCTGGGTGGTAGGGCGATTAATGACGATGATAGCGGTGAAATCCAGAATGATCTGAATAAAATCGTTGATTGGTCTGTCACATGGCAAATGAGATTTAACGTTGATAAGTGCAAAATTTTACATATAGGTTCGCGTAACGGTAATTCTGCGTATAGTATGTCAGGGAAAGAGTTGATAAGCGTAGAGCAGGAAAAAGATTTAGGAGTTATAGTCACTGGTGATTTAAAAGTAGCGAAACAAAGTACAGCAGCGGTCAATAAAGCGAACAAAGTTTTAGGTTACTTCGGAATTTTGAGTACAAATCGCGCGATATTATAGTTCCTCTTTATAAATCATTAGTTAGACCCCATTTGGAGTACGCGATCCAATTTTGGAATCCGCATATGCGCAAAGATATAGACAAAATCGAAAGAGTTCAAAGACGAGCAACTAAGATGATTCCGTCGCTTAGGTCAAAGTCGCACGAGGATAGGCTTAAAGAGTTAAAATTGACTACACTCGAGACTAGGAGGCTAAGGAGTGATCTAATCCAGGTTTTCAAAATTATGAATGGGTTCGATAACGTAGAGATAGCTTTATCGGAATATCTCAATATAATAGGACTAGAAATAACGGGTATAAGTTGACAAGTAGAAGGTTCGAGACAGCAGTTGCCAAAAACTTTTTACGCATAGAATAGTAAATAGCTGGAATAGTTTGCCGGTAGAAGTAATTAGTAGCACGTCTATAAACATGTTTAAAATTCGATTAGACGCATATTTTGATAGATTGGGTATAGTTTAAGATAATAAAATTAAGGGTTGGATAAGATAGATTTTGATTCTCTTTTCATTAAAGATCACAATAACCAGACTAGAGGTCATAGTATGAAATTATTTAAGCCAAGATGTAGAAAAAATTTAAGAAAACATAGTTTTAGAAGTGTTGTGGGATATAGGGAGGCAGCATCTCGGGTTAGGGGATACTGTCTCTCCTTACACACCCATTTAAAGAGATTCCTCTGCCGAGCGGTGCCCCCGATAGTACTGTGAGGTATTGAAAAACTCATGATCTTCACTTGCCCCACAAACACCTTTAAATGGGAGACCCAAAATGGGTGCACACACATATCTACATTACCGTACAGTTTTTACAGCCACACCTACACTTTTCCTCCTAACTATATATATTGTAACTATGTATATATATTGTAACTATGTAAATTGTGACTTGGTCCGCAATTGATATGGACCGTGACTTATTTTTGGTTGGCAAGGTACTGGTATTGATGGATACCGTAATGAAATTGACTGGAGTCTTTGGATCTGATATATTTGCATGTCGGTTATAAATAGATATAGAGTGTAACATATTTGTGGATAGTAGTCTATTATGACTTGATCCTCTGGATCCAGAGATTCTTTCTTTAGTTTTAAATTGATAACACTAGGCAACAAATTTCAACTTTTTTTTTGTTACAGACACGTGAACTACTGATTCCTACTAAAGCGCTGATGCTGATTTCAGATCTGATATCAAAATTTCTCTATCACGTCCAGATTTTGTGTAACCGAAAACCCCTATTTTTCATTTTTTTTCTCACCCGCTTCTATTACGAAAGCCGTCTAAGCTACTTTTCCGTGCCACGTTTTATGTTAAGCATACTTAAATAATTAGTGAACAGGGATGTCTTTCCTCCTTTATTCTGGCTTAAGACAGACAGCGGAATTCCGCTGGCGGAGTTACCACCCCTGCGCCCAACCATCCACCCAAAGCGCGTTAGTATTTTGTTGTTACTACTGAAAGGCAAATTCCTGTTCTTAAGTGAAACTTTGGTGTGTCCTCTTCCTTTGTCGCTTGTAGGATGACGAGCTCTCCTTCTGCAGGAACCAACAATAATCTCCCATCATATTTGGGTTGAAATTACCTTGGTATCTGTTTTCCATAACTGAGATCTGTTGGTGGAAGCGCTCACCATGCTCGTCACTTACAGCCCCAAGGTTGGCCGGGAAGAAGTCAAGATGAGAATGTAAAAAATGAATTTTCAAAGACATTCTGCATCCCATTATTTCATAAGATTTAAGCATGTTTTCTACGAGTTTACGGTGGTTTTCAGCTTTGTGGTTTCCAAGAAAATTTTTGACAACTTCAACGAAAGATGTCCATGCTCCTAGTTCATTCTCATTTAGGTTAGATGGAAACGATGAGTCGTGGATGACACTGCGGATCTGTGGTCCAGTGAAAACTCCAGCTTCTAGCTTAGCATCTGTCAATATTCCTTTGAATTTATCCTTTAAATATTGGAAACCACTACCTTGATGATCCATACCCTTCACGAAATTTTTCATAAGGCCAAGTTTAATGTGAAGTGGTGGAAGATGTACTTTCTGAGGGTCAATAAGTGCTGGGTGTTTCACATTGTATTTACCAACAACATGTTCAGTTCTAGATGGCCAATCATGTTTTTTGTAGTGGTTCTTGTCATCTCTGCTGTTCCATAGACACAAAAAGCACATATGCTTTGTGTAGCCCAACTGTAACCCAAGAAGTAATGATACAACTTTAAGGTCGCCACAAATATTCCATGTGTGGTCCTTATATTTGATGAGTCTTAGCAGCAGTTTCATCGATTCATAAGTCTCATTAAGGCCAGTGGCATGTGCTACAGGTATTGAAGGTTTTTCATTGCCGTTGTGCAGTAATACAGCTTTAAGGCTAGCTTTACTAGAGTCAATGAACAGTCTCCATTCTTTTGGATCATAGCGACAGCCAATCCCTTGCATCAGACCACTGATATCGTGGCAGAAACAAACGTTTTCTTCCTGTAAGTAAAATGATGAAAACTGCAAATGGCGATGGCGGAAATGGGAAACTTTGGTGTTTGGTTAGAAGATTAAATTCTTGAAGTCTTGAACCAAGCAACTCTGCCTTTTTTTTGGTAATTCCAAATCGCGCACTAAGTCATTTAACTCCGTTGACTTAACAAATGTGGGGAAATATTTGCATCTGGAACATATATGCCATCTTTCCCTGTTTCTATATCACTAGCAGAATCTTCAGATGAACTGCTGTCTGTTATCTTGCTGGTGGAACTGGTGTGGATTTGTTTCATCATGTGGTACTGGTTTCATTGCTGATTCGCAGTTTGGGTACGTGATCTTTGATTTGTTTTTCTTTGTGAAACCAGCAATCTTTGTCAAACAAAAATAACAATCATTGAAGTGATTTTTCGGCTCACGCCAAACCATGGGGACTGAGAACGGCATAGCTTTTCTTTTACCATTCATCCAAGCTATTAACATTGCATTGCACTGTGCACAGCAAATATGTGGTGCCCAGTCCCTCTGTTGGTCTCCTAACTTACAGTCAAAATAACACTTGTAGGCAAGTTTAATCTTTGTTGTTATGTTTCTACGTTGTGGCTTAGGTGTATATTGTCCACAGACAAAGCAGAAGTTGTCTGGGTGATTTACACAAGCACGTCTATTTGATGCCATTTTGAATTACCATACAATATCTGAAAAAACGTAGAAAGTAATTATTACGATGTGCAAAATAAAAAGAAATACACACCGTAGTACAAAACAAATGCTATAAAAACACACAAGTCACCACAACCTGTCACTTGCTCATCAGCAGAGAGCTTCAACAACCGTTCTGCTTGACTGTCACGTAGCGACTGACCGTTGGTCCGTTGCCCGTTACTATGCTCTTGACTCAGTTTGCCAACTCGGGATAAATTTTATTTATCAAAATTGTTCGAATTTGTATATAGTTGGCAAAAAAAATTGCTTTAACCTTGAAAAGCAAGTTTCATATTACTGGCATTCAGCCGATTAAAACCAAAATCTGGACGTGGTAGAAAATTTTACTAAAAGTGATTTGCATTTTACACAAAATCTAGACGTGATAGAAAAAATCTAATTATAGATTTGAAATCAGCATACCGAAATTAGCTAGGAGCACCTATTTGGT